>OU342744.1:297001450-297318286 GCA_910589775.1 Avena eriantha | reverse complement strand
TTGTTTGTGGAAATAACACACATGCAATGACTCTAGTGGTTGATCCAGTGTGGTTTGTGAAAAGAACACACATGCAATGACTCTAGTGTTGGTTTTAGTATAAGAACATACATGCAATGACTCTAGTGGTTGATCCATGTGTGGTTTGTGGAAATAACACATATGCACTGACTCTAGTGGTTGATCCATGTGTGGTTTGTGGAAAGAACACACATGCAATGACTCTGGTTGATCCATATGTGGTTTGTGGAAAGAACACACATGCAATGACCACTGGTGGATCCATGTGTGGTTTGTGGAAAAGAACACACATGCAATGACTCCAGTACTGGTTTGTGGTTTTAGTATAAGAACACACATGCAATGACTCTAGTGGTTGATCCATGTGTGGTTTGTGGAAATAACACACATGCAATGACTCTAGTGGTTGATCCAGGTGTGGTTTGTGGAAAGAACACACATGCAATGACCACTGGTGGATCCATGTTGGTTTAGTATAAGAACACACATGCAATGATTCTAGTGGTTGATCCATGTTTTTGTGTGGTTTTAGTATAAGAACAAACATCCTCTCTCTCTCTCTCTCTCTCTCTCTCTCTTGTAGAAGCCCAAACATGTGCCCACTCTGTCTACTACGCCCTGATTAGTTGTCACAGCTATCACGCGGATCGTGCGCACCAACCGTTGATCCTGTGTGATCCAACGAGGCTCGTTGCACACGTCGTACCCTTCACAGGACAGCGCGAGACAGAACGGACGTCTCCCTCAACAAGACTTTTACAAGAAGGAACACGATGTCGTCCATGGAAAAAGTGGTCGAGTGGTCATGTCATGTTTAATCTAGTCTGCAAAGGCTACAAGTCTACTACACGACAACTAGTCATCCTCGGACCACCGGCTATACCATTTTTACTATGCAGTGCGCCTGCACTCTCACTTCCGTCAGGCCCCCACCACACGAACCTTCCACGCGGCAGCCGCAGCCGGAAGAGCTGTCAACCGGGGCCCTCGAGGAGGCCTAAACGTCCCCGCATTAAAAACCCAGCCTATCGGGTCCTCCATTCGCACTCATCCACTACTCTCTCTTCCCTATCCAGCAAAACACCACAATCTTGAACGTACTTGCACGAACCTTGTCCATGAAACGAGTGCGTGGGGGTGAGTGTCCGGACATCACCGCCGGGTGGTTCTTCACGCGGCAGATCTGGAGGAGCATAACGCAGCACATGCCGAGGAGGACGTGTAGTTTAACCCCTTCGGAGGCGCCGATGAGGGCGTGGAGTTCGACGAACACGCTCCGCTCGCGTACCCGGAGGTACATCTATTTCTACATGTTTCATATTTTCTGCTCGAGCTTAATCTATCCAGGCGTCATAAAAAAATCTAGTCCTAATGATTAGATGCAACGTACGAACTAGTACATGGACAGATCTAGTCTGTTCTGAATGAATCCACATTATTTATTTATTAATAAGTTACCAAGAACACAAACCACATTAATTTAGGAGCAAGCTGGGGAGACGGCCGTAATGAACTGCTGAACCAGTATAGACATGTTATTGCATCGAAAGTAACTTGGAATGGTGGAAGGAATATATATTTATTATTTTGCTCATTTCGGTTTGTATTCCATACATTACAGGTGTATTCAAGTGAGATGGACTCTGACAAGGAGACCAGGGACAACAAGAGCCGCCATGTCATGAAGAAGCTCAAGAGCGGGATAATCCCTTTCCGCACTCGACTTGGGGAGCTCAGGTGCCCTTTCTGTAAGAAAGGAGTCAACCCGAGGATTGCTAGCTTGATTTCGCATGCGGTTGGCATCGGTAAAAGCCCGGCTAGTAAACACAAGTTGGCGACCAAGGCTAAGCACGCTGCTTATGGCAAGTTCCTGAGGGAGTATGTGAAGAACGGCCTAGTGTCCCCTTACTTAGGAATCAGCAACTCCTAGCTGACCAACCCCGTCACTGTGTTGGCCTGGCCACTAATAATATTTAGTTCTCTTACCGTATCTAGACCCTTAAACTATGTGGATTTCTATTTTCGTACCCTTCAAAATATATTCAAGTTCATATGTTTATGTTGTTAAAATTCCGGTGGCATACTCGTTATTTTGCATGGATAGAGGGGTGCCCCCGACAGATATAAGGGTTATCCTGTCCGCTAGATCACAGAGGATCAACGGTTGGTGGGAAAAACTGAGTACAACTGAATCGCCATGGTTAGACACGAGGGGAAAAACGTGACTCACGGTACGCGTGTGCGGTGTACGGGGCGGTAGCGGACACGTGTGGCCGTGCACGGTGCATTAGCCTACACGGTGCACGGTAGTGCAACGAAACGCCGCTTACCTTCTCCTTTAATAGAGGCCTCCCCACTCCCACTCCCACTCATCACGCACTCGCTCACTCAACCGTTTCCACTGTCCCATCACCTTCTACAAACGCCCAACAAAACCCCAACCATGCCGGCGATGGAGAAGATCGGCGTGGTGGCCATCGGCGCCTCCAAGGCAGCCGTCGAGGAGCCCCCGTCCCCGCATTCGCTGTAGCTTCCAGCGAGGAGGCCCCCGCCGGTCTCGGACAGATCCCGCTCGGCTGGGACCCCTACGAGGAGGTTGTCTACATAAGGCCGGAGAACCCCTACGACACCAGCATCGCCGACCCATGGTCTGAGGTAACCAGGGTTTTCTCCCCTTCCCTTGTTCTTCCCCCGTTGCCATCGTTGGATGCTAGGTCGTATGTTATTAGGGCTCGGCTGTTCGTATTTTTTACAGTAGCTAATCCAATAGTGTTAGATCTCGATTTTCGATGAATCCCCCTGTTCGTAGTTGGGATCAGTATTCGATTTTGTTTGAGATTTGGGGAATAATCGGGAGATCTCATTCAGTTAATTTATGCAAAAAATCAATCCCGATAATCAAAGTATCTCAATCATGTCCTTATTTCACTCTTCTATTTTTTTCCAACAGGAGGATAGCAGCGACCTCCGCAGCGACGACGAGTCGCAGGACACCAAGACTCGTCATGTGCTGAGGAGGCTAAAGTCCGGTCAGTATAACAACTTCTTCGCCGGTGACGTGTATAGGTGCCCCTTCTGCCCCACCAGGAGGCTCCGCGGCACGGACTTCAACTCCCGCGTGAAGCATGCCGAGGACGTGAGGACATGCGGCGAGTCCGTGAACATCCACGGCTTCAAGGCCAAGCACCGGGCGCTCGGTCTTCACCTCCCCAACCACTAGAAGGTGGATATCGAGGAGGGTCGCATGCCCCCGATCAGACCCAAGGTGCCCAAGGTCAAGGGGCTGGGCAGCAAGAAGTGGAGGAGGCGCTAGAGGAAGGAGGCGGATGCCCTCCTGGCAGAGGCCACGAGCGGCCACTAATCAGCTGCTGCTGCTTGCTGTAAAGCAGCTTCTTTTGTCTTGTCTGTGTTGAAGCAGTCCGTTGCTGCTGCTGCTGAGCAGCCTAATTGTCGAACCTCGTTAAGTACCATACTATATAACCTATATTAGCTGCTTTATCTACATCTGCTCTGTTTACTGAATTTATTTATGGTGCTAGTTTGTTTTGCTGCTCTAGATTTGCTACCAGATTAGGGTAAAATGATCTCAAAAGGAACAATGAATGAAGAGAGAAGCTGCTCTAGATTCCCTACCTTTTTGGGAAAAAACACAACTGTTAGAGAGAGAGGGGAAAAGGCGCTCTTTAAAAAGGCCACTTTAGGCGTCATGGCGCACGTAACGGCCAAGCCTTTGACCAGACGACACCCCCCTCTGAGCGCATGTGAGGGCTTCGGAATATCTGGAGGGCAAAAGTGAGGACAAACGAGACACAATGTTGCTATAGCTAAATCTGAAAAAAGCTGAATTTGGCTTTTCCATGCAATTTGGCTAGAGCTCCACAATGTAGCTATTCTAAATCCCTAAACTATGTGGTGCATTGAAACCTAATGCTTTTCCACCGACACGTGTGTTGCAAAGTTGCTTGATCGTGCATGCTTACACAAGTGGCCTATAGAGAAACTTATAGAAGCATGGGCAAACAAGCTTCATTTTGGCAAATTCGGGACAAGTTTGTGCAATTGGCAGGCCTGATCGGCTGGGCGGCTGGCCCGGGGTGCAAGGATGCTAGGTCCATGTCTATGCTTACACTTCTTAAACTTGTTAGGAATTAATAATAATTGTACACTTCCTTCTGTCCTGTCACGTTACATCGTGTCAGCACCGCGCACCCGCTGCGGATCGGCAACAGGACGGTGGTCTACGTGACAGGTCTCTGCCACGCCAAAGCCACGTCGCACACCCGTCCCATCGCCTACCGGGACGGACGCCGAATTTAATCGCTAGGATTGGAAACCATCGGTGCTCGCCCAATCAAACTTGCTTCCGCATGGGTATGACCGGAATATTGGTAAACGGAATTTAAGCATCGCCTTCTGTCTCCTGAGCACATCACTGTGCAAAAATCCCCAACTCATTCCTTCCACTGGCGCCGCCACTGCAAGAACCATCGACGCTTCCGCAGGCACCGCCTCCGCCTGGCCATACCACCGCAACAGATCACTCCACCCCCACGCCCAGTCCCAGCCACCGCCACCGCATTAGCTGCTGCCATGGACGCAGAGTACGGCGTGGTCGGCGACGGGAGCGACTACACCGACGAGTACACCGTCACCGCCCATGGCACCACGAAGCTGATGGTCGTCCACACAAATGCGTCAGCGGAAGTGGCCAAGGTCATCGCAATGTACGAGCGGTGGCTACAAGATCCGATGGACAGGTACAAGATCGTCGGCCTTGACCTCGAGTATACCAGAGATAGGAAGAGGACGGCGCTTTTGCAGCTGTCCATGCGCAGTCACTGCCTACTATATCACGTATGTAGGGCCAAATCTATATGCCCGGAGCTTCGCGAGTTCCTACACAGGAGGGAGATCTACTTCGCCAGCGTCGACATCAAGAACGACACTCTGCAGTTAGAACGGGATCTCCTTGTTCATGTCGTCAATCACGTCGATCTCCAATGTTTGTGGAGGTACCTGGATGGCGGTACGGGGAAAGCCGACATGGCTAGACTTGCTTCCTACATCATCGACCGCGAGTACGCCAGCATGAAAATCGAGTTCTGGAAGCACCTGCACGAGTGATGGGAGTGGAGGCATCTGGATTACGATGCGATCAAGTACGCAGCCAGGGACGCGTATGTCTGCTACGAGATGCTCAACAGGATCTGGCGGGTGGGTGAGTGTGTTGTTTACCACTACTAGTTTCGCATTTCGTTCCTAGTTTTATCTCGCCTGTATTTTATCTCGCCTGTATTTTCTAAGCATTCTGTGTGTAAGAACCAAGCTCGTATGATCCATGTGCTATTAGCTACTTAACCTGTATGAATTACATTCCCCCTTTTGTATGCTCAACATTCATTCTTACAAATTCTGTCTGTGCCATTTGCATGCGGCAGAATCTAGGACTGACATGCATAAGGTGTGATACAGTCATAAGTCATAACCAAACCCAGATTATAGAGAAGGATACAGTCATAAACCAGATTATAGTTTGACAAAGGTAATACACAACAGTTCATAATTGCTCACATAGTGTACTTATGAAATAACATGTTTTTATAAACACAACAATCATGCACTAATAGTCTACATCCTAGCCTGTTGGAGAAGGCAACCGATCCCAAGATGCCTTCGGTCGCTTGCCCCGGTTTGTAGATTCATCTATGATCCGGCATCTGGGACAAACAACCTGCCTTGGTGGTGGTTCAATGATGCGATGCCTGGAACGAGATTTTACAATCTGGCGGTACAACTCGTGGCTAACATACCTGTCAATTGTAGCGTACTTCAGATTAGGTTCAGAAAGTGGCTTATCCTCCCAGTAATCGTGCCCTAAACGCCTCCACGAACATCTTGGCAATTTTTCCTTCATGTCAGTGTACCACGGTTCTATGAGTTTGGAGGCAAGAGCGGCCATCCCGGTCCTGCTGCCGTTCGTCCCTGGGATCCAGTAAATTTCCTGGATGTCTACTCTGCACTCCTTTGGGATTCTAATGTTGTCAGTCGGGCTTTCAAGCAGTTTACTATCATTCATGATGTCAACACTGGTAAATGTTATGTGCTGGTTCACGAGAAAGTCATGAAACAGATCCCTAATGCTTTCCCCCCACCTGCATGAAAATGAATTCAGACAAATAATATAGCAATAACTTTTGCAAATAGACGGTTTAGGAACAAAAAGACAGCAAAGTCTACCAGATCCCATCAGCCCCCTTCTCGCCAAAAGGCTGGTATACGAGGACGTGCCCCTTCATGGAGAGTTGCACCATGGCGATCCTACGGCAATCGCGGCTATACTCGAGGTCGAGACCTATGAACCTATTTTCTTCGAACTGTAGCCAACTTGTGAAATTATTTAGAGTGTTCCTCGCTGTCCGAGGGTCGGTGGTGTAGACGACATCGATCTTCTTCCCGCCATGTACTTCGATGTCGAAGTGCGTAGTTTCTGCCTGCCATCGTTTTGGACGTCCGGAGCGTCCATGACTATAGGCAAGAGGGAAAGGATACGGAGGAAGAGGGCAGAGGGTGATGCGGTGGTGGATGAAATGGATGAGGCCGTGGAGGAGAAAGACGATGAGGCCGTGGAGGAGGAAATGAGACGGAGAAGTGAAAGATTGGAACCGCCCTTACCAATATCTACAATGGTGCATGACTGTTCGTAGTAGGGTGAAGGTGGCGAAAACCGGCGGTTTTACACATCGACGCTAGCACTTCCTAAAATTTGTTCTGCGCCACTTGCATGCGGTGGAATCAATTCAAACGTAGGCACATTTATGCGTGCCGACCTTCACTCACTGATAGGCGGGTCGCACATTTCCCTTTTACGGTTTATTTTTTCACTTCCTCTAGACGGTTCCGGTGCCCACCCTCAATAATTACGCCCCCCCCTTCTTTTCTTCCACGCGGACAAGAACCGGCGGCGGTGGTTCCTTGTAGATTCGCTCCCCACTCGAACAACTGCCCCCATCCCTGATTCCACCCCCTCTCGAATCCATCCGCCTCTTTATCACAACGCCTCCATTAATCTACCGGATTCCAGACTCCATTAGCCGCTATGGGTAGAGCTTGGGGTAGTAGCAGGCTGAAGAGAAAGGCATGCGACGACGACGCGGATGGCCAGGGCGACCGCTACCGTGAGGATTGGGGATGGCCGAATCTCAGCGCCACAAACGTGCATAGGATCGCCTTGGAGTTGGACATCATCTCAGCCGGCCGCCTCGCTCGCTGCATCCCTGGCTACCGCGTGACAATGCGGAACATGGACGAACAACCATTCGGCACGCCATGCCTTCTTTACCCCGATAACAGCAAATGGCCAGACGACCGCGATGCCCACGTAAGTTCCAGTATCTAGCTTATTCGTTCATTCATATCGTTGATTTATATGTGCTGAACTCTCATCGGAATCATATGTTCCTTTCGCCGAACGTGTTGTGTGCACGCGCGGTTTGAACAAATCGAACCATTCAAGACTATTCTGTACAGCGGAAGCTCTGCTCGTACCTGATATTCTGGTATCTTCGTAGTGACACAGTCTTACTTTAGGTGATAGACGAGTTGTCAATTTCGATTTTGCAATGGAATGCCTGCTAGGTGATATTCTTTTTCCTAAAATAAAAACAAATAGATTAGACGATTTAAGGCTGTTATGCCCCGAGCTGTTTAATTATGATCATCGTCAGGAGTTTGTTCTGGGGGGCTCTGCTCCTACTACATATATTGAGTATCTTCGTAGTGACACAGGCACAATTTAGGCGATATCTGAGGAGACACTCGTATTTAGGCGATATTTTGTGTACTTTAATCTAAAGGTCTAGTTGTCAAATTGTATTTGCAATGGAATCCATGCTAGGTGATTGTACCAACTGACAAAAAACTCTACAGAATATTCATGCAAAACTGATGCTGCTGGATAAGTGGTTGGAATCAGTAGTGGTGAATATCAAGGAAGAAGAAGAGACAGAAATGAGAGATGACCAGAACTGGGTGGGTGGCAACGGCGAGTGGCTGGTCCTTTTATCCCAGGATGGGAGTACTTGGACTCTAAAAAATTGCTACAGATTGGAGAGACTAGCAGTGATATCTTTGAAGGGTGTCGGCATTACTGCATTCAACAGCGGGTGGTCGCCGCCCATGTCCGAATTCTCTTACAGGTTCAACATGGCAGAACTTGAGCTCGTGAAGGTACAACTCCCACATAGACCGCGGGAGGGGGCATGGAAGAACTGGGAGTACGACCTCTTAGCGGTGTTCGACAAGGCAATCACATTCATTAGATGCCTAGAAGACAAGGAATGGACAGTCTTGCGCGACGACTTCCTGCGGCCGAAGAAGTATGTCGACGCCGTCTTCACCTACGGCTACTCTTCGTACATACCGCAACGCATTTATGCGGTCACTGAACCTAGCGGCGATGTGTCTGTTTGGGAGCCGTCCATTTTGGGTGAGTCATGGTGTCATATAGCATGTAAAATCCCATTCAAAATTCTGCTTACTGACCGTTAGTAACACGCAGGTACCCAGGCAGCCCCGCGCATAATTCCAGCTCCGATCATCGAAGATGCATTAGCATATGCTGAACTTGGGACACAGCGCTGGTTCCTGGCACCTCTCGGAGACAACACAGAACAGCATGATGAACTCTTTTGGATTCATATCAAGAGAGCACTAAACAGCGTTGGTGATACAATAGAACATATGGGGACACAACTTTCTTCATACCCATCGCTGCGTGTCACGTTTTCTCGAGGTCCGCATGCCCATCCGAAGACCCAGTAGAGTAAGTCTGGAGCACAGTCAACAATCTGAAGGGACAATCTGTGTTTCTTGGGATCAACTACCCTTTCTTTGTTGGAGCCCCTGGAGCTGTTGAACCTGTAATTGCTCAGGCAGCCCTGGCCCCTGATGCTGCTGCTGCTAGTGGTGGTGGTGGTGGAGCTGATGAAGAACTAGCTGCTGCTGCTCCTGGTGAAGCTGACGAAATACTTGGTGATGCTGCTGCTAGTGAAGCTGACGAAATACTTGGTAATGCTGCTGCTGGTGAAGCTGACGAAATACCTGCTGAGGCTGCTGCCGGAGTCTAGGAAGAACATGCTGGTGTTGTTGCTGAGGTGCCAACACTTCCAGTGTTGATAGTAGACTGTGTGTTTGCTGCACACTCACGCGCCTATCATGTTGACACTCTAGATCCGACCTGGAGCCGAATCCACGTCGGGGGGAGGGGGCCTACAATTGGGTCATCAATGGGGTCGTACTATTTGAAGGAGAATTAAAGACGGCCAAACGCAGCATTCTGGTTCGTTCTGACGATACCACTAGCTCCAGGGACCTAGTGCTCATACTGCCAGATCCGATGAACCATTTTTCTTTATCTTTATCATTAGTTACGCTTATGTGTGTAAAGACTAAGCTGTGCTTATTTGTGTAAGACTAAGTTAGGCCTAACTGCGTAATATTTAGTGAAGCCCAGCTTTTCTTACCACGCCCATAACAACAGAATTGCAGCATAAAACATACCAATGTAATGTGCATACCAGGCATTTTTGCTCAGGATAACAACCACTTCAAGCAAATGATACATCGTGTACGCATTTGAATGCATCACTAGAATGTGCCACCTATTGATGATTGATGACATGGATCTAGCTTTTCTGTGCTTATTTGCATTGAATCGCTCATTGATTTGTTCACATATTTTTTGGCAATGGCTGATGAACTCCACTCTCTTGGTAACTTGCTTCGTCAGCGAGCACTTGTTGATGCAATGCAAAGTACAGAACATGGTCGTCATCGTCATTCCATTTAGGTTCTCTATGTCTCGTCATCACGGAGCTACTAAATTTCAAATGAAAATCTAGTAAACAATATATGTGTACATTGTTAGAGTATTCTACGGCCATAGTACATACATGTTTTTCTACAATCACAAGAAGAAAACTTGATGCATTTTCACCTAGTTGGCGTTGTGCCGAACTTGGTGGATGTGGCTTTGGGGTTTGGAGAGGAAGGCGCCGTGGCTGGTGCATGTGCGACCATGCCGACGGCGAGCTCGGATTCTAGAGGAGACCAATAGGACCAAGCATGTTCGGCATGGGTACAGATCTCACCCGGGAATGAATTCTCGTCCCTGCGCCGTGCCAATGGTGCGGTCATGGTGAGGGCAAGCTCCGATTTGGGATGGGGAGGAGAACGGGCCGAGCAGGTTTGTCCAAGTCCTAGCTCCTCGCCATGGCCGCGACCACAGATTGCCGCCCTAGAGGAAGAAGCAGACGCGTAAAGGATGCATGTGCCAACGCTGCAAGCCTACATGGCAGCGACGATGGCAGCGACATAACAACGAAAGCTGACAGGGGGGACCCAACTTGACGGCCGTTAGCCTGATTTTTTGTATTGAAACGTAAAGTTGAATTCGGGACGAAAAGGATCCTCTGAGTATTTGGCATGCCAACTATAGTCATTGCGGATGATATCAGGGAACTCGGGTACCGCGTTGCCTGGCCACCCCAACTTTTGGGCCGCAAAATGATATTCTCTCTACAAGTAGCTATGTGTCCATCTATCTCTATGCGTGATCTTATTGAGATCATGAGCTTTGTTAGCTATAGATCTATTCTGCTACTCAAGTGCTTTAATTAATCTCTGATTATCCCCACCTGTGTGAAGTTGATAGTGTGCACACCGTGTGGCACTTTGGCTAAGGTTATATAAATACTTATCATGAGTATAATTTGAGTTGGATGTCTCTATGGGATTGTGGTGTTTGTTGGAACCATCTAGCACTCAAGGTGACAGTGTGGGGTTATCTAGATGGGGAATGCGAACTTTAAGGTGTGTTGTTATAGCCCTACATCGTCCAACCGGAGAGTAGTTCAGGGTAGCATCATGAAGAGAAGATATTTATATGCGAGTGTCCACTAGTGAAAGTATGATCCCTAGGCCTTGTTTCTAAGCATTGAAACACCATTTACAATTAGTCCTGTTACATGTTTGCTTGCTTCCACTATTATTTTAGATTACAATTATCACTTATAATCATCCATATTACTTGTATTTCACTATATCTTCGCCGAACTAGTGCACCTATACACCTGACAAGTGTATTGGGTGTGTTGGGGACACAAGAGACTTCTTGTATCTTGGTTGCAGGGTTACTTGAGAGGGATACATTTGAACACTTCCTCTCTGAGTTCTATAAACCTTGGGTGATCCACTTAAGGAAACTTGCTGTTGTTCTATAAACCTCTGCACTTGGAGGCCCAACACTGTCTACAAGAGTAGAAGTGTGTGTAGACATCAAACTATTTTCTGGCGCTGTTGTCGGGGAGGTAAGGTAAATGGTACTCACATCCTCTGGTACTAAGCTATATTCTAGTACTGTTGCTGGTGTGTGAGTGCTCGAAGTTATTTCCTTTAGATTCTGGAATTATATCCTTTTGTTTCTTGTTTTTATTTTCACTTGTTAGGCTTAATGGAAAACAACAACAAAATTAGAGAGCTTTATAGTATTTATCTTGAGTTAGGACATGAAGTGTTTGAAGAGAAAATTAAAAAACCTATGGAACTTTATTTGCATGCTAATAACAATGTTATTAGTATGAATTATTTGAACACCACTATTGCTAATGCTATGGAAAAATATAATCTTGGGGAAGATAGTTTTTATGAAAATGATCTTTTTAGTCCCCCAAGCATGGAGAAGAAAATTTACTTTGATGATACTACACCTCCAATATATGATGATTACAATGATGAATATGATATTTTCAGTCCACCTACGATTGACGAGAAAATTAATTATGATTACAATGCTACCTATATTTGATGATTATGGTGATGAGAATAATAATGGTAGCTATTTTGTTGAATTTTCTCGCACTACGATTAATAAGAATGACTATGCTTATAGGGAGAGTAATAATTATTTCATGCATGTGGCTCATGATAAGAATGTTTTATGTGATATTTATATTGTTAATTTTATACATGATGCTACTGAAAGTTATTATGAGAGACGGAAATATGGTTTTATTTATATCAACAATATTAACTTTCCCCTCTTAATGTTGAAAATTTTGAAGTTGCACTTGTTTTGCTTTCCTATGATTGTTGCTTTGTGCTTTCATGACTTGTTTCTTTACAAAATTATTTTTCATAGGAAGTGGGTTAGACTTAAATTTTTCCATATTTTCTTCTTGATGCTCTCTTTTACTTCAATTCATATTTCTTATGTGAGCATCATCGAAATTACCATGCCTATCTTAATGGCTATAAAGAAAGAATTTTTGGGAGACAACCCATTATATTTTTACTTTCAGTTCATTTTTATTTTGTTGAGTCTTGGAAGTTATTGTCTCTGTAATAAAATCTCCTTATCATTTTTGTTTGGTTTTTGTGCTAAGAATAACCTCTAATGAGAGGGAAGAAAGATATGGGGAAGTTGTTGTCCCGAAACAGATTTCTGTGCGTCACTGTAAAAAATCGTGAAAAATATCAGTATGTCGGATTGAGCTATAATTGTTTGTGATTATGCCCCAGGTTATTACCCAACTTTCGTTAGTTTAGCACTTTTCGATTTGAGCAAGGTCTTCGAAAAAATTGGTTTTTACCTACTGGTCTGTTTTGACAGATTTCTGCCATTATTTGCATTTGCCTCTTAATCTCTTTCTCTTTGATCACTTGAAATTTTAGAAGGAATTGCTACAATAGCTTGTGTTTTAATGAAAGTTTTACTTGTGTTGAAACTAAACCCAAAAGTCTTATTATATTGAATACACTAATGTTGCTAATGAAGATTGTGTGAAGTTTTGTATGAAGGAAATTTTCAAGTGTAGGAAAGGAATGATGTGACGAGGTGAAGTATGGACAAAAGCTCAAGCTTAGGGATGTCACCCGTGTCACCCCAAGAAATATTCAAGAAGTACAAGAGTCAAAGCTTGGGGATGCCCAAGGCATCCCCTTCTTCATCAATAAAAATCTCAGGTTTCTTCCAAACACTTCATTTTTTCATGCACAATTGTGTTGTTCTTGGAGCGTCTTCGTTTATGTTTTTAGTCTTCTTTTGCTTAGTTTGCTTAAATAAGTTGGTTGGATCCCAACACACTTCTTTTAGAGAGAGAGACACCTCGTTATTCATTGCCTAGAACACTCTAGTTTTCACTATTATTGTTCTGCGAGTGTTCTCCTTTGCTAGCACTGCGTTTAGCTTTAGTTTTCGATTGGTGTTGGAAAAGAGTAGGAAGTTTCATGCTTATAGTGGTACAAAAGGAAGCTTGTTTTGACTGTGGCCTAGACTTTATCATGTCATGTTTGATATTGCTATGACTCTATGCTTAGTGATTATTGCTGTAGCATGACTTGTTACAAACAATTGAGATTGCTTAATGTGCCTTGAAAGAATAATGCGTTGTTTTAACATATAAAAGCATAATATTGTGGTATTCTCCTTTGATGCTTTATTTGGGTTGACTTGGCGCATGATCACACCATGTTAAGACTATACCAAGTCACAATAGCCTCTATGATCATTTAGTTTTTGACTTGTAATATCACTTTATGCTTTCATTAATAATGTTTTGTCGCTTTGCATGATTATGGCCATTATTGCTCTTTTAGTTGGTCGCTCCCAGTCTTTTGCTAGCTTTCACATGTACCAAGTATGAGTTCCACTCATGCATCCAACTCCAAATAAAACCAAGTTATTCCAAAGAGTCCACCATACCTACCTATTAGCATTGTTGCTATTCCAAGTATATTCATGTTTTTATCTACCTTCCGAATTAAACTTGTTATGTGAAAATTAGTGATTAAAGCTCTCATGAACTTGATGGCACACTTTACTTTCTTGCACTTAATAAACTTGAACCATTGTGCCCATCTATGTTGCGTATGCTTGCGCTTTGTAAGTTGTGAATTAGCAGAACCATGTTATCATGGGGAACGCTTTCAACATTGTACTTTATTTAGTTGATATCATGTTCTTTTGCTTATGGATCCCGGTGGTGCGAAATAAAGGGGAGCTTGTAAAGCTCATGGAGTTTGTATATGTGTTAGAGAAGCGCCTGGGCGGCTAGCCTAAGCCATGCCTAATCATAGTGGAAATTTGCAGCATAACCATAGTGAGCAATCTGTGAAGCATCCTCAATAAAAAACCCGATGCAAATAGGAAATAAAAACCTACGCAAATAGGAAATAAAAGGATCGCTGAGATGCTCATTGTTTGTTGCCTTGTCATTTTGATATGGGAAAGCTCTTGTATCATGGGGCAAGGGGTACCCCGTTGGCAGTTCTATATGATACACATGTACTTATAATGACAAGAACTTACTCATGACTAAAGTTGAGTAGCATGAGGTTCGGTACTCGTAAGCAAGGGGCATGAGATTTTCAGCTTATAACTTGTCAGGCATATCCTCATATTTGTTCACTTTAACCTTAATCGCCTAAAGATGCTTATGATAGGGGCAATCAGAGCTAAAAACTAATAAGTACCATAATTTTTGGAATCTCTTTATGAAACTTGAATCCCTGCTTCCTTCTATGAAGGGCCTTTCTTTTTTACTTTTGTGTTGAGTCTCCATCTTCTATCTTTATGCACCTATTGAGAGAGCATAGTGGTCATTCTTAGCTTAATGTGCATTGTCCTAAAACTTGTTGATTGATTCATAACTGTGATATTGCTTGTTCTTAAATTATTTGTATCTAGTCACCCTTATGAACTTTGAAGGTGTCCTATGCATTTATGTTTTGCTACACCATGAGGGACAAGCTGAATACCATTCTCATTATGTTTTCTATATGTGAAACAAACAAATGTCTTTCAAAGCATTGTTATTCATGAATCTTTTGTTTGTACCTTTTCATGTTACAACATAGTTGCTATGTCTTATTGTTAGAACTATATCTTTCATGCTATGTTGAAGTAATATGATCCCAGTTATCAATGTTTTACAAATACCTAGATCAAGATTGTGATGGTGCATGTCACGTCAAAAATTATTCTTTTTTTATCACTTACCTACTCGAGGACGAGCAGGAGTTAATCTTAGGGATGTTGATACGTCCTAAATGTATCTATAATTTTTGATGTTCCATGCTTGTTTTATATCAACTATCTTATGTTTTGTCTACATTTTGAGATACTTTTATGCATGTTGTGGAACTAAGCTGTTGACAAGATGCCGAAGTGCCAGTTGCCCGTTTTCTGCTGTTTTGGTTTTAGAAAAGCTAGAAAAGACATATTCTCGGAATTGGACGAAACGAAAGCCAAGCCTCCTATTTTTTCTGACACGAAGACGGAGTCCAAAGCAGAGACAGAGGAGGGCCAGGGGTTGGCCACACCACCTGGTGGCATGGGCTAGGCCAGGCCACGCCAGGGGGTGGTGTGGACCCCTCAGGCCTCCACCGACCTTTCCCTTTCGCCTATATATTCCTCCCAGGTCGAAAACCCTAAGAACGAGATCAGATTTTCACAAAAAGTTCCGCAGGGCCGCCGCCACCGAAGAGGAGATTCGGGGGACAGAAGTTTCTGTTCCGGCACCCTGCCGGGACGGGGAAGTGCCCCTGGATCCATCTCCATCGACTCCACCGCCATCTCCATCGCTGTTGCCGACTCCCATGATGAAGAGGGAGTAGTTCTCTCTCGAGGCTAAGGGCTCTACAAGTAGCTATGTGTTCATCTCTCTCTATGTGTGATCTTATTGAGATCATATGGCTCTCTCTCTCCCATGTCCCTCCTCTATCCTCCCACTCACCCACCTCGCCGGTGGCCATGTCTCTCCCCTCTAGAGCGCATGGAGGGACTCTTGCATTGGGACTTCTCCCCGGGCCTGGCGCTCGCGGATCAGGTGCGTCGATGTTTTGGCTCTACGGTTCACTTCTCCCCTTCTTCAGCAAAGGTGTTCTTCTTGGTGGTTTCTTTCTCGTATGCCTCCTTCCCCCTTTCTAAGGATTCGGTGGTGCTAGCTCTTCAGTGTTGTCTTGGTGGTAATCATGAAGGTTTTCGGGTTTTCAAACTCAGTGATCATCGGTTCCGCTTTTCTGTGGCCTTGAATTTAGTTGGACATTTCATTTATCATCTGAAGGATAGAGTTTGGCCTGATTTCGTTTGCCATTTCACGTTGTATCATGGAGATCTAAGCAAATTGGTAGACTCTGGTGCTTCTGCATGGCTTGATTCTTTCTCAAACCCTCCATCTGGCGTAAGACGATCTGTTGCAGTACGGACTAATATGAATTTTCTAAAATCTGGTGCATCAAATGGAGTTCATTTAGCTGGTAAAAAATTTGCCGGGTTCTTTTTCTGCTGTCAGACATAATCTGCACGAAGATATTGGTCAGAAAGTGCCAGGGGTACTTTCAATAATTCTACCAACGCTTCACATCTTTCTGTTCCAGTCGTTCACGATGTTTTCAAAGGCCTGAATTTTGGCTCGTTTGTTGCGTCTCCAGTGGAGTCTTCCCCGCCGGAGTTCACCTCGCCGGAGATCTGTTTTGGATAGTTTATGGTGTGTATCCCCCATTACAGGAAAGAGAATAATTACACCCCGAAATTCGCGGGACGTGATTTCTGGAATAATTGCAGAGGTTTGAATTCTCTAGTGCGTTTCCAATTAAAGTGTGCGCTTGATTTGCGCGAAGTAAAATATTTGGACGAGGAAGTTTCGGAAGCTCTTAACTTCTTTGGCCTCCCGCCCACAGAGCTAGCTTTGAATATATTAGATTGCTGCACGAGTTGCTCCTCTAATTTACATACGGCAGCAGAATGTTCTACCCAGGTCATGGACCGTATCTCTGAGCCTCTCTTCAAGCCTACTAGACTCCTCAGTGGCCCTTCGACTCTTCTATCTGATGAATCTCATTCAGGCGCAATGCGTTGTTGCTTCCATTGCTTGGATTTGGGCCATTTGCGACGTGCCTGTATGCGTGATATAAAATGCTTGGGTTGCTATTAGTATGGTCACAAAGTCAAGGATTGTCAGGTTCAGCCAATTTGTGCCTACTGTCATCTCTTGGGTCACAATTCAGAATCATGTCCGAAGATTACCTGCAAAAAATGTGGTGCATGCGGTCATGTTGCCTCACGTTGTTTAGTCCGGCAAACTTGGGGTAAAAAAGGCACAAATAATCTAGTTCGTATAGACACAATCGTAATTAACGATTCGACTCTGAGCTTACCTGATATAGTGCCAGCTTCATCTTCTTCGACAACTTCGCCACAACCCTCTCCACTACCTTTACCTGATCATAATGGGCAAGACGACCCTGATGCTCGGTCGCCTATGCCGGAGATTGAAAAGGCTGCTGATAGGTTTTCTTTTGGCACTTCTGGGGGAGGATACATATTTGTGGCGGCAGGAGGGTCTGATGTTCAGATCGAGGTGCCTGAGATGTTTGCAAATCTTGCTGTAGTCAGTGCTACGGAAGTGGCTATGGACACTGCTTCTATAACGGTTCAAATTCAGTATACTAAAACTAAAACTATTGAGACTTCTGCTGATACTCAGTCACATGATGTTATGAATGTTGATGAGAACAGGGTTTTTCAAGCCATGATTCTCTTCTTTATCGAGGCCATCTATAGTAGGGTACCTTGCTTGCCTGCGGCAAGTCCTAAATCTATGTTGAACTTCGAATTCTCTAAAGATATTGGTTTCTCCTCTGAAGATTTTCAGTCAGAGGTTGATTGCTGGGTTCAGTTCAAACTGTTTTATGTTACAACTTTTCTGAAATATGTGTTCACTGCTGACACACTGTTGGATGTTGCTGAAAAAGGTGTTGTGAGGTGTATCATCCTTCCTAGCAAGAGGTCATGGGCTTCTGCTTTCCAGGGATTCGTGTTGGATGAGTTTGGCTGCTTGTCTTGGCCGGCTCCAATTCTTTTGGATGTGGGATCTAGTGTTGATGAACTAGGCTTCATAGCACCACAGGAAGATAGCTCCACTTATGATCACTCTTTGGCTCCTGTTAATTCGCAAGGTTCAGATTTCTCATCAACTGCTCTAGTTGTTACTTGCACCTCCGCAGTGGTGCACGCAAGCAGGAAACCCCATTGGTTGAATCTTTGGTGCGTCGTAGCGCTCCTCGGCCATGCACCCGTCAGAACGAAGAGGGATACAAAGTACAAGCTCTACCAACTCACACTACTCGCCGCAAGTTCGTTGCTCGCAAAGCCAACCCACCATAAATTCTGCAGATCAGCGAGATGCAGTGTCTAGGTGTTGAGAAGTGCCAAATTGATCCTGAAGAGCTCACAGTGGAGCGTCTGCTGCAGGGTTGCATGGAGTGATTCTTTCCCGTTCACCAAGTTGTATAAGCTCTTGGTCTTTCTTTTTTTATCTGAACCTCTCATGTGTTTATCAAACCGCCTATGGCATGTGCTAAGCTGGAATGTGCGTGGTCTTAATAGCCCGGAGAAATGGCCTTGTATCCATAATAAGATTGAAGAAAGTAATGCCACGATTATCTGTCTACAAGGAACCAAAAAAAGTGAGTTTGATGCTAGCTTTATCAAAGATTTTGCACCACGATGTTTTGATAAGTTCGCATTTATACCTTTAGAGGGTGCTTCTGGGGGCTTGTTAGTGCTTTGGATTAGCAGTATTTTTACAGGTGAAATTTTGATGGAAGAGAGTTTTGGTCTGGCCATCGAACTTACTACCTGCATCTCTTCGGACAACTTTATGCTTGTTAATCTATATGGACCATGTGAACGCACTGAGCGTTAAAATTTTGTTGCATGGCTATTTCATCTAGATATTTCAGATGAGAATCTTTGGCTCCTAGTTGGTGACTTTAACTTCTATCGATTTGTCGAAAGCAGAAACAGAGAAGGAGCAAATCTGAATGACATTGCTACATTCAATGAGATCATCAGTTATCATGGTCTTGTGGAGCTTCCACTCAAAGGCCGTTCTTACACCTGGAGCAATATGCAAAGTGATCCGCTTTTGGTCCAGCTCGATTGGTTCTTCACATCAGTAGCATGGACTCTCAAATTCCCAAACACCGTGGTCAAACCTCTTTCTAAACCTGTCTCAGATCATGTGCCTTGTGTAGTGTCAATTGACACCGCTATTCCAAAACCTAAGGTTTTTCGTTTTGAAAACTACTAGACTCGCCTTCCAGGTTTCTTGGATGTGGTTAAAAATATTTGGGACATTAATGCTCCAGGAGATAGTGCCAAGTGCATTCTCGACCAAACTCAAGCTTCTCCGTAAGGGGCTCAAAAAGTGGAGTACTAGCATGCCCTCTCTCAATGTCCTTATTGACAATTGTAATGAACTAATCTTACTTTTGGACGGTTTTGAGGAGCAGAGAATATTACATATTTCGGAATGGAATTTCAGAAATATCATTAAGAGTAGATTGCAGAACCTGCTTCTTTGTAAGCAAGACTACTGGAAAAAAAGAAGTACAGTGTGCTGGGCTAGGCTGGGTGATGAAAACACCACCTTTTTTTCACTCTATGGCAACCATCTGGTACAGAAAAAATTCCATTGCTTCCTTGAGACGCAAGGACGGTTCATTGGTTGTGGATCATGATGAGAAGGCGGGTGTGCTCTGGCAGACTTACCGAGATAGATTGGGGCTTTCGCTGCCCATTTCAAATAATTTTGATTTCACTAAGTACTTCTCTCCTATGGCTGGTCTTGAATCTTTATCCCAACCATTCACACATGATGAGATTGACAAGGTTGTGGCTCACATGCCAAGTGAAAAATCCCCAGGACCTGATGGCTTCTCAGGTCTCTTCCTGAAAATTTGTTGGCCAGTGATAAAATATGACTTCTACAAACTTTGTCGGGAGTTTTGGGAAGGCACCATCAATCTACAAAGTATCAATGATTCTCTTATTACACTAATCCCTAAAGTGTTGTCACCTGAAGGCCCAAATGATTTTCGACCTATTTCATTGCTCAACATATACCTCAAACTTATTACTAAACTTCTTGCAAATAGGCTACAAGAGAAAATCCTTGAACTAGTACACATCAACCAATATGGCTTCCTGAAATCTAGGACGATCCAAGATCGTGTTGGATGGCCTTATGAGTACATTCACCAATGCAAGCAGTCTACCCAAGCATCTATCATTCTAAAACTTGACTTTGCTAAAGCCTTCGATACTGTGGAACATGAGGCGATCATGAAAGTGTTTGCTGCACTAGGTTTTGACCCTAGATGGCTTCATTGGTTAAATATGTTGATGTCCTCTGGTACTTCTTCGATCTTGCTTAATGGTGTCCCCGGAAAAAAAATCCTTGCCGAAGGGGAGTGCGTCAAGGTGACCCACTCTCCCCATTGCTGTTTGTTGGAGTTGCTGAACTGCTACAAGCTATGGTCAATGTTCTTTTCCATGATGGAGTACTACAAGCGCCACTTCCTATCCTCGATACTGATTTTCCTATTGTTCAATACACCGATGATACGCTTCTGATTATGCAAGCATGTCCTACTCAACTTCTGGCCCTTAAAACCCTCCTCGAGCAATTTGCACAAGCTACTGGTCTTCATGTTAACTATGCTAAATCCTCAATGATGAACATAAATGTCGCCGAGCAACGTATACAGGAACTTGCAGCAATCTTTGGTTGTGCAGTTGGACAGCTACCTTTCACTTATCTTGGGTTGCCACTTGGTACCACAAAACCTACAATTGAAGATATGTCTCCTCTAGTAGGTATGGTGGAAAGAAGGTTAAATGCAAGTGCAAGGTTTCTTGGATATGGTGGTTGATACATTGCAAATGTATCTATAATTTTTGATGTTCCATGCTTGGTTTTATCTACTTTCTTATGTTTTGTCCACACTTTGGAGCACTGTTCATATGATTTCTTGGACTAACCTATTAACAAGAAGCCACGGTGCTAGTTGCCTGTTTTCTGCTGTTTTTGGTTCTAGGAAGTCAGAAAATGAATATTTTCGGAATTGGACCGGACAAAAGCCAAAGTTGATATTTTCCCGGAAGATTCACGGAGCCAGAAGGAGAGCCGGAGAGGGGCCACAGGGTGGCCAAACCACCCCTAGGCGCGGTCCACCCAGGTCGCGCCAGGGCATGGTGTGGGCCCCCTGGATGGCCACCGACCTTGACTCCTTCGCCTATATATTCCTCCCAAGGCAAAAACCCTAGATGGTCAATCAGAAATCCATGAAAAGTTCCGCTGCGCCGTCGGCACCGAAGGGGAGATTCGGAAGACAGAAAGTCTCTGTTACGGCACCCTGCCGGGACGGGGAAGTGACCTCGGAGTCATCCCATCAATCTCCATCACCATCTCCATCACCATTGTTGATTCCCATGATGAGGAGGAGTAGTTCTCCCTCGAGGCTAAGGGTTCTACCGTAGCTATGTGTTCATCTCTCTCTCTATGCATGATCATATTGTGATCATGAGCTTTGTAATCAAGTAGATCTACCTTGCTACTCAAGTGCTTTAATAGATCTCTGCTCTCCCCATGTGTGTGAAAGTGACAGCGTGCACACCATGGTGACACTTAGGCTAGAGATTACAAATACTTGTTATGAGCTATATTTGGAGTTGGATGTCTTTATGAAATTGTGGTGTTTGTTGGACTCATCTAGTGCTCAAGGTGACAGTGTGGGGTTATCTAGATGGGAAAGACTTACTTTGAGGTGTGCTGTTATAGCCCTACCATCGATTAGAGTGTCCAACCGGAGAGTAGTTCAGCGTAGTATCATGAAGAGAATATATTTATATGAGAGTGTTCACTAGTGAAAGTATGATCCCTAGGCCTTGTTTCTAAGCATTGATACACCGTTTGCAATTAGATATGTTACATGTTTGCTTGCTTCCTTCTTTATTTCAGTGTTACTTACGCCATCAAGCTATTTTCTATCACCGTTACCACTTATAATTATATATACCACTTGTATTTCACTATCTCTTCGCCGAACTAGTGCACCTATACACCTGACAAGTGTATTGGGTGTGTTGGGGACACAAGAGACTTGTTGTATCTTGATTGCAGGGTTGCTTGAGAGGGGATACCTTTGACCACTTCATCCCTGAGTTCGATAAACCTTGGGTGATCCACTTAAGGGAAAACTTGCTGCTGTTCTACAAACCTCTGCACTTGGAGGCCCAACAACTGTCTACAAGAATAGAAGTGCGTAGACATCAGTGGTCAACTTCAGTTTGTTAAATCGGTTCTCTCTTCTCTTCCGGCTTTCTTTCTATGCTCCCTCAAAATGCACAAAACTATATTGAATATTTGTGATAGATCTCGTCAACATTGCCTATGGGTAGAAAGATGATGCCTCCTCTCCAAACTCTCTTGCAGCTTGGTATCTAGTTTTTAAACCCATGAAACATGGTGGTCTAAGGGTTCTAAATCTAGAGTTGCATAACAAGGCTCTTTTAATCAAACAGCTGCACAAGTTTTATATGAGATAAAATGTGCCATGGGTCAAACTCGTTTGGTCTTTATATGGCAATCGAGTCCCACATGCACAATCCAAGCGTGGATCTTTCTGGTGGCGTGATATCTTCGGCTTAGTGGAGGACTACAGAAGCGTCACTCAATTTTCAGTTGGCAATGGAACCTCTATATTATTTTGGAAGGATTTTTGGAGTCAAGGAGAGTTGCTATGTGACAAATTTCCTAGGCTTTTCTCTTATGCCTTGAACGAGGACATGTCAGTTGAGGAAGTATCTTTGGTACATAATCTCAGTACTTGCTTTGCACTGCCACTTTCAGTAGAAGCATATGAAGAATTTCAGCAGGTCTCTCAACTCATTGCTGATCATCCCATTGATGTATCTGCTCAAGATCAGCGAGTTTTTGTCTGGGGTAGCTCCACGTACGCAGCATCAAAGTACTACAATTTCTTATTTGCTCATCTCCCGAAGGAGCCTACTTTTAATTCCATTTGGAAATCTCGCTCTTTGCCTAAACTTAAAGTTTTTGCTTGGCTCCTAATGCATGACCGATTGAATACTAAAGATCTGATGGTTAGAAAAAATTGGCATCTTGATTCTGGATCTGATTGTGTGCTCTGTGAGGAAGCATTGACTGAATCAAGAGACCATCTGTTTTTTGATTGTCCTTTTGCTCACCAATGTTGGGCTGAGTTGGGCATCCATTGCGACACAACTATATAGTTCACAGATTGATTCTCACAAGCTAGAAGAAATTTTACAGGGCCTTGTTTCATGGAAGTTATGGTGTGTGATGCATGGAATATTTGGAAGGAGAGAAATGACCTTATCTTTCAAGGGAAACAACCCTCCTTTGGGCATTGGAGAGTTAGGTTCCAACATGATCTGATGCTACACCAGTTTAGAGTGAAATCTTCGATGATCCAACCCCTGGTGGATTGGCTACTAAACATTTTTGTATAATGCTTTATTTCCTAGACACTTCTTCCCTCCCTGATGTAAACTTGGACTTAACCCTTCCTTGGGGTTGTACAGTGACTTCTTATTATTAATATATTTTCTAAACCATAGGGGCTTCCCCTATGGTAATGTTGCTCAAAAAAATCTTATTTAGATCATGAGCTTTGTAATCTATAGATCTATTCTGCTACTCAAGTGCTTTAATGAATCTTTGATTATCCCCACATATGTGAAGTTGACAGTGTGCACACCGTGTGGCACTTTCGCTAAGGTTATATAATTACTTATCATGAGTATAATTTGAGTTGGATGTCTCTATGAGATTGTGGTGTTTGTTGGAACCATCTAGCACTCAAGGTGATAGTGTGGGGTTATCTAGATGGGGAATGCAAACTTTAAGGTGTGATGTTATAGCCCTACATCGTCCAACTAGAGAGTAGTTCAGGGTAGCATCATGAAGAGAAGATATTTGTATGAGAGTGTCCACTAGTGAAAGTATGATCCCTAGGCCTTGTTTCTAAGAATTGAAACACTGTTTACAATCAGTCCTGTTACATGTTTGCTTGCTGCCACTATTATTTTAGATTACAATTACCACTTATAATCATCCATATTACTTGTATTTCACTATCTCTTCGCCGAACTAGTGCACTTATACACCTGACAAGTGTATTTGGTGTGTTGGGGACATAAGAGACTTCTTGTATCTTGATTGCAGGGTTGCTTGAGAGGGATACCTTTGACCACTTCCTCCATGAGTTCGATAAACCTTGGGTGATCCACTTAAGGGAAACTTGCTACTGTTCTACAAACCTCTGTACTTGGAGGCCCAACACTGTCTACAAGAATAGAAGCGTGCGTAGACATCAAGGAGCTTGACGCCTAGGTTGGCCATTAGCGTCTTCCACAAGTATCTCATGAATTTGACATCGTAGCTAGAGACGATGGTTCTTGGCATACCCTGAAGATGAACTATTCCCCTAAAAACATATTTTCAATATGTGAAGCATCATCAGTCTTATGGCATGGAATGAAGTGTTCCATTTTTGAAAAACGATCCACTATGACAAATATAGAATCATGAACATGATTAGACCTAGGCAATCCTAACACAAAGTCCATGCTAATGTCTGACCAAGGTGCATGTGGAATAGGCAATGTCATATAAATACCAAATGGGTAAGACTTAATCTTAGCTTGGACACATGTAGTGCATCGTTGGACGTGGCACTCTATGCCGCGCTTCATCTTGGGAGAATAGTAGTGTGTGGAGAGCATATCATATGTCTTGTCACGACCAAAGTGACCCATAAGGCCTCCACCATGAGACTCTTGGAGAAGCAAAATTTGGAGAGATGATTTCAGAATGCAAAGCTTGTTTTGTTTAAAGAGAAAACCCTTATACAAATAGAAGTCATCAAATCCTTTGTGAATTAAACACTTTGCGAATATTGGTCCAAATAACAGGTCGGAAGCACATGAAGTTTTTAAATCATCAGGACCCAACACATTTAATTCGAGGTGCGTAAGAAGGATTGTGTTCTTGCGAGACAAGGTATCTGCAACTACATTATCGTTGCATTTCCTATACTTGACGATGTAAGGAAAAGACTCCATGAACTCAACCCACTTAGCATGCCATTTACTCAAGTTGGCTTGGCGTTTGATATATTTCATGGTTGGAATGTATGATAAATTCCTAGTGTAGGGGTTCCGCGCATAAAAACAATAAATTTTACTCTACGCCCCTAAACCCCTGAAGATGCCAGGACCTATCTATTAGTAATACAGTAACGGGAGGGGCTTTTCACGAACTTACCCTTAAAGACCGAAAAGCATTGTCAATGCTCAGGAGAGCGTGATTGATGTAGATGAGCCGAAGCCGACCTCAAGGTCGTGATGAAGTCCTTGCGCTCCTTCTGGCTCCAACGACTTGAGTGCCTCAAGTGCGACACCTCGCGGGGAGTTACACACGTCCAGTGCCTCACGATGGCTCCCGCGTCCCCGATCTAGCAGTAGTTGCGGAAGTAGAGCTCCCGGATCCGAATCCCGCAGCGCGACGGCGCTCCACGGTGAAGATATCTCTCGCTCGCGCAGTCCAGACTTGGGACCACGGTCACGAGAGAGAGAGGGGAAGAGATAAAATATCAATTGGAGGTCCTCCGAAAAGTGGGAGACCTTTATTGATTATTGGGTGTCTCTTTGTAGGACAAATACCCCAACTTATATAGGGGAGGGGAGGTACTACCTCCCCTCAAGTCCCGGGGTGGGACTAAAGGAGAGGAGGGGGTGGGGTTGCCACCGGCCAGCCCCTAGTGGGCCCTGCGGGGGGCAAGGCCCAGCCGGCCTCCCCCTTGGTCCCTTCTCCCTCTCTCCGTTCCCCTAATGGGCCCTCTCCCTCCGGAATTGGCCCATTAAGCCTTTTTAACCTTTAATTGATTTTCTCTTTATTAAATAATTATGAATAAATGATTAAATCAACATTTAACATTCATTCACATATTATCTAATCTCCGTGGCCATGGAACACCTTCCACCTCCACTCCAGACATCTTCCGGACTTACCGAAACCCTTCCGGTTTTCTCCCTACTTTTCTTCGGCGATTGTACCGATCCTATAAATGCTCTCTAAGCATCATCAAGCCCTTAAGCGTGATACCCCACGGTTCGGGAACACTCCATACATGGTCGGGACACTCCCGCACCAATGATCAACAGAGGCACCTGGATGGCCATGTGACCCCTGTGCGTTCCACGAAGATCTTTCGTCGTTTGAACCAGGACAGTCGTGTCTTATTCCCTTTGTCTCTTGATACTTGCATTGCCCAAGATCTGATCAATGACATCACCATGTCGTGTTCAATCTCGTTACTGAACAATGCTACTTGACTCGTTCCGACAAGTGATATCCCCGTGATCCAATCACACGCTGCGCAGCTATTGGATATAACTTCTCCGAGTGGGCCCTTGAGTATCTTCCCGTCACATGGACGGACAAATTCCGCTCTTGACATATATTGCCTCTATGGTTTCCTTCAAATAACTGAACACACCTTTATAACCACCGTTTTACCGGATGGCGTTTGATGCTATCTAAGCACTCTCGGGAGACAGTGATTGATATAGCCTCACGGTCTAAGGAATAGTCTACGAGGATCCATTTCTAATCATCGTAACTTGAACTTCGTGACATGATCGGGTCACGATGTTTAGGTTGGGTATTGGTTCATCATCTCATTCTCTGAATGAGATGACCTCATTTCCAACTGGCATAAATGCCACATGATCAGGAAACATGATCATTTGTTGACCAATGAACCAGTGACTAGAGTTTCACTAGGAACCCCTGGTTGTTTGTATATCACACGTGTATTGATGTTTCCACTCAACACAGTTATAGCATGATATAAAACTTAATCATAAACTATATGAAATATGATAATAGTCCTTACTACTATTTGTCTCTAGGGCATATTTCCAACAGTCTCCCACTTGCACTAGAGTACAAATACATTAGCTGCATTTGTTCTTAATTATTGGCACCATATATCAGGTACCCTGAACATGCTTGCTCATGGAAGAGGTTGAGTCTTGGATCTGTACTTTACATTCCCAAATCCTTTGCAACCTAATAATGTCACTTTGATTGACATTAATATTCTATCATCTGTGTGAATGCATCGTCGCTATGGCAGCAGAACGAGGCCTGATTCCAGGAGCCTACAGCGAAGTTAGATCAACCTCGAGGGCTTTCTCATGGGCACTATGCCCTGGGACACATCATTCTACGTTAAAAGCGAATTAGCCCCGCCATAACATTATACAATACTTTAGATGGTACCCTTATCTATTATTATAAATGTATTCATCGAAACACTAGTGCACTTTGTGCAACTTTCGATGTTTTGTTCACCTTGCTTCCTACTTGACTTTTAATTGGTATCTACGGGAGTTTCCAACATATTCCCTTATAACATAACTGTTTATGCTTTAAGATATGTCATCCTTTATGGATTTGGAAAATATGTCCACAGTTCTCTACTAGATACTGCGAACAAACTTATATCAACGTTCTGTGATTCGTACTTAATCACTTTCAAACGTTTCTTATTGGATCACATATTATGCTAAGTTGTCATCATGGTTTACTAAGACAGAACCTATGTCTTAACATAGTGGATGATGATCATCCTATTCTTTCTTTCAACCATTGATGTTCAACTTAATGCTATTCCCAATTTGAGTTATTCAGGACCAGTTCCTTAATTAACTTCTACACCTTAAAAATCATTATTTATTAATGTTTGCGCCTTTCATTATTAACATACTTAAGAATTACTCCTATAAGCTCCCACTCAAAATATGTTCCTACATATTTGAATTTGCGTCTTATATTGCTCCCACTTAAAATATGTCAATCACATATTGTTTTAGGAAGACTTACATAGCTCCCACTCAATTTTATGCAAATTGCATATCCACTCACTATTTTGAATAACTTCAAAATCTTTTGATCAAATATAAAACTTGGAGATTTATTATGAGATACTAGTACTTTACTAGTTTTAAATCCAATTGATCAAATTCATTCTAATTTGTCCAATACTTGACAAATTGTGTTTTAGTCATTTACCCCCTTTTCCCATTATGGCTTTGCAGTCATTTGGGAAAATTCCAAGTAACTCCTTTTACTTGTGAGATTCAGCAATGAATTGCTTTCTAATCTCAAGGGAAGTTTGCTTCTAGGATTTCTCATAATTTAGTTTACCATTATTTCCTTTGTAGTATGTAGGTATGTCATATTCCAGAAAATCATGACAAGCGATTCACAAATGTTTCCATACAAGATATGGATTTACATTTCGAATCCTACTTCATATAGTGAAAAACAATAGTGGAGGGAAAACACAATAATCAAAATCATTGATTCTTTCCTTCCGTGAAGAGAATCATTCAGGAATGTTGTCTGTTGCACTTCTCAACACTCTGATACAGGGTTTTGAATCCTCATCGTGTTTCACACTATTTTCCATTTGCTCATAATTTCACTAATAGTGGGCTTTCTCAAGAATGCACCAAAATCCAAGCAATACGAATCTTGCTTTCCTTTTGGTTTTAGCTATGGGTTTCGTATTCAAAGTTTCCAATGAATACTCTACAAGGACTTATTCGCTATTGTTTTGGTTATATCGAATAACCCCAAAACTTTCACGAATTCAAATGGTTTACCAATTCTAATTGAGTGCTAACTATTTCTTAACTAATGGTCTCTACATATACACTACAACGATTTATTTGGTGCCTTCTATTCAACCCCCTTTGATATCTAATATCACATTGTGATGCTTTGTATTTTGACGTTTCAAAACACTTTGCATTCCACAATTTCTTTCATGCCATTCTTATAAGTTCGAATTTCATTACTATTAATCAAATCATAGCAATTAGATTCTCTTTTATCTTTGTACGCTTTGTTAATGAAACATTTTGATCAAATCAAATAGTTTCATATTCATGTTTCCTTTGGTAAACTTACTTTACACATTTAAACAATCATTTAATGATAATTATCATTTTTGTTAAAACACAATACATCGAATATGTATTTACTTTTAACAATTCATTAAACACTTTGTATTCAAGTAATACACGGTGTTCAAGTTATTTTCCCGAACTTAGGCATGATTTATATGTGATAAGAAATCGAATGACTTTCACATATTATCACATAACTTTGAATTTAAACAATGGTTTCATTCAATAATGAAATATCATTAAGTTGGGTATTTTAAACAAGGCATTTAATGGTTCACAAATGTTCATGCATTATCAATTAGTTTCAAACAACAAGGATAATTCGCACATAACCAAACAAGATATGAACACGAATAGAAATCATTGATAAAAGTGGAACAACTGTTTGTTACAAACTCCTATGAATAACCGTCTCACGAAGTGTGAGACACACTAAAGAAGTTCACAATCTCTTGATTACATTAATCATCCTAAACATAAACTAAATGATAAATGTCGAGGGAGAGTGTCATTAGCCATCGTCATCATGCTTGCCATCAACACGCAACGTCACCTCCTCTCCAGCAAGCACCTCTCATGCAGAAGGATCTGTTTTCAGTAAAACAGAACAAGTATCAGATATACTTAACACTGGAATGTGTTTGCAAGATTATAACATTTATAAAACTATATATCAAATATATACCTTTATCGTTGACGACTCCAGCGATGTTGGGTTCATCTATCACATTTCTGAAATGTGATATGAACTCGAGGAAATCCAGTGTTTCCGTGTCGCCTCTCATAACGCAGATCCTGACTTGTGCTTGGAAGCTTGGAGGAAGAGACCGAAGCACAACTCCCATCGCAAATGAGCTTGAGAACCAGTTGTCCAGGTAGTATGCCAGATCATGTACGTATCATAGAGGCGCAATAAGTGCTCATCCAGTGAGGAGCCCTCCTCCATCTTTATGGAGAGGAAGTCCCCCATCAGCTCATACTCCCACATGCGCATTTGTTCCACAAAATGTGCTCTCAGATGTGCCATGACCACCCGAGGCTTGAGACTCCCCACTATTGTCCATAGCCCATCCTCCATTCCGAGGCGCATGGTCACTGATATGAATGTGGCCATCACACGACGACGATAACGCAGATCTCGCTGCTCCTGGGTCTCATGAGAATAGGGTGACTCCAAATACATCTCGCAGGTCATGTAGTCAGCTACATTGTTCTCCCCAAGGAGATCAAATAGGCGTATGACCCATGCAGAAAAGTTGGATCCTTCTAACTTGAGCTTTTCTCCTTTTAACCAATCGTCGATAGGAAAGGTAATCTCGGGAAGGACCATTTTCTACATTTATAATTGCAAAAGTAATTTAGACTAAGTTTATAATTAAATGAGTTAATAATAACTCCACTCAGAAACACCTATCCCCAAAAGGGTTCCTAGTGATAACACGACCCCTATCAGCCACATCTCCCCGATCATCACGACCATCAATGTGGGTTCAAGGGTGGACGCTAAACGTCGGTCACATCATTCATGCGACTCGTGCTTGATCTTTCGACCATCCGCGTTCCGAGGCCATGCCTGTACATGCTAGGCTCGCCAACTCAACCTTAGTGTTTTCGCTGTGCAACATGGCTTACACCCACTGTATGTGAACGTAGCTATGTCTGAGACCCAGGCCTGTAAACCTGGATCGCCTCATACGGAAGAACTTTCTTGGTGGTGCATACTAAGGGGGAACACAATCGTTGGTAATTTTAACAGGGATCATCTTATTAGGCTACCGTAGAGTATCTAATACTAGCACACAATAAGACATACAAACAATAACATTGAATGAAAATGCTATGTGATTGGTCCTTCACGTCGTGATCTCCATCCGTCGTCGCCGGGTTCCGGCGCTATAGACACCAGGGTATCGGTGTCATTCTGGCGTGGTAGTTCGTCACCTCCGTGACTATCTACTACTACGTAACAAAAGGTAATCAATTTACCTTTGCCACAACCATATCACAAAGCAATGCCCCCCTGCAAAACAAAGTTAGACGCCTCTACTTTATCTTTGCATGTTTTACATGGTTGAATGGGCTTTCGCACAAGAATCGTTCTTACCTATGAACTTTCAGCACAACGCTGATCAACCCACTTAGCATGCCATTTACTCAAGTTGGCTTGGCGTTTGATATATTTCATGGTTGGAATGTATGATAAATTCCTAGTGTAGGGGTTCCGCGCATAAAAACAATAAATTTTACTCTACGCCCCTGAACCCCTGAAGCTTCTAGGACCTATCTATTAGTAATACAATAACGGGAGGGTCTTTTCATGAACTTACCCTTGAAGACCGAAAAGCGTTGTCAACACTCAGGAGAGCGTGGTTGATGTAGACGAGCCGAAGCCGACCTCAAGGTCGTGATGAAGTCCTTGCGCTCCTTCTGGCTCCAACGACTTGAGTGCCTCAAGTGCGACACCTCGTGGGGAGTTACACACGTCCGGTGCCTGATGATGACTCTCGCTTCCCCGATCCAGCAGTAGTTGCGGAAGTAGAGCTCCCGGATCCGAATCCCACAGCGCGACGATGCTCCACGGTGAAGATGTCTCTTGCTTGCGCAGTCCAGACTTGGGACCACAGTCACGAGAGAGAGAGGGGAAGAGAGAAAATATAAATTGGAGGTCCTCCCGAAAGTGGGGAGACCTTTATTGATTATTGGGTGTCTCTTTCTAGGCCAAATACCCCACTTTATATAGGGGGAGGGGAGGTACTACCTCCCCTCAAGTCCCGGGGTGGGACTAAAGGAGAGGAGAGGGTGGGGTGGCCACCGGCCAGCCCTTAGTGGGCCCCGCGGGGGGGGGGGGGGGGGGGCAAGGCCCAGCCGGCCTCCCCCTTGGTCCCTTCTCCCTCTCTCATTTCCCCTAATGGGCCCTCTCCCTCCGGAATTGGCCCATTAAGCCTTTTTGACCTTTAATTGATTTTCTCTTTATTAAATAATTATGAATAAATGATTATATCAACATTTAGCATTCATTCACATATTATCTAATCTTCTTGGCCATGGAACACCTTCCACCTCCACTCCAGACATATTCCGGACTTACCGAAACCCTTCCGGTTTTCTCCCTACTTTTCTTCTTCGATTCTACCGATCCTATAAATGCTCTCTAAGCATCATCAAGCCCTTAAGAGTGATACCCCACGGTTCGGGAACACTCCAGACATGGTCGGGACACTCCCGCACCAATGATCAACAGAGGGACCTGGATGGCCATGTGACCCATGTGCGTTCCACGAAGATCTTTTGTCGTTTGAACCAGGATAGTCGTGTCTTATTCCCTTTGTCTCTTGATACTTGCATTGCCCGAGATCTGATCAATTACATCACCATGTCGTGTTCAATCTCGTTACTTAACAATGCTACTTGACTCGTTCCGACAAGTGATATCCCCGTGATTCAATCACACGCTGCGCAACTATTGGATATAACTTCTTCGAGTGGACCCTTGAGTATCTTCCCATCACATGGATGGACAAATTCCGCGCTTGACATATATTGCCTCTACAGTTTCCTCCGAATACCTGAACACACCTTTATAACCACCGTTTTACCAGATGGCGTTTGATGCTATCTAAGCACTCTCGGGAGACAGTGATTGATATAGCCTCACGGTCTAAGGAATAGTCTACGAGGATCCATTTCTAATCATTGTAACTTGAACTTCGTGACATGATCGGGTCACGATGTTTAGGTTGGGTATTGGTTCATCATCTCATTCTCCGAATGAGATGACCTCATTTCCAACTGGCATAAATGCCACATGATCAGGAAACATGATCATCTGTTGACCAATGAACCAGTGACTAGAGTTTCACTGGGAACCCCTGGTTGTTTGTATATCACACGTGTATTGATGTTTCCACTCAACACAGTTATAGCATGATATAAAACTTAATCGTAAACTATATGAAATATGATAATAGTCCTTACTACTATTTGGCTCTAGGGCATATTTCCAACACTTAGGCCAAAGATAATGTTGCAACACTTGAAGGACATGATCTAAGGCAAAAAGCTCTTTGTCATAAATCGGATAGTAAAGGTGTATGCCATCTAATTTCTCACTTTTGTATGCAATAGGAAGCCCATTTTGCATGAGGACTCCTCCAATGCCATTACCACTAGCGTCACACTCTATCTCAAAAGTTTTTGTGAAATACGCTAAAGCAAGGACAGGTGCTTCTGTTAGTCTCTTTTTGAGCTCATCAAAGGCCTTTTGTTGTGCTTTACCCCAAACGAAGGTGACATTATTTTTGGTCAAGTCATTGAGGGGAGAAGCAATGGTAGAGAAATATTTCACAAATCAACGATAGAAACCGGAAAAAACCATGAAAACTTCGAAGTTCACTCACATTTGTGGGAATGTTCCAATCTCTTATGTCATTGACTTTAGAAACCTCAACTTCAATACCATTCGAAAAGACAACAAAACCAAGAAAACTCAACTTGTCTTTATAAAAAGTGCACTTGGGAAGGTTAGCATATAGCTTTTCATTTTGAAGGATTTGCAAAACCTCCTTAACATGTATAACATGCTCCTCAAGCGACTTGCTATAGACAAGAATATCATCAAAATAGACAACAACACTTTTCCAATGAGATATCTCAAAATATGATTCATAAGGAGCATGAAGGTGGACGGGGCATTAGATAAGCCAAAAGGAATGACTAACCATTCATAGAGACCAAGTTTGGTCTTGAAGGTGGGTTTCCACTCATCACCTTCTGCCATGCGTATTTGGTGGTAGCCACTGCGAAGGTCGATTTTGGATAAAATAGTAGCTCCACTCAAATCATAAAGCATGTCGCCAAGATGTGGTATAGGATGTCTATAACGCATTGTAATAGTATTGATTGGATGATAGTCCATGCATAACCGCAATGTATCATCCGTATTTAGGACAAGAATCACGGGTACCACACTTTGACTAGTGCTTACTTGGATCGAACCTTTGGAGACAATATGGTTGATTTGGCGGTTGATCTCCTTTGTCTCCTCCGGGTTCGTCTGGTATGCGGCGTAGTTTGGGAGAGGTGCGGCTGGTATGAGGTCAATGCAGTGCTCAATTTCGCGAAGAGGAGGTAGTCCATGTGGGATCTATTCTGGAAACACGTCCTTGAATTCCTAAAAAATAGCCATCAAAGAGGGAGGAACATTTGTCAAGTCATTAGTTTCTTGCGCTAGTCCCTTGCAAATGAGAACATAGTGCAAGATAGATGGGTTATTCCTCACTTCTCGCATGTCACTTTTGGTGGCAAGAAGAACACTCTTAGTTTTTCCACTCGAGTTTGGCTTGTGGATCTCACTCACTAGATGGTGGTTCTATCTCTCACCACTCTTCTCACAATGTGGTTTTGTGGTTTGCACCCTCGCTAAAGCCTTTGCATTGTCCGCAATTATTTGGCTAGGAGTCATCGGTTGCAAAATACATGTCTTGTTAAGCCATTTGAAGTTATACACATTTGTGTGACCATCATGTAGATCACCTTTGTCAATTTTTCATGATCTAGCAAGCAATATATGGCATACCTTCATGGGAACCACATCACACTCCACCGTGTCTTTGTATGGACCAATTGAGAAAGTTACCGAGACAGTGTTCTTGATCTTCATGAACCCATGGTCACTTAGCCATTAGACATGGTATGGGTGCTTGTGTGAATGGAAGCTGAGGTTGAGCTTCTCACATAACTTGGTGCTTGCAAATTTGTGGAAACTCCCTCCATCGATGATAACTTTAATGGATTTCCCATTAACGCTGACACGTGGTTGGAAGATGTTGAATCTTTGATCTTCATGCTCTTGGGCTTGAGTGTTCAAGACTCTTGTGATGACAAGCGATGGACTTGCATCATGCTCACACATGAGAAGTTCTTGGTAATATTCAACATGTTGCCTTGACATTGCTTCTTTGACTGTGCGACAAATTCATCTTCACTCAAATATTCCTCATCTCCATTGTCATGAATGAACAATTCTTTGGTCTTGCCACATTTGGTCGACTTGTGTCCTTTTCCTGCACACTTGTAGCATTCATCGTTGAATGGCGGGTCATCCACATTTTGCTTGCCACTTGGGGGCAGTTTTACTTGAGGAAGTGTGGGCTTGAAAGGAGCCTTGGAGGTACTTGAAGGGCTTCCTTTGAAGTTTGTTATTATAGCGGTTGGATCTTGCTTGTAGGTGAAGTACGTCTTGGGATTGTTGTATTTGATGTCCTCTTGCACTTGACTTTCGGCCTTTATTGCATTATGCACAAGCTCAACCATGTTGTTGTACTTTAGGAACTTGGCGATGCGCTTGATTGGATGGTTCAAGCAAATGAGGAAGCGTGCCATTGTTTGCTCCTCGCACTCCTCAATGTTGGCACGCATCATACATGTTGAGCCCCATTTTCTTGAAGTACTCTTCCATAGTCTTTTCCCTTGGTTAAGCATTTGAAGCTTCTTGAATAGGTTACACATGTAGCGCGAAGGAACAAAGCGGGATCTCATATGAGCCTTCATATCATGCCAAATGGTGATTGTAGGCTCTCCTCTTGCTTCACGAGCAACTTGGACTTGTTCCCACCAAAGGTTGGTATAATCATCAAACTCAAGTGAGGACATGGATTCCATCTTCTCATCACTATAGTTGTGCATACAGAAGATTTTGTCGACCTTGAGTGCCCATGAGAGGTATTCTTTGGGATCATTAGAATCGGTGAAGTTGGGCATGGTGATTTTGAGCTTGCCAAAAGTTTCTTCCTCATTGTGGTCATGGTAGTGGTTTCCATAATGTTGATGGTCTTCATCTTCCATGCAATCATTGCGACGAGCTTGGTGATATTGTTGTTGCACTTGTGGTTGTTGAGCCGCGTTTGGGGAGGTGGAACTTGGTCCTCAAGACATTGTTGGGGAGCTTCCTCTTGGCACGGTTGTTGACGAGCTTTCTAATGCTATTGCCGCAGTTGTTGACGAGTTTTCTCTTGCTCTTGGCGCAGTTGTGGACGAGGTTGAGGCGCTTGGGCCTCACGAGGGTGATGAGGATGTGGAACCTCTTGCCCCGGTTGTGGGTGAAGGGGAGGCTCATTCCTTGGTTGGTGACATGGGTTAGGCACTTTGGCCTCTTGATGAAGATAATGGTATCGATCCTCTTGACGCGGTTGGAGTTGCTCCACATGTACCATTTGGCACTCCATGTCTTTGAAAGGAATATGCCCAAGAGGCAATAATAAAGTAGTTATTATGCTATTCCAGGTTTATAACAGATGTTTATTTTTCATGCTAGAATTGTATTAGTAAGGAAACGTGAATGCATGTGTGAATTATAAATAGATAAGGTTCCTAGTAAAGCCTCTCTTTATACTAGCTTGTTGATTAACAGATGATCAAAGTTTCCTTGATCATGAACATTGGATGTTGTTAATAATAGGGTCATATCATTAGAGAATGATATGATGAACAGTCACCAGAAGTAGGATCACGTCATCAAGTTTAAATTGCTATCACATTCGTAGTAACTCAATGTCCTTAGACCATGAGATCACGTCAATCACTTTCACATGAAGAGTACTTTGATTACATCAAATGTCACACCATAACAGGGTGATTATAAAGGTGTCATCAGGTATTTGGAAAGTGTCAGTTGAAGCTCGTGGATCAAGATTGGGATTTGTCCATCCGGATGATGGAGAAATATACCCAAGGCCCACTCGGTGATATCACATTGACATAGCCTTGCAAGCAAGTGATTTGGTGACTAGAATGTCATATCACAGGAACGAGAAAAAGATTACTTGTTGAGAACGAGATTAAACAAGGTATAGATGATACCGAGTGATCGAATCTCGGACAACTAATATATCGCGAGACGAAAGGAATTCGATTGTAGGGAAAGAGGTTCAGACGATCATCTGATTTTCGTGGAACTAGTGGCAGTCGTTATGGATCTCAAGGTCACATTAATGATTATTGATCAGAGAAAGTTTCAATCATGTCTACATAGTTATCGAGCCCGTAGGGAGACACACATAAGGTTAACTGACGCATTTGAGCGGATATGAAACATAGGGGAAGTCAATGGACATCGCAGAAAATTGTTATGCCAATTCTGCCGAAATAGTTTTGAGGTATCAAAACAAAGCAAGAGATCAGAATGTTAATGTGTTCATTAAATGAAGTACTCATTAAATGAATTGTTCATTAAATTGATTTTCATTAAAATGGAATTAAAGTGCTTTAATGGATATTGAATGAGAGGAGGGGAGGGGGAAGCCCCATGGAGTCTATAAAAGGAGGTGGCCTCCTCCTCATCTCCACACACTCTCTCACAATGTCTCTCATATGCCCCAAGGTTGGCATCTTCTACCCTTGCTTGCCTTGTCCATTGCCACTAGAAAAAGTGCCCGGCGAAGCCCTCCTCTAAACCTTCTCCTTCACCGCCACTACCATGGCGTAACGATGTTCGAGTTCCCGGGGATCCGCTACTTCCACTGCCCGGCTAGAGCAAGGGATCGGAAGTCGTCGGCACACCGAACATGTGAAGATTACGGAGGCACTGCCCTTCTGTGGCGTTGATCGTCTGCATATACTTGAGGACGGTCGTGTACCATCTACATCAACCACGTTTGTTTGCGGAAATGTTATCTCGCTTACGGTCTACGAGGGTGAGTCCATCTGTAACTTTTACAAAGTATCACCTAGATTTGATCTTGGCAGTTGCAAACCGTAGGATTTTTTTTGTTTTCTATGCAACGAACCCCATCAGTGATATCAGAGCTATGTCTATGCGTAGATGCTTTGTATGGTTAGAAAACATGGAGATGTGAGCGTTGATAAGTCTTGTTATTGCAAATCTCTTGTATTTCAGATATTGGTGGCATAGTGGGATGAAGCGGCCCGGACAAACTTTACATGTCCTCGCACATGAGACCTATTCCACGCTTGACATGCAACTCGTTTTGCATAAGTGGCTAACAGGTGTCTGTCTCTTCCACTATAGTTGATATCTGATTTACAACAGTCTGCTTAATAACTTGGTTATCATCGTTGTGGCTGAAGATCGTAGGTAGAATGGTTCTATCCTAGAAAGCCCACAACCGCGTAAAATATGCAAAAATAAATTAGAGGCGTATGACTTGTTTTTGCAGGGCATGTGATGTGATATGGTCTGTGATACATTTTTTTGTATGCAATGTGTTTTATTGTAAAACAACCCGCAGGAGCCATATGGTTGTTATTTTATTCTATGGCCTGCGTGTTGAAAAATGGAAATCCATGTAATTTTGATTAGTGGAGAACAACCTTGATGGTGGCTCCATGGACCTTCGTGACATGCCGGTGGAATGATGGAGATCATGCCATGACTCACGAGATAGAGATCGAATGCGAGAAGGACCATATCATATCACATTATATATGCATGTGATGTTTATCCTTTGATGCATCTTATTTTGCGTTGATTTGACCGCCTAGGTAGTATTTTATTGCCTTGGTAGCACTATAATAGAATCCCTCCCACTAAATATCAAGATAATAATATGTTCTTCCTTAGTATGCACTTTTAAGAAAGTTCGTCGTCTCGAAGCACCACGTGATGATCGGGTGTGATAGATTCCACATTCGCATACAACGGGTGTAAGATAGTTTTACACACGTGAATACTAAGGTTCTTACTTGACGAGCCTAGCATGTACATACATGGCCTCAGAACATGAACCAAAAGGTAAAGCGAGAGTCATATGGAGATATGATGACACATACGATGCTCTCCATTGGAGATTCGCCACCACTCGTGATGATCGAACGTGGGGTAGTGAATTTGGTTCGTGTAACCACTAAAATGACTAGAGGGATGTCACTTTGAGTGGGAGTTCACATAAGTAATTTTGAATTATCTTGAACTCTATCTGTTATAAAACTAGTCTAAATAGTCTTTGCAAATACTTTGTAGATCATGGCACCCCTTGCATTCAATTTCAATGCATTCCTTGAGAAAAAAATCTGGTAGACAATTGGTCTAACTTCACCAACTGGCACCGCTATTTGAGGATTATCCTTGTGGGCATAAAAAGGTCCTATGTACTTGATGGTCCGTAAGGTCACGCCCCTGCAGAAACTACGACTCAGGAAGAGCGCAATGTGTATAACATAAAGTTTGATGACTATAATCTTGTGTGGTGCGCAATGCTCCAATCGTTGGAGCCTGAGCTCCAAAAGCATTTTGAACTTACTGATCCTGATGTCATGGTGGAGGAACTCAAAACTATGTTTGGGGACCAAATCCGTGCCGAGAGATATGCGATCTCGAAAAAGTTATTTAGCGCTAAAATGGAGGAGCACATCTCTGTGAACGAGAACGTCCTAAAGATGACGGGATACGCTCAACGTCTTGAGACACTAGGATGTGAGATTCCAGCTAATCTCACGATGGACAGGGTTCTGCAATCGCTGCCACTAAGTTACAAAGCATTTGTAATTAACTACAAGATGAATGGTGCCAACAAGTCGCTCACCAAACTCGTAGCTATGCTTAAGACTGCCGAGGTAGACATCAAAAAGGAACATCAAGTGTTGATTGTCAATAAAACCACCAGTTTCAAGAAAAAGGGCCAGAGGGGCGAGCCCAAGGGTAACTTCAAGAAGGACGGCAAGTCTGTTGCCATGCCTGAGAAGAAAATCAAGGAAGGCCCTAAGCCCGATACAGAGTGCTTTTACTGCAAGGAGGCTGGACACTAGAGGCGGAACTGCCCGAAGTACTTGGCAGATAAGAAAGCCGGGAAAGTGAACAAAGTTATATACGATATACTTGTTATTGATGTGTACCTTACTAGTAGTCGAAGTAGTACCTGGGTATTCGATACCGGTTCGGTTGCTAATATATGTAACTCGAAACAGGGACTAAGGAATAGTCGACCACTAGCTAAGGATGAAGTGATGATGTGTGTAGGCAATGGATTAAAGGTTGATGTGATCGCCATCAGGACGTGAGACGTCCATTTTGCATCACTATTCTATGTCATAATTCACTGTTATTCATTGATATATTTCGTATTGAGAGGTGATACTTATTTTATTTCATCTGTTTTTGCATGGTTGATGACTTTTAGAGCATGGACCGCTGCAGTCAGGATTCTGATGGAAAAGGTGCTGTTTGGAGGAAAAAATCGTGAAGATCAGAAAGTCCGGGAAAATATACGGAAAATCCTATTTTTCCAGAAGACGAAGGAAGCCAGAAGGGGGGCTGGAGATGGGCCATAGGGGGCCCACACCACCCCCTGGCACGGGCCGGCCTAGGCCGCGCCAGTAGGTGGTGTGGCCGCCCTAGTCCACCCCTGGCACTCCCCTCTGGCGTATATAATCCTCCTGAAACCCTAATACTCGGGGAGCGACCACAGAAAGATTTCACCGCCTCTGCGGGGTGGAAAACACCGAGAGAGAAAGATCTCTCCGGTAGACAGATTTCCGCAGGGGGAATTCCTTCCCGGAGAGGGGAGATCATCGCCATCAACACCACCATCAAGCTGGACTTCATCGGGATCATCATCATCATCACCACCATCATCTCCATCAGCACCCTCATTACCATCTCCATATTGCTATAACAATTCAGTTGAATCTTGCATAGTTCATAGGGGAAACTTTTCCGGTGTTGATTACTCTTTGTAGTTGATGCAATTGAGTGAACCATTGAATTATTGTTTATGTTCAGATTTTTATACATCATTAGTCCATCTCTGATCATGATCCATATGATGTCTTGGTGAGTAGTTCATTTTGTTCTTGAGGACATGGGAGAAGTCATGTTGTTAGTAGTGGAGTTGTGTTGAGAAAGATTCAATAGTTTGATATTTAAGTTGTGGTGTACTTCTTCTAGTGGTGTCATGTGAATGTCGACTACATGACACTTCACCTATATGGGCCTAGGGGAATGCATTGTGTATTTGGCTACTAATTGTAGGGGTTGCCGGAGTGACAGAAACCTGAACCCCCATTAGGAAACCATTGCACAAGGGACGTAAGGGTCTTAGAGTTTAAACTATGGTTAGGTTTCTACCTTAAATACTTTCTTGTACTTACGGATGTTTGCAAGGGGTATAATCACAAGTATGTATTAGTCCTAGGAAGGTCGGTACATTAGCACAGGTTCACCCACACAACACTTAGCAAGCTAAAGGAGATTAATCAACTATATGAACCGAAAGCACTTGACAATCTTCCCATGTGTCCTCGAGAATGTTTGGTCATCTTAATTAATACAATCGGCTTGTCCTTTGCTACATAAAGGATTGGGCCACTTGCTGCATTTATTCCTACTTTCTTTTATTTACTCGTACTTTGTTTACTTGCTTTATCAAAAAACCCTAAAAATTCGTTAGCTAAGTATTTGTAGAGAATTCCTGATCCATACCACTAGCCAGCACCTTCTGCTCCTCGTTGGGTTCGACACTCTTACTTATCAAAAATACTGCGATACACCCCCTATACTTGTGGGTCATCAAGACTATTTTCTGGCGTCATTGCCGGGGAGTGAAGCGCTATTGGAGAGTGGAACTGGTTAAGGAAACTTCTACTATGAGTATAGTTTACTTCTATTAGTTGCTTTATTTTCGTTATGGATAATTCGCTGAGTTTCTTATTTGGTAATGCTACTGCCACTGCTAAGGTAGTAGATAAGCCACCACCTGCTAAGAATGATACTTTTAAAATACCTACAAGAATTGTTGATCGTGTTATGGATAACTATTATGTTGGGGATGGACCTGTCCATCCTGGTGATCATTTGCTCTTTATACACGAATTATGCAGGTTGTTCAAGTGTGCATGTATTACTACAGATCAAGTTAAGAAGAATTTATTCTCATTATCGCTGAAAGGAAGAGCTGAGGAATGGTATAAGCTGCTGAAGAATGGTCAAGCTCTGGAATAGGAGGAAATAGTGCCTCTCTTTTATTCAAAGTTTTATCCTCCTAGTGAGATTCATAAAGATCGAAATTAAATAAACAACTTTTGGCCTCTTGATGGAGAGAGTACAGCTCAAGCTTGGGGGAGATTGAAGTTACTAATGCTCAAATGTCCCATTCATGAGCTCCCCGACAATATTAGTATCAATAACTTTTTTGCAAGGCTTTCTCTTCATGATAAGGATTTATTGGATGCTTCTTGTGCTGGATCATTCACTCGCATGGAAGAAGAAGCTAAATGGGATCTTCTGGACCGTATTCAAGACAATGCTAAAGCCTGGGAGAATGACAAAGGTAGAAAATCAGGTATAAATTACGATTATGAATGCATTGAATCTTTTATGGGAACTAATGACTTTCAAAATATTAGTAATGCTTATGATCTTGATTTGCAAGTTATTACGAATTGCTTTATAGATTTTGCTTCTTATATTGAAATTCCAAAAAGGGGATGGAATAAATACCATGCACCTTACAAAGATATTGTTGACTGTGTTCCTATTGGGAGTGCTGAGTATTGCATTATTGATCCCATCTTACCTAAACCTTATATCGAGAAGATTCCCTTCCCAGAAAAGGTAAAGGATCATCCTATGATAACTAATGTAATCACCAAAAGTGAAAAGAGAACTGTAAAACCTGATGAACAAATAAATGTTGAACCTGTGGTAGCAATTGTGAAAGACCTTGTCACTAAAAGCATAGAATATGGACACATAGTCTTTTGTGAGGATGCTTCTAATATTGTTTCACATCCTAATAGAACTAAAAAAGCTAGTGTTCCTGTGCTTTCTGTTAGAATTGGTGATCATTGCTATTATGGTTTATGTGATATTGGTGCAAGTTCTAGTGCTATTCCTTTTGAGCTTTACAGAGAAATTATGCATGAAATCAGTCCCTGCGAATTGGAAGAGATTGATGTGGTTATTCACCTTGCTAATAGAGAGATCATCTCTCCAATTGGTATTGTACGAGACGTGGAAGTTCTTTGTGGTAAGATTAAGTACCCTGCTGATTTTCTAGTACTCGGTTCAGCTGCTAGTAAAACTTATCCTATTATTTTTGGTAGACCTTTCTTGAGCACTTGTGGAGCTATTATAGATTGCAAAAGGGAGAAACCCTTGACTAATTTTGCTGGAGAATCTTATGAGTTTAATTTCTCGAAATTTGCTAAAGAACCTTGTGAAGAGGAAACCCATAATGAGGATTTTAGAGTTGAACAACCTGCTTCTATTTATCTTGCTCCTAACAATGCTTTGCAGCAATTTATGGAAGATCATGAAAGTGAAATCTTCATAGAAGAAAGGAATGAGATTGACAAGATTCTCCGTGATCAGCCTAAGATGCTTAAGCATAACTTGCCTGTAGAAGACTTGGGCACCACGCTGCCACCTAAAAAGGATCCGGTTTTCGATCTAAAACCTCTCCCTGATGATCTTAAATATGCTTATATTGATGATAAAAAGATATACCCTGTTATTATTAGCGCTAAACTTTCAGGAAAGGAAGAATAAAGGCTATTGGAGGTTTTGACGAGACACCGAGGAGCTATGGGCTATACTCTGGATGATTTAAAAGGGATTTCACCTACTATATGTCAGCATGCTATCAACATAGAACCAGATGCAAAGCCGGTAGTAGAGCACCAACGACGTTTAAATCCTAGGATGAAGGAAGTGTTAAGGAATGAGGTATTCAAACTCCTTGATGCTGGTATTATTTACCCTATTCCTGATAGTGCATGGGCTAGTCATGTTCATTGTGTTCCTAAAAAGGAGGTATTAGCGTTGTTCCTAATGATAATGATGAGCTTATTCCTCAAAGAATAGTAGTAGGCTATAGGATGTGCATCGATTTTAGAAAAGTCAATAAAGTTACTAAGAAAGATCACTCCCCGCTTCCTTTTATTGATCAAATGTTGGAAAGGTTGTCTAAAAAGACCCATTTTTTCTTGATGGTTATTCTGGTTTCTCTCAAATTGCTGTTAAACAACAAGATCAAGAAAAAACTAAGTTTACTTGCCCTTACGGAACTTATTCTCATAGACGTATGCCTTTTGGTTTATGTAATGCTCCTGCTACTTTTCAAATGTGCATGTCTGCTATCTTTCATGGTTTTTGTGAGGAAATTGTAGAAGTGTTCATGGATGACTTTTCTGTCTATGAAACTTCTTTTGATAATTGTTTGCACAACCTTGATAAAGTTTTGCAGAGATGTGAAGAAACTAATCTTGTTCTTAATTGGGAGAAATACCACTTCATGGTTAATGAAGGGATTGTCCTTGGGCATAAAGTTTCTGAAAGAGGTATAGAAGTTGATAGAGCTAAGGTTGAGGCAATTGAGAAGATGCCATGCCCAAGAGACATCAAAGGTATTCATAGTATCCTTGGTCATGCTGGTTTCTATAGAAGGTTTATTAAAGACTTTTCTAGGATATCAAAACCCCTCACTAATCTTCTTCAAAAAGATGTACCCTTCATTTTTGATGATGATTGTAAGGGAGCTTTTGAAACTCTTAAGAAGGCTTTTGAAATGGATCGTATGGGCACCTAAAGGAGGTGGGTGAATAGGTGCTACACCAATTTTTAATTCTTTTTTCAATTTTAGGCTTAGCACAAAGGTAAATTCTCTAGATAAACTAATGTGTGGAATTTCCCTATATGCAAACCTATCTACTAGCGAGTAAAGAGCGAGTGGAAGAGGAACGAGTGAACCGAAGTGAAGCACGCGGAGACACATGATTTGTTTGACCACAGTTCCTTCCTTGTTAGGGGAAGTACGTCTGTGTTGGAGGGGTGGGCGGTACTAAGACCACCACGCCACAAAAGGCCTCACCCTGTTCTCCGATGGATCTCGCCACAACAGGCCTGATCCACCTTCCACTATAGGTACCCTTCAAGGCGGGCACCGGCGCCTTTACACAACTAGCGGGGCAACAACTCCACAACAACTTGGAGGCTCCCGAAATGACAACAAGCTGCCACAAGAACAAAGTTGTCAAATACAATAACAAGATCTAGGTATTAACAAGAATACTAGATCAGGGATTTCTCCAAGTGAATGGAGAGTAGTTGAAGTGCTTGATTCTTGATGTTGATGATGAACTTCTCCTCCTTCAATTCCACCAAAGATTAAGACCTTCGGGTGGTTGAAGTGGGAGATCGAGATTTAGAGCTCTTGCACAAGGTCTAGTCAAATTCGAGTGAATCAAGAGATCTGGATGTTGGGGAAGAAGGGGTACTTATACCCCCTTCCAAAAACCAACCGTTGCACACTTTGGGGGCCGGATTATCCGGCCCAAGTGAGGGCCGGATTATCCGGTCTGGGGAAACACCGCCCTAGACTCGGAATATCCGGCAGATAATCCGCCCCCTCACAGTGAGACGCGCCGAGCTTGTCCTTGATCAAGTTCTAGGGTCCGGATTATCCGGTCCTATGGGACGGCCGGATTATCCGGCCTGGGGAAGAAAAACCGCCCCAGTTCGGATTTTCCAGGAGAAAATCCGACCGGATACCGAGCGACGCGCCTTGTCTCCTTTTGCTCGAAAACTGGGGGCCGGATTATCTGGCCCTTGCGAAACCCGGATTATCCGGCCTGGGGAGGAAAAACCGCCCTAGTTCGTATTTTCCGGGATAAAATCCGACTGGACACAGAGCGACGCGCCTTGGCTTCCTTGAGAGATGAGGTAGGCCGGATTATCCGGCCCCCTGAAAATTTCCTGCACACTTAGCACACATGAAAAGTCTCCATAGTATTGTTATCTAACACGCAAAACAAAGGAAAACATGAAATGTTCTTTCAGCTTTAACTACAGCCCCTATTGTTCAACCACCTGATTGGAGTTTACCCTTTGAAATAATGTGTGATGCTAGTGATTTTGCTGTAGACGCTGTCCTTGGGCAACGAATTGATAAGAAGTTAAACGTTATTCATTATGCTAGTAAGACTTTAGATGCTTCTCAAAGGAATTATGCTACTACTGAAAAAGAATTTCTAGTTGTCGTTTTTGCTTGTGATAAGTTTAGACCCTATATTGTAGACTCAAAAGTCACCATTCATACTGATCATGCTGCTATTAAATACCTTATGACGAAGAAGGACGCTAAGCCTAGGCTTATTAGATGGGTGTTGCTTTTACAAGAGTTTGATCTACATATAGTGGATTGGAAAGGTGCTGAAAACCCTGTAGCTGATAATTTATCTCGATTGGAAAACATCTCTTTTGACCCTATGCCTGTTAATGATAGTTTCCCAAATGAGAAGTTAGCCGCCGTAGGGGTAAGCTCGCGAGGGATCCCTTGGTACGCTGATTATGCCAACTTTATTGTCTCCAAGTATTTGCCTCCAACTTTTACAGCTCAGCAAAGAAGGAAGTTCTTCTATGATTTGAGGCATTATTTTTGGGATGACCCACACTTATATAAAGGAGTGGATGGTATTATGCCAAGATGTGTTCCAGAATATGAACAAAAGGAGATATTGTGTAAATGTCATGGTAGTACTTATGGAGGACATCATGCAAGAGATAGCACTACGCAAAAGGTGCTACAATCAGGTTTCTACTGGCCTGCCCTTTTTAAAGATGCAAGAAAATTTGTTTTATCTTGTGATGAATGTCAGCGTGTTGGTAATATATCTAGACGCAATCAAATTACTATGAACTACTCTCTAGTTATTGAACCCTTTGACTGCTGGGGATTTGACTCTATGGGTCCTTTCCCTCCCTCGAAAGGTTACACTCATATTCTTGTTGACGTTGATTATGTTACTAAGTGGGTAGAAGCCATTCCTACAAAGAGTGCTGACGGGGATACTTCTCTAAAAATGCTTAAGGATGTTATCTTTCCTAGGTTTGGAGTGCCTAGGTATCTCATGACTGATGGGGGTTCTCATTTCATTCATGGTGGTTTCAGAAAGACCCTTGCTAAATATGATGTTAATCATAGAATTTCTTTAGCCTATCACCCACAAACTAGCGGGCAAGTAGAGTTATCAAATAGAGAAATTAAATCCATCTTGCAAAAGACTGTTAATAGATCTAGAAAAAACTGGGCTAAGAAGTTGAATGATGCTTTATGGGCTTATAGAAATGCCTACAAAAATCCTATGGGGATGTATCCCTATAAAATGGTTTATGGGAAAGCCTGTCACCTACCCTTAGAATTAGAACAGAAAGCTTACTGGGCAGTTAAAGAACAAAATAGAGATTGTAAGCTCGCTGGCGAGAAAATATTATTTGACTTAAGTTCTTTAGATGAATGGAGGAGTGAAGCCTATGAAAATGCTAGGCTCTTTAAGGAAAAAGTTAAAAGATGGCATGACAAGCGAATACTTAAGAGAGAATTTCATGTTGGTGAGAAAGTTCTATTGTATAGGTCTCGTCTCAGGTTTTTGCAGGAAAGCTACTATCAAAATGGGAAGGACCTTTTATTATTGAAGAAGTATACCGTTCAGGAGCAATAAAAATTTCTTCTTTAAAAGATAATACTACACAAGTAGTGAATGGGCAGCGACTCAAGCACTATATTGCTGGAGATTCTTACAATGAAGATGTTGATGCCTTTCAAGTTATAACTCCGGAGAAATTTATCAAGGACCAAATTCAGAGACCTGTAGAGTCTATTTTCAAATAGGTAACAGTTCTGGTAAGAAAAGTTCCGTGAAAACACTATCCAACTATATTTTTGCAGTTTTTAGTCAATAAGGAAAGCTACGAAGCAAAAAAGGGACGGAAACAGAGCCATGGTGGCTCACACCACCCTATGGCGTGGGCCCACCCTTGGCCGCGCCACCAGGTGGTGAGTCCACCCCGGACTCCGCCTCCGACTCGTTTTCTCCCAGTACCTTCCTTTTGTTATGAAACTTCGTAATATATAACCCCCCGGATCTCCCGAGGTTCGTATATCGTGTTTTCGTCGGGTTTTCGTTTCGATCTGTTTCTGACAGGTGGAGTCCCAGATTTGGAGCTACAATGTCTTCCCCTGGATCAGCCAAGGAAGATTCTTTAGAGGATATCATCAACCCATACATGAGAGAGTTGAAGATTCATCCCAATGAGTTATTGCTTGAAGATGGGGAGCTCCGGATAAAAGAGGTTCGAGGCCCTAAAGGTGAAGGAAGTCTGGAGGACAGGATGGAAGCACTGAAGCAAGAAGTCCTTAGGTACAAGAAGATGGTGGAGCATGAAGTGGATATCATCCATAAGATTTGTTCCAAACTCATCGCCGATCACCAAAGGAGACTACTGAACTCAAGGATGAAGTCCTCTCACTCTGCCAAACAACCAACGAACTGCAAACACAGCTCTACGATGTTCAAAATCAAAACTGTGAGTATGAGGTTAGGTTTAAACGCATAAGTGCTGCTACAAGTTTTAGGATGCTGGAAACCACGATGTCCTTTGTTGATGGGAAACCCTTACCCTGGAAGTCGGACGATGATGAGAGAACACCACCACCACCGAAGGAGTAATTCGTCATCAGGTTTGGCATCCCCTTGGTTTGTTCCAAGCTTGGGGGAGTGCCGCGGTATCACATCACTATCTTCTATCTTTTTGCCTTATTAGTAGAGTCATATCATGAATAGAGAAGTTATTATTTAGGATGGTTTGCATTATGGAAGTGTCCCCTCTCTCATTAGATATATATCCCTTGGTGTGAGTTGCCGTTATGGAATATTAATGAGAAGTTCTATCATTTACTCTTTTTCATAGCTTATATTAATTTTCAATTCGTAGTTATATGATTGATCTTGTTGTTGGTATTGGTATCACTTTGGGATCATTGAGTTAATTTAGTTGGTTTTGGTAAACCTGGCTCGGTCAGTAGCAACACTATTTTTAAGAGTTGAATGAAAAAGATAGAAGTACCCTAAAGAAATATAATTTCATCATATTTCTTTCTTGATTTGCTCATAAGTTTAGTATTCTCTAGTTAAGATCTTTTGTGCTTCCAAGGAAGATTGCATGTTTGCCTTTATTGCTTGTATGTTTGTTTGTTTCCTTCAACTCTTCTACTTGCTACCCAGCCTTGCTAGCCAAAAACCTATACTGAGAGGGAATTCTTCTCGTGCATCCACTCCTTTAAACCAAAACCTTTGCCATTTGTGTTCACCATACCTACCTAGTAGCATTATTGCTATTCCAAGTAAATTCTTGTTTTATCTACCTCCCAAATTAAAAAAATTATGTGAAAATTAGTGATTAAAGCTGTCACGAACTTGATGGCACACTTTACTTTCTTGCATTTAATAAACTTGAACCATTGGGTCCTTCTTTGTTGCGTATATGCTTGCGCTTTATGAGTTGAAGTTAGCAGAACCATGTATCATGGGGAACGCTTTCAACACTGCATTGGTACTTTGTACCTAGTTGATATCATGTTCTTTTGCTTATGGATCCCGACGGTGTGAAATAAAAGTGGAACTTGTAAGATCATGGAGTTTATATGTGTGTTAGAGAAACGCCTGGGCCGCTAGCCTAAGCCATGCCTAATCATGGTGGAAACTTGCAGCATAACTATAGTGAGCATTCTATGAAGCATCCTCAATAAAAACATATGCAAGTAGCAAATAAAAAGATCGCTGAGATGCTCACTGTCTGCTTGCCTTGTCATTTTGATTATGGGATAGCTCCTGTGTCATGTGCAAGGGGTACCCCGTTGGCGGTTCTCAATGATACACGTGTATTTACAATGACAAGAGCTTACTCGTGACTGAAATTGAGTAGCATGAGGTTCGGTACACATAAGTAAGGGGCATGGGATTTCAACTTATAACTTGTCAAGCATATCCTCTTAGTTTTGTCACTTTAACCTTAATCACCTAAAGATGCCTATGATAGGGGCAATGAGAGATGAAAGCTGGTAAGTATCCTAATTTTTGAGAGCTCTTTATGAGACTTGCAATCCCTGATTCCCTCTGCGAAGGGCCCTTCTTTTACTTTGTAGTTGAGTCAGTAAACCTACTCCCTTCTATCTCAGCAAGTATTTTGAGTTGTTCTGTTTCATTCATTCATATGATGATTTATTCAATCATGTTTCTTATGATCCTTGTTTTGCACATTGCTCTTATCTTGATGTTTACTACTTTGAAAGCTTTCATTAAAAATCAGTTGTTTGTGAACTCCAGCAAATTATCAACTATTCTTCGACCAAGAGCTAGGTTTGCCATTACCAATTATGATTTACTTTATGTATCTTTATTGTGTTTCCTTTACTCATTGCAAGTTGAGTTATATAATAGTGAGTTGTCTTCTATTATGATCTATGTATTGATGAATGTGATGCTTCTTGTCCGTATTCTTTTATCGACTCTTCACTCCATAAACTTGAGGCCATGTTTATTGAGCTCAGTTTCGCTTGGGGACAAGCGAAGTCTAAGCTTGGGGGAGTTGATACGTCCATTTTGCATCACTATTCTATGTCATAATTCACTGTTATTCATTGATATATTTCGTATTGAGAGGTGATACTTATTTTATTTCATCTGTTTTTGCATGGTTCATGACTTTTGGAGCATGGACCGCTGTAGTCAGGATTCTGATGGAAAAGGTGCTGGTTGGAGGCAAAATTCGCGAAGATTAGAAAATCCGGGAAAATATACGGAAAATCCTATTTTTCCAGAAGACGAAGGAAGCCAGAAGGGGGGCTGGAGATGGGCCACAGGGGCCCACACCACCCCCTGGCGCGGGCCAGCCTAGGCCACGCCACCAGGTGGTGTGGCCGCCCTGGTCCACCCCTGGCACTCCCCTCTGGCATATATAATCCTCCCTAAACCCTAATACTCGGGGAGCAACCACAGAAAGATTCCGCCGCCTCTGACGGGCGGAAAACACTGAGAGAGAAAGATCTCTCCAGCAGACAGATTTTTGCCGGGGGAATTCCTCCTCGGAGAGGGGAGATCATCGCCATCAACACCACCATCAAGCTGGACTTCATCGGGATCATCATCATCATCACCACCACCATCATCACCATCAGAACCCTCATCACCATCTCCATATTGCTGTAACAATTGAGTTGAATCTTGCATAGTTCATAGGGGAAACTTTCCCGGTGTTGATTAATCTTTGTAGTTGATGCTATTGAGTGAACCATTGAGTTATTGTTTATGTTCAGATTGTTATACATCATTATTCCATCTCTGACATGATCCATATGATGTCTTGTGAGTAGTTCATTTTGTTCTTGAGGACATAGGAGAAGTCATGTTGTTAGTAGTGGAGTTGTGTTGAGAAAGATTCAATAGTTTGATATTTAAGTTGTGGTGTACTTGTTCTAGTGGTGTCGTGTGAATGTCGACTACATGACACTTCACCTATATGGGCCTAGGGGAATGCATTGTGTATTTGGCTACTAATCGTAGGGGTTGCCGGAGTGACAGAAACTTGAACCCCCGTTAGAAAACCATTGCACAAGGGACGTAAGGGTCTAAGAGTTTAAAGCTATGGTTAGGTTTCTACCTTAATTACTTTCTTGTACTTACGGATGTTTGCAAGGGGTATAATCACAAGTATGTATTAGTCCTAGGAAGGTCGGTACATTAGCACAGGTTCACCCACACAACACTTAGCAAGCTAAAGGAGATTAATCAACTATATGAAGCGAAAGCACTTGACAGTCTTCGCATGTGTCCTCGAGAATGTTTGGTCATCTTAAGTAATACAATCGGCTTGTCCTTTGCTGCATAAAGGATTGGGCCACTTGCTTCATTTATTCCTACTGTCTTTTATTTACTCGTACTTTGTTTACTTGCTTTATCAAAAACCCCTAAAAACCCGTTTGCTAAGTATTTGCAGAGAATTCCTGATCCATACCACTAGCCAGCACCTTCTGCTCCTCGTTGGGTTCGACACTCTTACTTATTTAAAATACTGTGATACACCCCCTATACTTGTGGGTCATCAGGACGCTGCCACTTCGTCTACCATCGGGATTGAGAAAAAACCTTAATATTTGTTATTATGTGTCTGTGTTGAGCATGAACATCATGTCTGGATCATATTTAATGCAAGGCGGTTATTCATTTGTATCGGAGAACAATGGTTGTTCCTTTTATATGAATAACATCTTTTATGGTCACACACACCTTTGTTGAATGGTTTATTTGTCTTGAATCTTGATATTGGTAGTACACATATTCATAATGTGAGTGCCAAAATAATTAAGTTGAATGATGATATTGTTGCATATTTGTGGCATTGCCGTTTGGGTCATATTGGTGTAAAGTGCATGAATAAGCTCCACTCTGGTGGACTTCTTGAATCACTTGATTATGAATCATTTGAAATAGGTGAACCATGCCTTGTGGGCAAGATGGCTAGAACTCTGTTCTCCGGAACAATGGAACGTGTGACCGACTTGTTGGAAATAATACATACTGATGTATGCAGTCCGATGAGTGTGTCAGCATGTGGCAGATATCATTATTTTGTAAACTTCACGGATGATTTAAGTAGATATGGGTATATTTACTTAATGAAACACACGTATGAAACATTTGAAAAGTTCAAAGAATTTCAGAGTGAAGTAGAAAATCATTGTAACCGTAAGATCAAGTTTCTACGATCCGATCATGGAGAGAATATCTTTGTTACGAGTTTGGCACACACATGAGACAATGTGGAATTGTTTCACGACTCACTCCCACGGGAACACCACAACGTAACATCGTAATCAAACCTTATTGGATATGGTACGATCTATGATGTCCCTTACAGATTTGCCATTGTCATTTTGCAATAATGCATTAGAGATTGCTACATTCACTTTAAATAAGGCACCATCAAAATCTGTTGAAACGACATCGTATGAATTATGGTTTGGTAACAAACCTAAGATGACATTTCTAAAAGTTTGGGGATGCGGTGCTTATGTGAAGAAACTTCAACCTGATAAGCTTGAACCCAATGCGGAAAAATGTGTCTTCATAGGATACCTAAAAGAAATAATTGGGTACACCTTCTATCACCGATCTGAAGGCAAAGTTTTTATCGCAAATAATGGATCCTTTCTAGAAAAATAGTTTCTCTTAAAAGGTGTGCGTAGTAGGAAGGTAGAACTCGACGAGGTTATTGAACCTTCTCTTCCAGAAGTGGTGAATAGCGCAGTGCCGAAATCTGTTCCAGTGTTGACTCCTCCCATGGAAGAAGGAACTGATGATGAGCTACCTACTCGTCCTCATGAAACTCCAAGAGAGAGTTCTATCGAACCTCGCAGGTCAGGAATGATACGTACAACTCCAGAACTGTACGGTGATCCAGTCTTCAATTTCATGATAGATGGAAGTTATGACCCTGTGACGTATGATGAAGCAATGATGAGCCCGAATTCCAACAAATGGGTAGAAGCCATGCAATCCTAGATGGAATCCATGTATGATAACCAAGTTTGTACTTTGGTAGACTTACCTCACGACCGAAAGGCCGTTGAGAATAAATGGATTTTCAAAAAGAAAACAGATGTTGATGGTAATGTGACCTTCTATAAAGCTCGACTTGTCGTGAAAGGGTTCCGACAAATTCATGGAGTCGACTACGATGAGACTTTCTCATCGGTAGCGATGCTAAAGTCTGTTAGGATTATGTTAGCAATTGCTGAATTTTTCGATTATGAAATGTGATAAATGGATGTCAAGACAATGTTCCTTAATGGAAACATTGAGGAAGAGTTGTATATGATACAACAAAAAGGTTTTGTCGATCCTAAGGATGCTAACAAGGTATGCAAACTTCAGTGATCCATTTATGGACTTAAGCAAGCATCCCGAAGTTGGAATCTCCAATTTGATGAAGTAATCAAAGGTTTTGGATTTGTCCAAACCATCAGAGAATCTTGTGTTTACAAGAAAGTGAGTGGGAGCTCTATTGTATTTCTAATCTTATATGTGGATAACATATTGTTGATTGGAAATGACATAGAACTTATGAAAAGCGTAAAGGCTTACTTAAATAGTAAGTATTCAATGAAAGATCTTCGTGAAGTTGCATACATATTAGGCATCAAGATCTATAGAGATAGATCAAGATGCTTAATAGGATTGTCATAGAGTATATACCTTGACAAGATTTTGAAGAAGTTCAAAATGGACGGAAGTAAGAAGCGGTTGTTACCGATGTTGCAAGGAACGGTTTTGAGTAAGACTCAAAGTCCAGCAACAGCAACATATAGAGAAATGATAAACCATGTCCCATGCCATGTTATGTACAATGCCAGATGTGGAACATGCTGTTAGTTTGACTAGCAGGTACCAATCTGATCCAGGTTCAGAACATTGGAAGGCAGTCAAGGATGTCTTTAAGTACTTAAGAAGAACTAAAGACATGTTTCTCGTATATGGAGGTGAAGAAGAGCTCGTCGCAATGTGTTACTTTGATGCTAGCTTCGACACCGATCCGGATGACTCTAAGTCACAATCCAGCTATGTATTTTTGATGAATGATGCAGCGGTGAGTTGGAGGAGCTCCAAGAAACCAGTGATTGCGAGATCTATAATGGAGGCGGAATATATATATGTTTCAGAAGAAGTGGCAGAAGTAGTTTGGATGAAAGAGTTCATTTCCGAACTGGGTGTGGTTCCAAGTGCTTTGGATCCTATGGTGATCTATTGTGACAACAATGGTGACATAGCCAACGCTAAGGAACCAAAGACTCACAAGAATTCCAAGCATATAAAGCGCCATTTTCACTCCATCCGGGAACATGTTCAGGATGGCGATGTAGAGATTTGCAAAGTAGATACAGATCTGAATGTTGCAGATCCATTGACTAAATCTCTCTCAAGGGAAAAACATGATCAACACCAGAACTCTATGGGTGTTAGATTCATGACTATGTAAACTAGATTATTAACTCTAGTGCAAGTGGGAGACTGAAAGGAATATGCCCGAGAGGCAATAATAAAGTAGTTATTAAGCTATTCTAGGATTATAACAGATGTTTATTTTCATGCTAGAATTGTAGTAATAAAGAAACGTTAATACATGTGTGAATTATAAATAGATAAGGTTCATAGTAAAGCCTCTCTTTATATTAGCTTGTTGATCAGATGATCAAAGGTTTCCTGATCATGAACATTGGATGTTGTTAATAATAGGGTCATATCATTAGAGAATGATATGATGAATAGTCACCCACAGTAGATGTAGCAATATGATCATGTCATCAAGTTTAAATTCCTATCTCATTCATAGTAACTCAATGTCCTTAGACCATGAGAACACGTCAATCACTTTCACTGAAAGAGTACTTTGATTACATCAAACATCACACCATAACAGGGTGATTATAAAGGTGTCGTCAGGTATTTGAAAAGTGTTAGTTGAAGCTCATGGATCAATATTGGAATTTGTCCATCTGGATGATGGAGAGATATACTCAAGGCCCTCTCGGTGATATCACATTGGCATAGCCTTGCAAGCAAGTGATTTGATCACTAGAATGTCATATCACAGGAACAAGAAAAAGAGTACTTGTCGGGAACGAGATTAAACAAGGCATAGATGATATCGAGTGATCAAATCTCGAACAAGTAATATATCATGAGACAAAAGGAATTTGATTGCAGCAAAAGAGGTTCAGATGATCATCTGATTTTCGTGGAACTAGTGGGAGTTGTTAGGATCTCTAGGTCCCTCTAATGATTATTGATCAGAGAAAGTCTCGATCATGTCTACATAGTTCTCGAACCCGTAGGGAGACACACTTAAGTTTAACCAATGTGTTTAAGTGGATAGGGAATACAACGGAAGTCAATGGACATCGCATAAAATTCTTCTGTTGTAGAAAATTGTTTTGCCAAATCTACCAAAATAGTTTCAGGGTATCGAAACAAAGAAAGGGATTAAAATGTTAATGTGTTCATTAAATTAAGTACTCATTAAATTGAATTGTATCAAAATGGAATTAAATTGCTTTAATGGAAAGACCTTTAAGGGAATTAAAGTGCTTTGATGGAAAGACCTTTAAGAAAATTAAAGTGCTTTAATGGATATTGAATGAGAGGAGGGGAGGGGACAGCCCCATGGCACTTATAAAAGGAGGTGGACTCCTCCTCCTCTCCACACACTCTCTCACAAGGTCTCTCATATATCGCAAGGTTGGCATCTTCTCTTGCTTGCGTTGTCCATCGCCAATAGAAAAGATGATCGGTGAAGCCCTGCTCTAAACCTTCCCCTCCACCACCACTACCATGGCGTAGCACTCTTGGAGTTCTTGGGGATCCGCTACTTCCGCTGCCTGGCTGGAGCAAGGGATCAGGAGTCTTCGGCACACCGAACGTGTGACTGATTACGGAGGCGCTACCCGTCTGTGGCGCTGATCGTCTTTTTGTCCTTGAGGACGGTCGTGTACCATCTATATTAACCATCCTTGTTTGTGGGAACATTATCCAGCTTACGGTCTGCAAGGGTGAGTCTGTTTGTAACCGTTACAAAGTATCACCTAGATTCGATCATCGCAGTTGCAAACCATAGGAATTTTTTGTTTTCCATGGAACGAACCCCATCAATATTGATGTGGTGGAGGAGGCTCGTCATGGTGACCATGGTGTTGGCATTGACGTTCATGATGGCGATAATGAAGAGGAGGATCTTGAAGAGCTTCACGTCGACGAAGAGCTTGTTCTTCCAAGTTGGAGTCATTAGTTGCTGCTGAGAGAATGTCTTGCGTACGTGGACGGTGAACTTGGGGTTATACTCGTGGTTCTTCACGTGGTTAGTCTTGTTGTATCACTAGTGCTCTTGCGTGATGATGATGTTGATCTCACCTTGCTTGAGGCATTGAGGATAAATCACCATCATAGCTTAACGTAGCGGTGTGTCATGGAGAAGGTACATATTGCAAAGATATCACGGGTTCAAGCACATGGCCTTCATTGCGTCTTGGAGCGCTTGCATGAAGATCTTGTCAATAAGGAGAACGATGGTGTGACGAGCTTGACGTACTCGAATGGTGCCTTGAAGAGCTTGGTGCGCGTGAACGCGGGCTCGTGTTGCTTGTCATTCCATCAATGAATCATTGAAGTGTGTGTCGTTTGTCGCGGCGACGGTACATTGAAGAGCTTAATTTTGGTGCCCAAAGTTGTGTTGCATGGCATGCATTTGCCTTTTGATGCCATGGAAGCAGTTGTTAATGTTCTTGAACTCCATTTAAGTTTCCACGAATTGCTTGTCTTGGTGAGTCTCAAGGGCATTGCAACGGTCATGGAACTCTTGGCGAATGATGTAGTGGCTTGCTTGCGTCATGTACAGTCCTTCTTCTTCTTCTTCTTGGGGAGGTGGTTGGCTCGCCTCACCGTGCCTATCCATGATGCAATACAACAAGTATTATATATGGAAGGTAATATATGGTGGGGGTTAGCCTTTTACCTCACCTTGGGTATTGTATCAAACTAGTAGCCATACGTGAGAACTATAAGCTTGCAAAGTGAAATCGCAAAGAAAGCTCACACTAAATAAAGAACTAAAAATCTCAAAAGATTTTGGTGCAGGGGTAGGATTGTGGAATGCCAAAAAAACAACCAAACGAAGAGGATAGTCAAAAGTGGATACAATCCAACAAAACTCAAGTCAAAGGAAAAGGTCAACAACTCAAAAGGGTGATGAAAACCTATAACTATACACACATGTGGAGATTATTGGGATTAGCACGACTATGAAATGAGCAACAAAATGTCCTAACAAAGACTAAGCTCAGTCGTCGTGCCAATGCAAGGAGAGACGGTGGCCCGTTTGTAGAGAGAAAAATGAGCAATGGATTTCTGCACTTGCCTTTGGCGCTCTTATTTCTCTTGGTTACAAGATATATACTCTCTTATGCTATGGGAGACTATTTTTATTTTTATTTGTCTATTTTTTCTTTCTTTTTTTTGATTTTTGCTCTCCCTTGATGCTACCAACTCACTCTTGCTATTCCTCTTACACGCTCACTATCCAAGGTCAAATGCACAATGCTCAAGCAAACACAAGATGAGCCACTCTCGATGGGATAGATACACACAAAGGAAGATATGGTTTAATAAGGTGATGAAAGTTTACCTTCGTTGGTGATGATGTACTTGCGGTCGGTGGTGCGGGAGGATGTTCGAGTTCTGTGGTGTCTATGATCGTGGATGATGTTGCGGAAGCTTTATTTTAGTTTCTGACATGCACACGAAACACAAACAACAAAGAAAAGATTAGCAAAAACAGAGAAGAGGAAAACTAGTCAATATCCGGCGACTGGGCCGGACACTCTAATGTTTTCGGGCTGGACAGTCCATGTCAGCCGTATATTCTGATGTATATCGGTCGGAACACTACTAGGAAAACAATTATAGGTAGATTTTTTCTGTGGCGCATATACGAAAAATGCTCCACTAAAATTAATTTTGTGGCGCATGTAGCAAATGCTCCACAGAATTCCTGCAATTCTGTGGAGCATATAGATATATGCGCCACAGAAAGTGAGAATTCTGTGGCGCATATATCCATATGCGCCATAGAATTCCTGTGGGCCTGACCCCAGCACATGGGCAGGCCAGAATTCTGTGGCGCATATGGATATATGCGCCACAGAATGTCAAAATTCTGTGGCGCATATAGCATATGCACCACAAAATTCTCACTTTCTATGGCACATGTAGCTATATGCGCCACAGAATTTTGACATTCTGTGGAGCATTTTCCATATGCGCCACAGAATGTGCGAAACAGATCTAAAAAGGTGGCAGCCACCCTTTCCCTTCTTCCCACCACCTCCAACTAGCTCGGCCCCTCCTTCCTCCCACTCCATTTTGCTCATACTCACCTCCATTGTTGATAGCTAGACCTACTTTCGTTCATGTACTTGTGAGGGGATTCTACTCCTACTTGTAAAGGTAGTAAACCACTCATATTTTCCTCCTCCACACATCCCACCCCATCTTGCTACACTATGCATATGGGGTTGGTGTAGATTTGGTTTGTAGATTTGTGAGGCGTGTGTGCATGGGTACTTGTGTGATGCATGTTTTGTGTGGCCGGCGGGCCTCGGTGCGGTGTGTATGGATGTTTTGTAGGTGAAGATGGTCCCGCGGGCAGTGTGCGATGGCGAGACGATGTTCCTCGCTTTGTGTTGTGTTTGAATACATGTTTGTTTGTGGAGGGAGCTTGTGTTGTGCTTGAATGCATGTTGCCGGCGCCGGGTGCATGGAGGTTTGCCAAAATGTTGATTCACGTCCATTTCGGCAAATTTCTGCACTAGCCATATGTCCTATTTTTAGGATAGGTCATGCCGAAATTTCCCGAGGATCATGCATGCATGTATGTGTGCGCGTCGTGTGTGTGCATGGTTCTAACGTACTCTCTTTAATTTGGTCTATGTTCACACGCAGGCGACCATGGTCATCCATATGAGCGAACGCTGGGTGGTTAGATACAAGGCTGAAGCGGTAGCCGACATGGTTCGGAACAACATGACCAAGATAAGATGTCTGTGCCGAATGTGCAAACACCGGAAGTCGATCAACCATGATTCCGGACAACTGGAGTCTCGCCTGTTCACGCGCGGTTTCATGCCTGGCTTCTTAGTGAATGAGGAGCCGCCGGTAGATGGCGGTGGCCATGATGAAGAAGAGGCCGAGGGCGGGGGAGAAGACGAAGGGTCTCCTGGACATGGTCATCATGACGAAGGAGATGCCGACGAACATGATCATCATGAAGAAGGAGATGCCGGCAGACACGATCATCATGAAGGAGACGATGCCAGAGAAGATGGTGGTGGTGGCGGCAGAGAAGATGGGAGCACGGACACGCCGCTAACTTCGGCCTTGCAGGACCCTCATCTTCAAGAAATACTCCTCAAGCAGACGGCCAACACGAGAGCTGCAGCTAGAGAGAAATCCAAGCTGGCACAGATGGAGGTAGACGGGAGGACTCCATTGTATCCTGGGTGCCGGCCTGAGGATACACGCTTCAGTGTAACGCTGAAGGCTCTGGAGATGAAGGCGGAGCACAAATGGACCGACACTAGCTTCAACGCTCACATGAAATTCTGGCACGCTCTTCTTCCCAAGGACAACACATTGCCAACAAGTATCGAGGAGGCGAGGAAAGTAGTTTGCCCACTAGACCTACCGTACGTGAAGTACCACACATGCATCAACGACTGCGCACTTGACCGGAACGAGTACAAGGATAGAACCACATGCCCGGTGTGCGGCCAGGGACGGTACAAGAGAGGGAACAAGAAAGTTCCTCAAAAAGTGGTGTGGTACTTTCCTATCACTTCCCGTCTGCAGCAGTATTTCGTAGACCCTAAGGAAGCAGAGCTGATGCAATGGCACGCAAAGAGGGAGAAGCCGGAAGATGATCCGGAGAAGGGCAAGATCCTGACACATCCCATGGACGCTGGCCAGTGGAATGCGCTGGACATCGAATTCCAAGATGAGTTTGGGCTTGATCCAAGGAACGTTAGGCTGGGCATGAGCACCGACGGACTCAATCCCTTTGGCAACCAGAGTAGCACGCACAACACCTGGCCCGTGTTTGTATGGTCGTACAACCTCCCCCTGGTTGTGCACAAAGCAGCGGTACGTACACATGAGTATCCTTATCTAGGGACCAAAACAACCAGGTGTCGACATGCATCTGTATCTCAGGCTCCTGAAAAAAGAGTTAGTGACGACGTGGGAGATGCCGGCACGTATGTGGGATGCCTGCACTAGAGATTATTACGACCTGAGAGCTGCGTTGCTCACGACGGTGCAGGACTATCCTGGTTACGGATATGTAGCGTGCCAGGTGAACCATGGATTATCTGCATGTGTCAGGTGCATGGATAAGACCCCGCATTTGCAGCTGCCGAGGGATCCTAGGTCTTCGAAAACCATGTTCCAAAGGACTCGACTGTGGCTCCGCAAGGATCACCCATGGAGAAAATGCGGAGACCTTTTCAATGGCAAAGACGAGCTCGATAATGCCCCACGTCGACCGTTGAGCGGCGAAGAAATCAAGGAGCTTCTGGACAATTGGGAAGTGTGCCCTATGCCAGGAAAGAAGAGGCCGAGGGAACAGCCATCACCGCTGCATGGAGTATGGAAGGCAAGGTCCATTTTCTAGGACCTTCCTTACTGGAAGGTCCTGCACACGCCCCATAGCCTCGATATGATGCACATCACGAAGAACGTTACCGAGAGCCTGCTCGGCACTTTGATGAACATGCCGGATAGGACCAAGGATGGGCCGAAAGCAAGAAGCGACCGAAAATTGCTTGGCATTAAGAAGGAACTTCAGTACCCTGATAGTGATGATGGAGACGATGACGATGAACAGACGGAAGGGACCCAGGGTCGCCGCAAAAGGGCTAAGAAGAATGAGGTGGTGCTTAAAGCTGCATCCTTCACTCTAAGCGAGGAGGAGCTCGAGAGGTTTTTCCGTTGCCTCCTAGGAGTCAAGGTTCCCCACGGCTACTCTGGGAAGATAAGCAGATATCTGGACGTAGCGAAGAAGAGGTTCAGTGGGATGAAGTCTCACGACTGTCACGTGCTGATGACGCAGATACTCCCCGTGGCGATCCGAGGGATAATGGACGAGCACGTCCGTGAGACGCTGTTTGGCCTCTGCAACTTCTTCGATGTCATATCTAGGAAGTCTATCGGCGTGAAGCAGCACGGCAAGCTACAGGAAGAGATTGTCGAGATACTATGCGAGCTCGAGATTTACTTCCCTCCCGCGTTCTTCGACATCATGGTGCATCTCCTTGTCCATGTCATGGATGACATCATCCGTCTCGGGCCGGCGTTCCTGCACAACATGATGCTGTGCGAAAGGCTAAACGGTGTCATCAAAGGATTCGTTCGCAACAGGTCCTATCCAGATGGAAGCATAGCCAAGGGCTTTCTGACCTACGAGTGCATCTCCTTCTGGCAGAACTACCTAAGCACCGAGAACCAGGATGTCGGTCTGCCCACCAGGAAGCACCTCGGGAGGCTCGCTGGATTTGGTCACCGCGAGGGCTACCGCGCACTCCACGTCGGCATCGAACTAGAACACGCCGACTTTGATAGGGCAAACCGAGTCTTGCTACAACACATATAGTTGGTCGGCCCCTGGGTGGATGAGCACAAAACCTTAATCGAGCAGAAGCTCACCAACCTGGGCAAGCCGAGGAAGAAGGGAGACGTAACCAGAGAGCACAACGCCAGCTTCACGGGGTGGTTCAAGAAAAGGCTACTGGAAAGTCCCATGCTGACACCTTATACTGAAGATCAGAAACTCATATTCTCACTCTCATAGGGCCCCGGGTGCAACGTTAGGACCTATCAGACGTACGACATCAATGGCTACAGATTCTACACCGAGGAGAAGGACAAGAAATAGCGAATACCAAAACTCAGGAGTAACTATGCTATCATATGCCGATGACGAGATTGATGTCAAGGAAAGATTCTAGGGAAGGATCGAGGAGATATGGGAACTCGACTACTACGGAGTGACAGTGCCGATGTTTCGTGTCAGATGGGCCAAGAGCGTCGAAAAAGATGGCCGGTTTTTCACCACCATGGTTATACCCGATGCCAAATCAAAGAATGCCTCCACGAAAAATGAGCCATGGGTGCTCGCTAGCCAAGTTGACCAATGCTGCTTCATTATCGACCCGGCAAAGCCAAGCCGTGTTGTCGTGAGGAGGGGCAAGAGGAGCATCATCGGAATGGAAGGATCCACCAACAAGCAAGACATCGACAAGAACGGTGATCCCAAGATCGAAGAGGAATTCCACAAGTACTTCGACAAGCCAACTACTTATGCTAAACTAACAAGGAAGACCACCCTACCGGCTAAAGGTTGCCCGTACACGAGAACAAATCTCAAGGTGGTCGGCCTAAAGTATTTTACCGCAAAGAATAAGGGCAAGAAAGTTGTTGTGAAGAGACACTAGCTACCTCGGAGCCGACTTAGCGGTTTTTGACGCCTTTTTTGTACTAATTAATGCACATGTGTGCTCGCGCGCCTGCATATATGTATTACTTTGACAAACTAATGTATGCGGATAATATTGAGGCAAATATATTAAGGCAAATATATTAATTCTTGTTTTTAATAGGCAAATATATTAATTCTTGTTTTTAATAGGCAAATATATTAGTTCTTGCTTTTAATATATTATTACCATCCATAAAATATTTTTAATAGGCAAATATTTTAGTTCTCGCTTTTAATATATTATTACCATCCTTAAAATATTTTTTAAAAAGTCAAAAAAAATGTGGCTGTGCAAGCAATCGAACCTGGCCGCCCAGGTTTAGAACAGAGAGGAGCAAGCACTGAACCAATGTGGTAAGCTTCATTTTCTATCAAACAATAGCGCAACGTGCGTTTTGTATTATCCCCAAAAATTCGGTGGCGCATATCTGAACAGATGCGCCACAGAATTCTGTGACTTAGAAATTTTGAACCCTAGCTAACACACGCCCCAAATTCCCTTTCTTTTTCCCCATATCGCCTCGCTGCGCCGCGCCGCCCTTGCCTCGCCGTTCCGCCGAACGGCGCTTGCCCCACCGTGCCGCTGCACCGCACCCGCCTTGCCTCGCCGTGGCCTCGTAGACCTCGTCATGGCCTCGTTGTGGCCTCGCAGAGCACCAGGAGGAGGAGGCCCGCTCCGTCATCCGGGACCACCGCCACCACCACCCCGTAGGTGACCCCCTCTCCTCCTTCCCTGCCCCCTTCCTTCACTATCCCCTACCTCTAGCCGGCCCATGCTGACCTCGCCATGGCCTCGCAGAGAACCAGGAGGAGGAGGGGCTCCGGCAACCAGCCAATGTCCTGAACCGCTGTGAGTTCCTTCCAGGTAACAGAAAATTCATTAGACTGCTCCTGCTGCCGCCTTTTAGTCATTGAGATCCATCACTAGCTTCATTCTGTCAAAACCATGTTGAATCAAAGCATGATTGCTCGTTCGTGCCCACACCAAATTTTGACTTCTAAGCCAATCAAAGCATGAACAAGCTAGTACAAATTCCTGGTACCGTTGCCGTCGCTGTGAACTCCATCCTGGTGTTGTGTGCTGCTGGTCACGTACGTACATACACACACAAACATTGCCTGCCTGCCTGAGGATCGAAATTTGGAAGTAGTAGCAGACTAGTGGTAGTGCTCCTTTTCTTGTTCTAGCAGGCTGTTGATGGTGACTATTACATGGACAATTGGACATAGACCAGAAACATAGTTGTAGGAGCGTACCCCTAACTGTTCATAATGCAGCAACAGTAGCTAGGCAGGCTGTATCTATTTATGAACTGTAATAATAATAATCTATAAGCTGGAGCCAAGCAAGATGATGTGTATCTCCTCTCTTTGCAGCTGGAATCTATCACCAACTGCTACACTGCTTTTATTTCGTTTAGTTTTCTTGTGGCAATCCAATCCACCTAAACTTTGACCCCATATCCTTATCAGATGTGCATGGCATTGATTCTTCTCCAACTGGAAAATGGAGGGTTCCTGCTTCATAAATAGTGCATTATCATGTTATCCTTGACCTAATGGTTCTAGCCGCCTCCTGCTCTTCATCATTGGAGAGGACAAATCTTGCCTGTTGAACATTGGTTAACTTGCATGTTCTGGTGGACTGGTGGTGGTGGTGGTTGCATCATCAGTCATGTTAACTCCCTTCAAGCCAAGGAAGCCAAACAATAATCCACCTGTTAACTTTGAAGTGAATTTCCTTTTTCATCCATGTGTCAGCCATTATGCTAGGCTAGCAGTAAGAAAGAATGATCAGTGGGTCATAACAGTGTGTATCATGTATGTCTACAATTCCATTATTATGTACCATACCATCCTCTCTGTAATAAACCCTGAAAAAATGAAAACCAAAAAAATTACAGTGTCTATATATACGATGACAGAAATATCTGTACCCTGTTGGATTGGATGGATCGATCCATCAATCCGTTTTACACCACCACCAAACCAATTCCACAATCTGGGTACTCCACTTGACTATCGCAGTACAAGTGCCTGGTACTCTTGTAATACAATGTACTTCATGCTTTTAGCTAGCCATATCTCTGCAGTCTGCACTGGACTTTGCTTTGCTGTGAGTGAATCATGTATATCTCTGCAGTATCTCTCTGTCAGTATATCTCTGCAGTATATCTCTGTGAGTGAATCATGCTTTTAGCTAGCTAGCTATATCTCTGTAGTATATCTCTGTCAGCTAGAAAAGAAAAGAATAGACCATCATCAGGAGTTTCTATTGTATGGTGTTGGAGCACCATATGTGGCTGTGGAGCACAATTTGTGCTTTTTTGTATGTGAAATATTTGCAGGGAAATCACCCGAGCTTCCTATTTCTCCTGAAATGTTGATTTCGATCCATTTCGGTCGAGAAATGGGGCTCCTATGTTAAAAAATTAGCGAAGGTCATGCCGAATTTTTCGGTCGACACTTAGTAATTTTTTGACATATGAGCCCCATTTCTCGACCGAAGTGGAAGTGAATTGACACTTCGAGAGAAATGGGCAGCTCGTTTTAAATATTGTCAACACTAATTAATACTAACTTCCTTATTTTAATTTGTTTAGAAGTGTGCAAACATGTCGGCCGCCGATGGGGCCGGCACTTCTAAGGCCGCCATGAGCGTCGAAGACCAAGCCAGAGCGACGAACCTCACTTTCTGGGAGGCGGCAGCGCAGCACGAGGCGGCGGAGTCTTGGCATGAGGACGTGGCAGCTACTACGGGCCACGATGGGGATGATGAGCAAGAGGGGGACGAGGACTACCGGATAGATGAAGCCGAGGAGGAGGATGTGACCACCTTCGATGGTGGAGACCGCACGACCGATGGCGGAGGCCACACGACCGATGGCGGGGACCGCACAGATGGCGGTACCAGCAACCCGTCCGTTAAGAAGAATAAGAAGCCGAGGAAGGATCGGAAGCCGCAAAAGCTCGCCGACACCATCGACGAGATCACTCTGGTCGGAAAGAGGCCTTTCGTTGGAGCCTCCGGATGTTGCCGCCGGGTACGGCATGCAACTCAGGTGCATCATCCGGGAAAGCATGTCGATCAACACGAAGCACCTGAGAAGTGAAGCAAATGAGCGGTTGGTGGTGAACTGCCTTAAGAAGCTTCACCGACGGTACAAGTTCCTAGCCCCGTACACCGACAAACTGGAAAAATCCAATAAGGTGAACAGGTTAGCCATCACGAAGATGGCCAATGCCTTGAGCAGCTGGAGAACCCGGGTGAAGAACAAGATCGTGAAAAAAGGAAAGCTGGGAGAAGATCAAGAAGGGTGAGCCCATGATCGACGAAGACGAGTTCAAGATATTCAAGGCGGAGATGGAGACTGACGAAGCGAAGGCATGGACGGAGTGGGGTTGGGAAATGTGGGAACAGAACATAGGTAACCACCGATGTGGAAGCGGCGGTTATAGGGGAAAGAAGGCCATATGGGCAAGGGAGGACGCCGAGCTTGAGCGTCTCGGGAAAGAAAACCCGTTTTTAAAATCACGGACGAGCAGACCTGGAACTTTGTTCGGGCCTGCTACTATCTGAACAAGGATTCCAAGGAATTCGTCACCGACGATGACGATGTGAGGAAGTTTGAGAATAAGCTGGTAAGGAATTTACCCGCGATCCATTTGCTTTCATTTTGAATAATGAAGGAAAGTTCCTAAATGGGTTCACCTTTCCTTATCTACAGGACGCTGAAATCAAGGCTACGCGTGAGGCGCCGGACTTGTCGTGCCAGGGCTCGACGGAGCCGTGGGACACGATTTTCAACAGGGCGACCAACGCCTTCAAGGGGAGGCCACAGTCCGAGCTGCCCACGTCATTTGGCCGTATCTCTGGCTTTGGTACGAGCACAAAGTTCCGCGAGTACTATAGCGAGAAAGCCAAGAAGAGAAAGGAGAGGCGGACCCAGTCGGCGGCTCAGGATCAAGCCGAGAAGGAAGAGCTGAAGGGGAAGATCGCGCATCTGGAGGCCAGTAAGGTGGACCAGGACAAGGTGAACGCGATAGTGCAGCAAAATATCCTCGAGATGCTACCCCCTCGGCTGATGGAGGGGATAGAAAAATGGAATGCGGACGGTCAGGTGGGGCCGATACAAGTGCCCAGCACTGGCGGCAGCACCTCGAGCCACCAAGTGTCACCAGACATGGTTACCCCGCCGCCCTCCATTCCCGCGGCGCAGCCGATGGAGTTGGATGCGCAGAGCTGCCCCCTCCTGCCGAGACTACCAAGGCGCATCAGCCGGTGGCGGCGGTGCTTCCTAATGCACCCGAGACGGAGAAGAAGAAGGATCAGCCACCGGCCGCCCGTGTCTCGACATTAGCCGAGTTCGGCGCCCTCAACAAGGTAAAATAAGTAGTTAGTCAGCATGCTCTACTTAATGCCTTTGATTGGCTGCCATCTCATGATGCATATCTGTATGCCTTAGGACACTCCGTGCGTGCTCCTGCACAAGGTGCCCGGTGGCGAGTTGAAGGATGTTGCCACGGGCAAGCTAGTACAACCGGCGAACCGCACGATGCACTGCGAGCCCATGGATGATGCGGTGATGCGCGTTGAGTTGGGTCGGGTGTTGGGGGGTGCGAAGACATGGACCCTCCCATGCAACCTCCGGGAGCCGACGAGCACCTGACCCTGGAAGGTTGCCATGGCTATCCCATGATTTGGCCAAAGACCCAGATTCGTATTGGGTCTCACTCCACAGGTGCCACCTCGGTCGTCCGGCCGCCAAGGACGAAGCCTCCTTCTGTACCGATCGTCGTCGCCGCCACCACAAGCCGTCACTAGAGACTCTTGGGAGCGTCTGCACCGGCGCCACAAGCAGCCAAGGGCGTGGTTGCTCCTCGACCGCCATCGCCCCCACCTAAAGGCAAGGTCGTGGCACCGCAACCGCCATCACCACCACCCTAGGGTGACGTGGAAATGGCGGCCTTTGATGCCAACATCGAGGTGTATGATGATGATGATGCACCGGTCGACGTCAATGCCTCCGTCAACACCGGCGCCAGCAAAGGACCGTTCATGCCTCCTCTCGTTGAAGAACCATCATTCCGTGATCAAGCTAGCCATCCCAAGAAGCACCTAGTCTTCCGTGGGTTTTCTTAGGAGATGCCTCCGGCCGTTGAGACACAACCTCCATCGGCCGGAATCATTTTCAGCCCTGACACACTCCGTAGGACAGCCGGTGACGGGTTAGCATCGCCAGTGGAGGCTGCTGATGCGAAGAGGAAGAGGGTGAGGAAGAGGCCAAACAAGAACAAGGACAAGGCTGCGAGCCAGCCCGCTCCGATCCATTACCGGGACGACGTTGTACCACCCCGCGAGGATGGCTTGACCAGAGTGCACGAAGTTGGTCAGCCCATACTGCCTCCGGAACTGCGCCGCCTGGCTTCGGGAGCTATGATGACTTTGCATGAAGGTATCCTGACACTGGAGGGCCTCCTTCTCAAGGACAAGGACCCGAGTTACCCGGTGTTCACCGCCAAGGTGCCGGAGGACATGGGCTTCATCACCGATGCCCTCGCGGATGTGTTCTTCATAGCCTATGAGGACATCTTCAAGCTGTTCCACTCGAGACGGCTGGACTATAACTTGGTCCGCCTATTCGCGCTCAATCTGGCGATGAAGGTCAAGAGAGAGGACACCCCGTTCGTCGCGATAGCGGATCCCTACTACATGCGGGATAGCTAGCTGGAAGAAGGAACAAGGACTAGGGCCCGGGCAAAGTCCTACCTTCAGAAGCTATTGATGGACAGCAAGAGGAAGGACAACATCCTTGTGCCTTTCTTTCCCGAGTAAGTGTACACATCCTCCTACCGCCGTCGTAACACATAAGTATTTCTTTCCATTGCTCTTTTCCAACATCCCGTTCCACATTGTGTGTTGCGCAGAGACAAGTACTGCACGCTCATTGTCCTCTCCACGAGGTATTCGCTTGCCACCTACTTCGACTCGGGGAGTGCGAGGAGGAAGAACTACGCTAGAGTAAGGAGCATTCTGGATGATGCTATCGAGGGCTATGCCAATCAGGGAGGCCCCTTCAACTATAAGGGGGAGGCTTACGGGGACGATGGTCGACACAAGTTCAAGCACGTGTTCGAGTTCCCCTATGTCAAGTAGCCGTCTGACAGTGTGAAGGAGGCCTTCTACATTTGCCATCAACTCAAAGGGTTTGTCCGGGATTGTGAGATGCTAACACTGCCATCTTCTCTCCAAGGATGGGCCCAAAAGTTGCATGGGATCAGTGACCCTGATCTCAGGGAAGACTTCCATGATACGTAGGTGAAGCTGTCACATATCATCATGGAACAGGTCAACACACGTGGTGGGATCTTACACTAGCCCAGGTCATTCACCAAGAGGGAGATCGAAGCCCGCCTCAAGGTGCAGGGTGACTTCAGGACGTGGACAACGAAAGACCCGTACAAGCCGTTCCCGGCGCCCTACAAGGAGAAGGCTACTTGACCGAGAGAGCATGTGTATCGGTGGACATGTAGTGTGTGTGTCGAAAAACTTAACTTGCCTAGCTTGAAACCGTCGTTGTTATTGTGTCGGACATGTTGTCGTGTTTCTTTCATTGTCATCGACGCATTGTTTTAAGTTTATGAATGCCTTGCTCTAATATTTGTCAACATATATATTTGCATGATGTACTAATATGCCTTGTCAATAGAGATGCCGACGTACGTTGTGTACAAGGGTCGGGTTCCAGGTGTCTACGAGGAGTGGGTGGACTGCCACCAACAAGTGGACAAGTTCAGCGGCAACAGCTACAAGGGATACGCTACTAGAGAGGAGGCGGTGGCCAAGTGGAGGAGACACATGTGGAAGAAGAACCGGACGAAGATCTTGGTGCCGCTCCTCCTCACCGGCATCGCGGTTATGGTGTACTACATTCTATCCTAAGGTAGGCGGTGACAACATCGCGCGGTTGTAAGTTATGTGAGTGAGATGAGCACTTGTAAAATATACTTGTACACTTATTCAGTTCTAAGTGATGTGATTGATGGACACTTGTGAACATTCGTGCTTGTTGATGTATTATATGGGAACTGGAACATTTGTACTGTTGTGTGCAGCTTTTTTGTGAATTTCTGTTAATTTTTGTGTATTTCATGTAATATACCTGTTATATACCTGTATTTGTACCAGATTCTGAAAACTTCAAAATTCTGAAAAAAGGATTCTGTGGCGCATATAGCTATATGCGCCACAGAATCTGGGACAGAATTCTGCATATGCATATGCGCCACAGAAATATAATTTGAATGGCGACAATTTAGTGGCGACTACGCGCCACAGAAATTGTTTTTGGTGCGCCACCGATAACGTTTTTCCTAGTAGTGGAAAGTCCAGCTGGGCCGGACACTCTGGGCTGCACTAGCCGGACACTCCGGCGTCGGGGATCTGCTCGAACATGCTCGTATTGTGAGCGGAAATCCACACCTTGAGGCCTCAAATCCACCAAAAATAGGCGAAACTTGGGCTGGGGAGTGCAGGCAAAAGCTAGACCAACACCTTAGATAAGATTTTGTTGGATCAAAACCACAAATAACAATCTAAATCGAGAGATTGGTCCAAAGGCAAACTTGGGACTATTTTTTGGGGATTTTCGAAGTTATGGTGGATAGAAGAAAAAATTATGGGGAAATTCGTGATCAGTGAAGATCTTGATACCAATATGTTGGGGGTGACCCCTTGGGGTTGCCCGATCTTTCATGAATTCCTGTGGAAATGGAGATGAAGGCGAGTGGGGGTGAGGGAGCGGATGAAATCCACGAACACACATGTGATGAACTCGATGAACACACACCCATGTGAAACACGACACAAGCCAATAGCTCACGCCGACGATAACCGGTCCGACACAATCCCTAGGATCCATGGTGGGCAAGAACACAATCTCTCTCTAACCAACACGGCGAGCGGGAGGCTTGGCAAGATCTTGACAACTTGGAGAAGGGACACCAACTCCAAGGCCTTGTACAACTTGAATGCACGATGCAAAACTCAAGAGGACGGAGGATAATTGGTGCTCCTTCTCAAGGAGCATGAGACTAGAACTAAATGGATCCACATAGGTTTTTTTAATTCAATTATCTAAGTATAGGGTTAAAATATGGAGGAGGTGGTCTATATATAGGCTAGCAACTAAATAGGGATAGTTTGCAAATAAAAAGGTAAGTTCTGGGCTAGTTAGAGAGTACATGGGTGCGCATGCCCGTGACTTAGGCCGGACACTCTGGTGTGTCTAGGACAGATATTCTGGTCAGGCCGGACAGTCCAGGGTTGATAGGCCGGATAGTTCGGCGGGGCCAGACTTTCCAGGTGGAGTCTGCATGGCTTACGATTCGGTCGATAGAAGGGACGCACCAGGTTTGGTCGGGTCGAGGCCAGACACTCCGGTGCATGTTGGCCAGACAGTCCGGTTGGGGTGGAGACTTCAGGCGGTACTTGGGGGAGACTCCGGTCCAGCAGGTGACTTGGCAGGTTCTTCTCCCGGGCTCAATGCACGACACGTCAAGCCTTTGTACCTGAGTATATATAGCGTATTGGCATGAGATAGCAGGCCATTTAGAGGTGTATCGAAGTCACACAAAGATAGGAGCGAATTAACCTTGTCATGGAGGAACTTGGCTCAGAAACACGTCATAGGACAACTTTTGGGGGCTTGGCGGTGAGGATGTAGAGACGTCTGACGGACTGCATCAAAGTATGAAGTAGTATATCAATCAGAAACGGAGGAATTGTACTCGTGTGGAGAAAGTGATTCACCTTTGGAGTCAATGACGACTTGGAGTAAGTTGGAGAACATGGCATGGTACATGATGTGATGCCATTTGTCGGGCTGCATAAAATAGATCATGACAAGCCCAATGATATATTCGCACTAATCAGCCAACATATATAGTCTTTTTATGTATTAGTTGGAATCATAAAAATTGCAGTACATAACTTTTATATATTAGTAGTAGTTTTTGGCAGAGCAAAACAAAACGTGGACAAGAAAATTTTCACCATCCCACGAACTTTTGTTCAATTAACTTATGGCAAATTACTCTCATGTTAGCAACATTTTCACCATCGACAAAACTGTGTTCAATTAGTTGTGGGTTTATAATCTCTTGGTAGCAACATACAAGATCCATCAACGCAACATCTAAGATACGCCATGTCGTTCGACTAGCAAACTTACAATAGACACGTCGGTCTATGTTTGGGGATTATGAGAAGATAAATAAGGTACTTCAAGATGTGGAACTACATATAGTCTTGGGTGGGGTGCTAGACCTGGATTTTCGAAATGTCATATGGACCTCACTTTTTTCTAAAATTCCACCCATCTATTAATAATCACCAACAGTAGTACAAAGAGTCCTAAAAGTAATTGATATTAGAAATAGGTCCTTATATGACCTAGTGATGAACACAAACTCTAGATTTTCCACTTCCCCTTGCCTGGACCTATTCAAAGATATGTAATACTATTTGCATCTTTAAATCAGAGAGTCTTCAAAGAAGTGGACTTACAAAGGTTGTGAAGGAGTTCTGTGGCAAAAAATAAGAATTTTCCTACGGCAGAACACACTTAGCCAGGATCTATCTAGAAGTAATGTTGTAACAGAGAGAGACATTGGTAATATACCCTTGTAGACTGAAAGAGTTTAATGCTCATGCAGAACATGGATGACGTAGTCATGCTCGCCCGACCCAAGGTTGTGAAGCTCCTTGCAAATCATCCCCTGTCCTGGTCCTTGTACGATGATCCGGTGCCACAAGTGGCAGCACCCCCGAGGTATCGCACACGTACGGTGTAAGATGAAGACTCCCGGATCTCTGATCCCTGCCGAGATTGCTGAAGTATATCTCCTGGCCGGAATCACCAAAGCACAACAGTGTGCCGTAGCGAAGTAGTCTCCCGCTTGTGCATCTCTTATTTTGGAGTCGTAGTTGCAAAAGAAGAGAGAGAAACCTCTAAGTAACAATGCCTTAAAAAATATTCGGTGGAAACTAGTGCTCTTTTTCTCTCCTATATGGACCTTCTTATATAGGGGAAAAGAGGGCACCCCCGTCCACTAAAGTCCCGGGGTGGGACTAAAGGGAGGAGGAGGCACACGCGCATGACAGGAGGGGTACCGGATGACAGGGCCAGGCAGGTCCGTGTGGGCCACCCACACATGGCCCATGAAGGCGCCGGCGGCCGGGGAGGCCTCACCTGCTTGCCCGTTCCCCTTAGGTCTTGTTCCCTTCAGGAACTTGGCCCAATAGAGAAGTTGCCCCATTTATTTTTAGTTAAATATTATTTTATTATTAATTACAATAATTAATATAAAATAAATATTCAATAAATCCAATTTTCTTGGAAATTTCTCGGAACAATTCCGGTTATCTCACGAAACACTTCCAATGTTCCTTTCTTTTTCTTACTGTGATTCCATCAATTCCAGAACAATGTCCAAGCATCGTGAAGCCCTTAAGTGCGTTACCCTATGGTTCGGGAACATCATAGACATGACCGAGATGATCTCAGATCAACGATCAATAGAGGGACCGGGATGCCCATAATGACCTCTATGCATTCCATGATATCAACATCGTTTGAACCATAAACGTCGAATCCAATTCCCTTGTTACTTCGATATCTAACTTGTCTGAGATCTGATCATCGGTATCATGATACGTGTTCAATCTCATTTCCAACAAGTGCTACTTTACTCGTTCTTGTGATATTCCATCTCCATGAACTAGTCATATGCTCCGCGGCTTTATGGATGTAATTCACCGAGTGGGCCCAATATATCTTCCCATCACACAGGAGTACACATCCCGATCTCGATACATATGCCTCTACCTTCCTCGCTGCAATATCCAACATACACCTTTATAGTCACCCAGTTATGGTCATGATGGTTGATACAGTCAAAGTAGACTCGGTGATAGTGATTAAATATGATCTCACGGTCTAAGGATTAGGATACTTAGTTTCTAACTATTACAATGATGAACTTTGTGACTTGATCGCATTGCAACAATCATAATTGGGTGATGTCCATCACATCATTTTCTAGATGAAATGACTTCATTGTCAGTTGGCATAAATGCGCCATGATCAGGAAACCTTGATCATCAGCTTCCTAGTGAATTAGTTGAATAAAGGCTACTACGGACCTTTGGTTTGTTTATATATCACACATGTATCAATATTTTTGATTGATATAGTTATAGCATGATATAAAACTATTATGAACCAATGAGATATGATAATAAACATATTTATTATTTGCCTCTGGGCATATCTTCTCCAGTCTCCCACTTGCACTAGAGTACAAATAATCTAGTTGGATTGTTACTAATCATAAACCATATCATATATGTGTTTATTGATCATGCTTTTGATGGGTTCGTAGCATGGAAAACAAAAAATTTCTACCGCAAGAACGAACAAAACGCAGATCTAATCTAGATAAAAGCCAAGATCTAATCTATTAGACATGAGCAACGAGATAGATAGGAACTAACCCTCGTAGATTCGAAAGCGTTAACGAGATTAGATCTCGTGGTTGATGTAGTCGATCACTTGCCGATCTCAAGATCGTGTGGACGATCCTTCCGGCGTCGCGTTCCGGTAGCGCTTCCGTAGTCGGTCAAGTGGACGATCCTTTCGGCGCCGCGTTTCGGCAGCGCTTCCGCAGTCGGTCACACGTGCGGAGTCGAAGCAGACCTTCCTCTCCCCGTTCCAGCGAGCAGCGGAGGTAGTAGATCTTCTCCACGGAATCCCAGCAGCACGACGGCGTGGTGGTGGTGGTGGAGTAGAGAATTCTGCAGGGCTTCGCCTATGCCTGTGCAGAAGAAAGGTGGAGGAGAGAGGCGGCAGAGATTGGGAGTTATGAGAGGAGGGCCGGGAGGGGGCGCCCCCTCCCTTCTATTTAAAGGAGGGAGGCGCGCCTGGGGAGGGGGGAGTCCTAGTAGGACTCCCCTCCTATGGCCGGCGGTGGGAAGGGGGGAGGAGTCCTCCTCCCCCACGAATCTGTGTCTTGCCCCACTAGGTTTCCTTTGACCCTTTCTTGGTTTTCAAGCAAACTCCAAGAAATCCTCTAGAACCTTCCAAAACATTCTGAAACCTTCTAGAATCTCCATACAAACACTCCGGAACATTTCCTAATTTTAGAAAATGATCCCCAATATATGAATCTTATTCTCTAGACAATTCCAGATCTTCTCGTGATGTCCCGGATCCAATCCGAGACTCCGAACAATATTCACTCTCCAATGCATATTCCATATCTACTTAAAACAACTTCGAACCTTAAGTGTGTCACCCTACGGTTCATGAATATGCAGACATGATGAAGGCACCTCTCCGATCAATAACCATCAGCGGGATCTGGAGATCCATAACGGCTCCCACATACTCAACGATGACTTCGTGATCGATAGAACCATTAACATACGAAACCAATTCCCTTTGTCTCGCGATACTATACTTATCCGAGGTTTGATCGTTGGTATCTTCATACCTAGTTCTACCTCGTTACTGATAAGTACTCTTTACTCGTTCCATGTTATGTCATCCCTTGTGACCCAGTCACATGCTTGCAAGCTAATTAGATGACATTCCACCGAGAGGGCCCAGAGCATATCTATCCGTCATATGGATGGACAAATCCCAATCTTGGTCCATGCGCTTCAACACATACTTTCAGAATACCCAATGACACCTTTATGACCACCCAGTTACGAAGGGTGTTTGATGTCATCAAAGTACCCATCCGGTGATGGTGATTAACATAACCTCATGGTCGAAGAATTAGGTTACTATGTATTTTAAAGCTTATAGCAAACGAACTTAAATGACTTGATCTTATGCTACGCTTACTATGGGTGTGTGTCCATTACATCATTCTCCTAATGATATAACCTTGTTATTAATCACATCCAATGTCCATGATCAGGAAACCATGATCATCAATTAATCAACAAGCTAGTTCAACAAGAGGCTTACTAGGGACCCTTTTATGTTTACAAAACACACATGTATTAGTGTTTCCTAATAATACAATTATAGCATGGGATGTAAACATTTATCATAAACATAAAGATATAATAATAACCACTTTATTATTGCCTCTTGGGCATATCTCCAACAGTCTCCCACTTGCACTAGAGTCAATAATCTAGTTAAAAACTTGTGCATTCAACACCTATGGCTTTCTGGTGTTGTATAGACACAATTGCTAGTGGTAAACATAATCTTCGGATCTGACACTTCCAGGTCCATGTGTATTTGCATGTCCTTGCGTCTCTACGCATTACTCATTCTCCAATGAGATGGCATTGTATAAATTTGGTCCTTTGGTGAGACCTTTAGTTCCTTCGGCTCAAAATATGTTGATATTATTGTCACACAATATATCTTCATAGTATTAGCCCGCTAGAAACCACAGCTAGTTTGATAACAAACTACTTGACGCAAATGCCCTCATTTACTGCTACAATAGTAGTCATATACTTAGCCTTTTGTTGTAGTATCTGTTACAATGTTTTAACTTTGGTACTCAACCAAATCCGTTATGGAACTTCCTTTCCATTACATTGTGCCACCCATAGTTTAAATTGAGATAAATTTAATTTGTATCTTGTGACAAAACTAGTATCAATGTAACACTTTACAATGAACTACCTTTAACTATTTGTCACTTATACATGGTATATTCTTAGTTCTTCCAAAGCTCATAAGAATATCTTTACTATTGTCCAATGATCATCTTATGAATCATTTTGGTATATGCTCATAACATTTAGAGCATAGGACATATCTGGATGGGTACATCTCAAAAGAATGATTGATCAAAATATTCTTGTAATTTCACCAAGTGTCAAAACACTTGAATCTCGTGTCAACACACTTGAATCTTGATTCAGTCCTTTCCGTGTGTCAAGAACCTTTCTTGTTGTTTCCATATTGAACTCCTTCAACATCTTATCTATGTACATTTGGCAAAACCATATTAGCGCCTCAATCTATCCATATAGACATTGATGCCTAATTCTTGGGTTATGCCTAAGTCTTTCATCGAAATCTTATTTTAATGAAATTCTTAACCTGTGTCAATACAAGATACATCATTTCCAATCAACAATATGTCCTCTACATAATGTATTAGAAATATGTCTCAGCGCTCCCACTTAATTTCTTGCAAATGCAAGCATCTTCATCATCTCCGAAGATTCCAACTCCGCGATGCTCACTTCAACCATTGAAGTTTTGCATACTCTTTTAGCATCCTTTGAATTAACAAAACCCTTTGGATCGTGTCATGTACACGTCCTAGGTAACCATTCTATTAGAAGAACTTGTTTTGTTTGTTCAACTACCATATACCAAAATATATGTAGTGGTTGCTACATTAATCCGTCCAGACTAAATATCGCTATGAAAGATCAAATCTTATCATAGTCAATTCCTTGAACATTGTCGTAAACTCTTTCCGACATGTCGACTATTTCATAGATTTGAAACATTCATGTCTATTTCTTTATAGATCCAAACACGACTGATAGGCTTCACGCCTTTCCAGAGGGTCTTCTAAGTTCAGAAACTTGATTTCTCGTGTATGGATACTATCAAGGATTCTATGACTTTTAGTCATTTTATGGAGTCAGGGCCCATCATCGCTTCTTTGCATGTAGTCGGTTCATTATTGTTAAAACAATAATGACTTGCTTATCAAATCTTACTATTTGATTATTACCGACCTACACGGTTCTATAGGAACTCTAATCTCCGAGATCACACCTTTTGTAATCACGAGAGCCATGAGCATTGTGGCCGTCACCGGGACACTTTCCGGTGCTGTGCTACTTAGCACATATAGCTAAGGTTCAAGAACCTTATCAAAGTTCTATTGTCCTCCCACTTAACTTTTCACAAAAAATTCCTTCTCAAGAAACTTGACGTTCCAAGCGACAAGCTCTTTTGTCCTCGGCGTTATGGAGAAATTCCCAAAAAATTCTTTGGGATAACCTACAAAGACGTGCTTATCCGACTTTGGTTGTAAACATTTTACTTATGCATAACATACCAAAATTTAAGAAAAGACAATTCGGGTTTTATCCCAAACCATAACTCATATGGTGTCATTTCAATGGATCACGATGGTGCTCTTTTCAGTGTAAAAGCGGTAGTCACTAAAGCTTTAATCTTTAAAATATAATGGCAGTTTTATAAATGACACCCTTGATCTTACCATCTCAAACATGGTTTGATTTTATCTCTCGAATATGCCATACTCCTATGGTTTATCGGGAAACACAAAGCATAGAACAATTCCTCAAGTCTTAGGTGGTTTTGCTAAACATGTAACTCAAATATCTTCCTTTATGATCGAATCATAAACTCTTTATTTTCTTGTTACAATGATTTTCAACTTCATCTTGAAAGTCTTTGAACAACTTTCAAATGTTTCATACTTCCTCCTTATTAAGTAAATATACAGATATATTCACTCAAATTTTTGGAGAAAGCATATGAAGCAAAAAAGATCCATCGCATATGGCTACACATAATGGACTATGCACATCAGCATGCATAATTTCCAATAAGCTAGTCATCCGTTCCTCTCTGGCCTATGGACGGAGTTTCAATTATCTCGAGGAAAGTCTCACATGCGTCAATTGATCAAAATCAAAGACTCCAAAATTCCATCAACATGGAGTTCCTTCATGTTTTCTTTCAAATATAATTTAAACAGCGATGTCACTTCATAAGTGATCTTTCAATCATTTGTCTTGCGACATTTTAGCAATAGTGTTTATGGATGTGATTTCTCCCACTAGACTTGTAAAAGTTCATCCTTTATGGAATACAGTTATTATTTGAACAACTATTGTTCTCGTAATACCAGAACAAAATAACAATTATTAAAACAAATCTTGAAGGCTAGGTTTGATGACAACGAAAAACACAATAACATTTTATTTGTTTTCGATGAACATCATCACTCATTCTCTTGCTAGTTACTTAGGCCACTGTAGGTCATGAATTGCGTTGTCCTGTATGACACTTCATACCAACCAATTCGGTATCCAATACCTAAGAACCACATTGTTTAACAAGCAAGGAATACAACCATAACATGTATATCTTCTATATGCCTAAGTTGGACATCTCCAACCTTTTATTTTCTGCCAAATATTTTATAGATTTTCTTTCAGCAATTCCTTTTCTTTTAAAAGAATCTATCAACATCAATAGTGGTGTCATTCATATGACACATAGTACAAAGTGTATATAGTCAACTACTAATACCTTTGGACTTGCACTTTGAGGTGGATCACCATCATCAAATGTTTGGTGTTCTTTCAAAATTCCATTCTTTAGTAATCTTTTAGTGTAGTAAACATTTTACTTACATCTTCCATTCATCCTTGTCATGACAACTTTCATGATCAAGCTACTATAGCCTATAAGGGAGAATCGCGAATATAATATGAGTTCCCAAAAACCTTTTTGGTAGATTCGGATGCCTAGCATCTCCATCCTTCACAAATTCTCATACAATATGAGAACATGTATTTTGGTAAATTACACTCTATCATAATGCAACCAAAAACATTGTTTCAGATATCACAATATCTTTCACACATGATGGTTTCTGAAACAATTTTCAGCTCAAAATATAATCTTGATATTAAAACAACCTTTTGAATATCAATAATCATGGAGGCAAACATGATACTTTAGATACTAACATTGGAATTCTTACTCTTGATTTAATACTACTCATTAAACTTCATGGAGTAAATAGAGTTTTCTTGAAAGTTTGCAATAGGACTTATAAACTTTAAATTGACATTCAAAACAATACGATACCAGTTCATAAAGTAAATATCCAGAATTTCTATAGTTCCACTATCTCAACTATAACTAAGCGTAAGGTGGTGAACAGATGCCAATGATTACAATAAACTATGCAAATTCACTTTGATTGTGTTTATGATAAATTGAGTTCGACTAATCCAAATTACAAATGAACTCCCACTCAAAAACAACATCCCTCGAGTTGTTTTAGTGATTACACGAACCAAATCCACTACACCAAGTCCGATCATCACGTGAGATGATGTAGCTTTAAAGGCGAACAATCAACATGTTCATCATATCATCCATATGACTCATGCTTTACCTTTCGGTATTCCGTGTTCCGAGACCATGTCTGTACATGCTAGGCTCGTCAAGGTTAACCTTAGTTTCCGCATGTGCAAATCTGGCTTGCACCCGTTGTATGCACACGTAGAGTCTATCACACCCGATCATCACGAGATGCTTCGAAACGACGAGTCTTAGCAACGGCGCCAACTAAGGATGAACACTTTATTACTTGATATTCAGTGAGAGGGATCATCTTATAATGCTACCGTCGTGATCTAAGCAATACAAGATGCATAAAGGATTAACATCACAGGCAATTCATAATAAGTGTGATATGATATGGCCCTTTCTTCTTGTGCCTTTGATCTCCATTTCCAAAGCACGAACATGATCTCCATCATCACCAGCATTGCGTCAAGGTCAGTGGCGCCGCTTCATGGTTGTCCATCATCACTAGTAACTATTACAACTACTTGGAATAAAGCTATTACAAGATGAATAGACACGCAGGTCTTAACAGAATTAAAAGACAACCATTAGGCTCCTGCCGGTTGCCATATTACAACAAGGATCATTGCATACATCAAATATAATCATAATCACATGATGGCCATATCACATCACAAAACCCCTACAAAAACAAGTTAGACGCCTCTAATTTCTTTGCATGTTTTACGTGGTTTGGGGCATTCGCATAAGACCGATCTTACCTACGAACAAGAACCACAACATTGATACAAGTGTTGCCAGATGCTCATTGTAAATTGAATCTTAACTATGGTGGGAGAGACAAACACCCACAAAGCCACTTGTGCAAAGCAAGTTGCACGTCAAGCGTGGAGCAAGTCTCATGTGCGATGACATGTAATGTTAGCCCGAGCCGCTTCATCCCATCATGCCGCAAGATGCCAAGTACACGCTAAGACACCGACAACAAAAGCATCAACGCCCACAAAAACATTGTGTTCTACTCGTGCAACAGATCTACGCATAGATACGGCTCTGATACCACTGATGGGTTCGTAGCATGGAAAACACAAAATTCTACCACAAGAACGAACAAAACCCAGATCTAATCTAGATAAAAGCCAAGATCTAATCTATTAGACATGAGCAACGAGATAGATAGGAACTAACCCTCGTAGATCCGAAAGCGTTAACGAGATTAGATCGCGTGGTTGATGTAGTCGATCACTTGCCGATCTCAAGATCGTGTGGACGATCCTTCCGGCGTCGTGTTCCAGCAGCGCTTCCGCAGTCAATCAAGTGGACGATCCTTCCGGCGCCGTGTTTCGGTAGCGCTTCCGCAGTCGGTCAAGTGGACGATCCTTCCAGCGCCGCGTTTCGGCAGCGCTTCCACAGTCGGTCACACGTGCGGAGTCGAAGCAGACCTTCCTCTCCCCGTTCCAGCGAGCAGCGGAGGTAGTAGATCTTCTCCACGGAATCCCAGCAGCACTACGGCGTGGTGGTGGTGGTGGAGTAGAGAATTCTGCAGGGCTTCGCCTATGCCTGTGCAGAAGAAAGGTGGAGGAGAGAGGCGGCAGAGATTGGGAGTTATGAGAGGAGGGCCAGGAGGGGGCACCCCCTCCCTTCTATTTAAAGGAGGGAGGCGCGCCTGGGGAGGGGGAGTCCTAGTAGGACTCCCCTCCTATGGCCGGCGGTGGGAAGGGGGGAGGAGTCCTCCTCCCCCACGAATCCGTGTCTTGCCCCACTAGGTTTCCTTTGACCCTTTCTTGGTTTTCAAGCAAACTCCAAGAAATCCTCTAGAACCTTCCAGAACATTCCGAAACCTTCTAGAATCTCCATACAAACACTCCAGAACATTTTCTAACTTTAGAAAATGATCCCCAATATATGAATCTTATTCTCTGGACAATTCCGGATCTCCTCGTGATGTCCCGGATCCAATCCGAGACTCCGAACAACATTCGGTCTCCAACGCATATTCCATATCTACTTAAAACAACTTCGAACCTTAAGTGTGTCACCCTACGGTTCGTGAATATGCAGACATGATGAAGACACCTCTCCGATGAATAACCATCAGCGGGATCTGGAGATCCATAACGGCTCCCACATACTCAACGATGACTTCGTGATCGATAGAACCATTAACATACGAAACCAATTCCCTTTGTCTCGCGATACTATACTTATTCGAGGTTTGATCGTTGGTATCTTCATACCTAGTTATACCTCGTTACTGATAAGTACTCTTTACTCGTTCCATGTTATGTCATCCCTTGTGACCCAGTCACATGCTTGCAAGCTAATTAGATGACATTCCACCGAGAGGGCCCAGAGCATATCTACCCGTCATATGGATGGACAAATCCCAATCTTGGTCCATGCGCTTCAACACATACTTTCAGAATACCCAATGACACCTTTATAACCACCCAGTTACGAAGTGGCGTTTGATGTCATCAAAGTACCCATCCGGTGATGGTGATTAACATAACCTCATGGTCGAAGGATTAGGTTACTATGTACTTGAAAGCTTATAGCAAATGAACTTAAATGACTTGATCTTATGCTACGCTTACTATGGGTGTGTGTCCATTACATCATTCTCCTAATGATATAACCTTGTTATTAATCACATCCAATGTCCATGATCAGGAAACCATGATCATCAATTAATCAACAAGCTAGTTCAACAAGAGGCTTACTAGGGACCCTTTTATGTTTACAAAACACACATGTATTAGTGTTTCCTAATAATAAAATTATAGCATGGGATGTAAACATTTATCATAAACATAACGATATAATAATAACCACTTTATTATTGCCTCTTGGGCATATCTCCAACAGCTTTCTCATGTAAAACTTCCTGCCCTCATTCTGTGTTACTAGATCTGTATAACCTTTGCAAATCGCTAATGTCACATGTTTTGACATTAACACCATTATCATATAATGTGTTGAGCATTTGTTTTGGTGATAAAGTCAGACTTTGTTTCCTAGTGTATACAATGACGGTCTATCAGTTAATTGAACTTTTAATGTTGTCATGTATACCTATAAATAGTCGAAAGTCGAACTTTCTTAAACCAAAACTATACTTGTTAATACTGAATTATTCCAATATTTCTACATCTATGTAGATTTGATCAAAGTGCATTACTTGCAACTTTGATGCCTAACCATGCTTCCTTTGTGCTAAAATTAACTTTGGTTGAGTGATTAACTCATGGAACGTATCGGAACCTATTCTTACAACTAAGAAATGGGTCACATCATGCCAAGTATATAACATGGTTTTTATGTGGAAAAAACTACGACATAGGCATAGGTGATGCAATGCATCTTTATTTCCTCTGTTTTAACCATTGTCATGAAAATACAAAGTTACTACTCAATGGTTCTCCTAGTTTCACATCTAGAGTTAATTTTCTACTTGAATCTGTTCTGAACTATTTTCATAATCTCAACTAGGACATTCTAAACTTATTTCAGAATATTTGAAGCATGTATACATTTAATGTTTATCAAACATGTTGATCTATCTTCATAGATCCTTTATGTCAACATATGTTCAACTTCATCCATCTAATGACTTAATCATTTCTAATATCAACCACGTTACATATGTAAGAATAATGTTGTTACGCTCCCACTAAAATATGCAATCCATATTTGACAGATTAGGATATCACTCAGTTCCCACTCAAATATGTCATCTACATATTCGATTTGGAAAACTACTTAGCTCCCACTCAATTTATTGTAATTACAGGTTCTCTCGATAATCTTAGTATATCCAAAATTCTTTGATCAAACCGAGAATTTTCTGTTACAAAATACTAGCAATCTCATGATTGACCAAAACCTGCCTATTGTACTAGTTATAACCTTTTTGTTCAAAATCTTGAAGACTTGCAGTTTTGAGCAGTCCTTTACCAACTTCCAAATTGGACTAATTGTTGATGTAAATCTAATAGACTTCAAGCTTCGCTACATATTATAGTCAATCTTTTGAATTTTTCAAAAACATACTTTGTGACAAATCAAGTTTTTAAGTATTCTTTTTAAGTTTCATTTCTTCCTTTCAAATTTGCAGATTACACGGAAGGATTAAGTAAATACCATTAGTTAATGAGATGAAGTAACCTTTTACTTTATAACCTAAAATGTTACTTAATATGAGATTTCATGACTCCTAGTCTTGTATTTACTGTAGGTTCATCATTCTTTCTTTATAGTTCGTAGGTGTGTCTTGTTCCAATAACATGACAAGTGATTCAATAATAAAATTCTGCAAATGACAGAACATATTCTTGAATCCTACTCTCTTTAGTAAAGCATTATCTAGAACGTCATGATCAATTTATCATTAGTTTACCCTCTATTTGTAGTGTTCATCTTTTGGAACATGTTCCATTTCACTTACTCAACATTCTGGAGGTTACGTCAAATCCCTTTTACACTTATACTTTTCCACTAACATCTTCCTTGAGAAAACACTTTCTCGAGGAAGTACCATGCTCGACAAAAGAAGGTTTTCCTTCTTTGGTTTTAGTTCAGAATTTTGTATTCATAGTTTCCTAAGCATACACTACAAGGTTTTATTTTATTTGTCACGATCTCAAATTATAGAAATCTCTAGAAACTCGAGTATGTCATATCACATATGGTGTTGTTTCCATGAATCTTTATATGTTCCTTATAACTAAATGAATGTTCACTATTCCAATCTATAACTCTAATTTCTAAGGTTAACCTAGTAGAATATCATTTAAGACCATATGTATCTCATACACTATGACTATGATTTTTTAGACATATTCATACGATTTGATTTGTCCATTCATCATAATTCGTGAAAATAGTTTTCCACAAGTCTTTCTGCCAAAGTTATCAACTTGAATTCATAGTCACTTTCATCAAATCGTGGAGACTACGATATTCTTGTTAATTTAATATCCTCCTTGATTCTGAAGGTCTTTGAACAATTCAAATAGTTTTAGGTTCATGTTTCATTAAGCAAATGCACATATTCGCTTAGGTATACAATTTACGAAATAATGATATCCACCAGATGTTGAATTGTAGTCATCATGCATGACATTCAAAAATTCAATCCACAATCTATTTTACTAGAACATGGAGTTTTAGTCATCTCACCCAATGTGTTATGGTTTGCATAAGTCATTCGATCAAGTATCTAGCAGACTTATATTTCATCAGAATGCATCAACCACTTGACTTAAACTTTTAGTGTCATGTCATTCTTAAGTCTGAATATCTTTTAGTAGTTTTCATCTGTTTCATAAATGCTTAAATATTATCATATAGACAAAGAAAAACAACTTATTCATAACCACAATGTGAATCATAAGAGAAATCATTCATCGAAAAAGAACAACTAATTTGTATCTCATTTATATGAATAATCGTCTTGCAATAAGCAAGACACACTGATAAGGTTAACAATCTCAATTACAAAGCTTTTATTCAAATCCTTAAATCCTAATGATAATTGTCGAGGGAAGGAGTGCGGTCAGCTATCAACTAGATTGTTTGCCGTCATCACGCCATAAGAGTATCGTTCCATCAGCAACTCTCACATGGAAGGTCATGTTTCCATAAAATAGAGTAAGCATCAAATACTTGAAAAACTTCATAACTATTTTATGGAAACATTTATTACTTGTATATCAAACATATACCTTCTCCGTTGACAACAACCCCAGCTTTGGGATCGATCTTGGTAGTCCTCAGCTTGGCTATGAAATCATTGAAGGTATACGATACCCCTTTCATGATATAGTCCATCATGATGTCCTTGTAACTGGGAGGAAGTGAACGCGACACCCTATTTATCGCAAAGTCGTCTATCACCTAGTTTCCCATAACATCCACTAGGCGTTCATGGATCTCTTCCATGATATCCAGGTGGCTTTCGAAGCAGGAGTTTTCTTCCATTTTGGAGGAAGTAAACTCGTCCATATACTCATACCTCATGAGACTGACCTGAGCTGTGAACATGCTCTTTAATCCATGGAGCATATCAAACGTGTCAATTTCATGGAAGTGCACCCGCAAGCCAGATTCTATGGCATGGATAATGGTGTACTTGATAGTCATGAATGTGTCACGGTGGCCACGAAGAATCAGATCTTATCCATCGTTGGAGTCATCGGGGAAGTCTTCCAGTGGTTCACATAGTACATAGAGAAGATGGTTTTCTATGAGGATTTCCCTGAGGCGTTGGTACGAGTCGATGAATTTCGACCCACCAAGCTTAAGTTTCTCTAGGTTCATGTATGGACCAAACATGTCCTGAACTCCGGTAATGGCCATGATCTACAAGATATTTACAAAGACTTAGACAAACTTCATAATATTAGTTCACATTTGTAATCATATTAACATATGAGATCCTACAAAAACTATCATCCCTAAGACAGTTTAGTGATTACACGATCACTTTACACTGTACCATCCCTAATCATCACAGCCTTTGATACAGCTGCTAGGGTGGACAAAAAACCATTGATCACATCATTAATGTGACTCGTGCTCGATCTTTAGATCTTCTTCTGTTCTGAGACCATGTCTGTACATGCTAGGCTCGCCAAACCAACCATAGTGTATTCGTTGTGCATACATGGCCTACACCCACCCACTACAAGAAATATGTTAACTAGGGATCTTTTCTTAACTACCATGGTTTTTTTGGTCATACATCTACGACCATTTCTAACCAAATGGTCGTAGGCCATTTGGGAGGGTCCAAATGCTGAAAAACTATGACCTTTTATGTCAGGAAGGTCATAGCTTGCTTACGACAATTGGTCATAACATAGGCAGCACTAGTATATGACCTTATGTTTGGGCCGACGACGACCAATTTAAATGGTCATGCGTGTTATTCATGATTATTTAAAAAAGACCAATGTCGATCTTAGCAATTTGACCTATGTGTCGTGTCTATATGTCAAATTTTGTTGACGTGTATACATATGTGTAAGCAGCTAACCAACCTGCACCAGCTCATACAGGTGATTATCCAACCAAACTGCACCAGCTCATACAGCTGACAGGCGGGACCCACTGTCCTCCTAACTGAATCAGAATTTCCACAAATTTCGACCCACCAAGCTTAACTTTCTCTAGGTTCATGTATGGACCAAACATGTCCTGAACTCCGGTAATGGCCATGATCTACAAGATATTTACAACGACTTAGACAAAGTTCATAATATTAGTTCATATTTGTAATCATATTAACATATGAGATCCTACAAAAATATCATCCCTAAGACAGTTTAGTGATTACACGATCACTTTACACTGTACCATCCCTAATCATCACAGCCTTTGATACAGCTGCCAGGGTGGACAAAAAACCATTGATCACATCATTAATGTGACTCGTGCTCGATCTTTAGATCTTCTTCTGTTCTGAGACCATTTCTGTACATGCTAGGCTCGCCAAACCAACCATAGTGTATTCCTTGTGCATACATGGCATACACCCACCCACTACAAGAAATATGTTAACTAGGGATCTTTTCTTAACTACCATGGTTTTTTTGTCCATACATCTACGACCATTTCTAACAAAATGGTCGTAGGCCATTTGGGAGGGTTCCAAATGCTGAAAAACTATAACCTTTTATGTCAGGAAGGTCATAGCTTGCTTACGACAATTGGTCATAACATAGACAGCACTAGTATATGACCTTATGTTTGGGCCGACTACGACCAATTTAAATGATCATGAGTGTTATTCATGATTATTTAAAAAAGACCAATGTCGATGTCGATCTTAGCAAGTTGACCTATGTGTCGTGTCTATATGTCAAATTTTGTTGATGTGTCTACATATGTGTAAGCAGCTAACCAACCTGCACCAGCTCATACAGGTGAGTATCCAAGCTCATACAGCTGACAGGCGGGACCCACTGTCCTCCTAACTGAATCAGAATTTCCACAAATTTAAACTAAAAAGGCATGGCAGGGAGTCGAACCCGCGTCGCGAGGCAATGAGCGAACATACGACCTCGTCACCACTTGGCCGGCGCACTAGACCTGAAATATGACCAACACGCACTCTTTTAAATATAGAGAATGCACCATTGGGGCTGGGCAACGTCGAGAGAGACCGCACCATATTTTTTCTCCTTTGGATTTTCCCTACCCGGCCCATAAACCATTAAATGGGCACGACGAGGGAGGCCTTAGCTTTTTCTTCTAAAGGTTTTCCACTGTAGGCCCATAGACCATTAGAAGCCCAATTTTGGTTGGAATTGTGGGATTTTCATAAGTTTGACCATCGAATTTGCATATGACCTCGAATCGCTATTATATAAAAATAAATTTTGTGCATCTCTAAGAGATGCATAACTTTTGTGTTGGAAAATTCTATTTTTATGTGATCTTTAGTGCATAAAACAATCTTTTATTTTTCTAGTATTCTAAAAAGGTTGACAAATCGGCGGGAGGGGATGAGCCTTGCTAAACTTGCATTGGATCTCTGATAAAATAGCATATTGTGAATCTAAAAATGATTTTTGCAAAAAATCATGAGCATTAAATCATGTACATGTAGTTTAAATCGGACCCACTTCCTACCGATTTGACACACATTTGTCTTTTTTGCCCGAGGAGGATGGAAAGGTTTGAGATAACCCACTTGGTATATTGTCCATGTAACATGGTCTAGTATTTATGAAAAATGTTGTTGTTTCATTTTGAATTATACCTTTCGTGGTTGCTTTACAAAACGCCCCGTTTTTTGCACTCGAAAAATGAGAAATGGAATTTTCGTGCGATGAACGGAAAACTTCCTCCTACAATATTATTCACCATCCCAGGATGCACATGCGTGCACAATATATGAACATTATCGCAAACTATGCGGCGATTCAGGCTATAACAGTGGTCGTTTGGCCTGAAAGCCATGAAACCTCGAACATGATAGGTCATTTTTGAGAAGGTTATTTTGAGATATTTACTATATACCAAGTTTGGTATTTTTTCTTGCATTTATGTCATTGTAACAGACCGATTTTTTAGAGTTTTCAAAAACTTTTATCTGAAAAGGAGAACTAGAAAATTTCGTTTATATAATTAGAGCTTAACTATTTTTTTCCATATAAAATGTATTTAACATGAATTAAAACGCGCGTGTTTATTAATTTTTTTATTTTATCCCTCAAACTAGATATTTTCTTTTGTTTGTTTCAGCATATTGGAAATATGCTCTTCCGAATTTGTTTTGATTTCTGAATCTTTTTATATTGCTTCTTTTCAAAAGTCCCATGGGATTGTATATATATACGTTGCACCTACTATCTCTCCTTATTCTTTCTTTTACCTTTTCCTAACGATCACGGAAGTAATAAGTAGCCAAACCGAGCGAATCGTCTTCTCCACTATGCGAAGGGCCGCGCTAATATTAGTCTTCCTGCCCGTAACTCGCAGCCAGCGGAATCGGAAACTGCTACTGCCTTTACCTCGCAGTGATTCTCCACTTTATTCATGTCAATTAAAACACACCGGCCTTCTCCTATGTAGTCCCGAATCAACTCGAATGCATCTCCTTTTTCAACGTGCAGCCTACATTCTTTTGCTTCTATTTCTTTCCAGCCCAATAGGAGTGATCCTCTCCTTGTCTTTTCGTGTGGCACCACATGATGTTCCGCACAAGCACATACACTGCCGTCGCCGTGCGTGCCCCGGCGTCCTGAACCCTACCTCTTCTGAATATAAATACAGCAGCACCGCATCGTATTTTTCTCCGCTAATCCGCTTCCCATCACCCGATGTTCGAGCTCCCTCAGAAACGCTACAGCTCCACAGTCCGCACCATGGCAGCCTCCATGGAATCCAACCAACCAAGTCGCCACCACTCGATTCCTTGCGCCACCAGAACCATGTAGACACCAGAAACCCGTTCAGGCGATCTGTTTCTTGATCCGTCACCCACAGCTCGTGAATTTCGTCATCTACTATAGCTTGATCTGAAAGTTCATCAGACAAATTCATCGCATACGGTGAAAATTAGATCAATTCCTTTTTACCATAGTCTAATCTCATCTATGTCTATCTTCTAGACATGATCCCTAGCCGCAGTTTTGTAGTTTACCACGTTGCCGGTGAACCGAACGCCGTTCAGTGGCATGGGTGGATTAGACCACCATGCACACATGCACACATTGTTTGATCTTAGTCCCAGCACGGAAAAGATGCCAAATACATGTAGGAACCCAACAGTGATGTTAGTTTACGAATATCTTCAATATTTATCAAAACTATGTTGGGAAGAGAATTGGTTTCCATGCATCACGTTGAACATATGGTCGTGTATCAGTGTACACGTTATTGCCTAATAACCTTAGCAACCTAGCAATGTTGTTAGTATTCATAGTTGTTGAGTGACATTTAAACTAGATTTTCATATGTCAATATTTGTGTCATATTCAAGCGGTAATTGAATATTATGATAGACTTTAGGTGTGATTTATCTTTTCTAGTTAAGTCACACACACACACACACACACACACACACACACACACATATATATATATATATGTGTGTGTGTGTGTATATATATATATAGGAGCTCTATGTAATTGCTATGTATTATTTTGTGACATGTTTAGATGCTTATTTGTTTTTAAAAAGTATTTTTATGATATAATGGTAAATATAATTGTTTATGTTACTCTTTAATTATTCAATTGATTCATATTGATTAGTTATATATTGTGTGACGTTGATACATATTCAAGTATGACTTGATACTATTAGTTTGTCTAGTAATGCATGTTTAGCAATAAGTTTGCTTAATAATTTATTACTTATTTAATATGTACTATTTTGTAGTAAGCTAGTAATCATAGTGTGTACAAGATGAAGGGAATATTTTATAGCTCTTGTTAGATTAATGGATAGGTTTAGTTGTTGTATGAAAGCTATAGGTAACTTATCATGTTATTTCATGTGTCATGCTTAGCTACCTTGGTGTCTTGTGTACCATGTGTATATATGATACTTAGTGCTATCTATTATAATAGCATATCTTTGTACGATGATGCATGTTAATATTTTGCATGTATGTATGCTTATATGTGATCTCTTTGCATGCCATATTTCATTTCTTAGTTCTTTATGATATATGCATAAATTGTAGCTTACTATCATGTTACCATTGCATGCTTTATATTAATGTGTCTTTGTGTTTTCTAGCTTACATTTACTATTTGATTAGATAATGATAATGTTGAGTGCAGATGCATATGATCTCTCATACATGTATGTTATTTTATGGGATGTTTGATATATTGCTTAGTAGACCATCACATGCTTAGACATGTTGTTTCTCATGTTAGTAGTGCATGATAGTATCACATCCTCAAATATGCTTGTGAGTGTAGGTATTCTTGTTAAGTATACAATAGAACGACATGAGTGTTACCTTTGTAGTATGCTTGTATGATTTTTTATCACATGACGATAATGATAAGCTTGACAATTATTTTGTATCATGTTATAGTATCACTCAAATGCATAGCCTTGTATATCCTTTATGATGAAATCATATAGTAGCATGAAATGACCTCGTTAGTATATATAGTGCTTTATTGCTTTATACATGTGATATTAGGATTGTTGTTAAAGTTATCTATAAGTTGTTTATGTATAAATAGCATATCTTAGTCTGGTATCTTCCCATGACATGCTTCATATGTTGATATCCTATTGTACCATGTTGAGCTATTGACTTATGATTGCTGAAGTATGGTTATGATTGTAGTTTATTGTTTGTCTTACCCTTATGTGATGTGGTGAACATCTATGGTTTGCTAGTGTTTTGCATGTTTTCATAGTATCATCTTTAGTTTCAATTTCTTATTATTTTTAGGATGGATGTTTATCTTATATTTTGTTTGCTTAGATGCTTGTGATAGCATGCTTGATAATATTTGCTATTGTTTATATCACTAGTATGATAGTTATTGTTTGTAGCAAATTGCATGGTATTACTTATTGTTATATCTTCTTTATAAGTTGCTAGTTGTGCTATATTATACTAAATTGGTTTACTATGTTACATGGGTACAACAATAATCCTTATATAATGGGTATGTAGTCAATTAGATATAACAAGATCTAATGACATATCTAATTATATCTCTTCTCGATGAGCTATCCTAGCATCATACTCATGCTAATTGATTCATATTCGATTTAATACAACTCACTTCCTCGATCCAACCCAAATTTCCTATATCTTATTCTACACCAACTCATAAATTCGTTTTGATTTGTATTTCATTTGGGATTTATTGCATTGGTATTTATTTGGTTTTCATTTGCTAGCGTTACAATGAGTAGGAAGTGACGAGTTTGGTCGTCGACATAATCATCTTATTGAAGAAGAAGGATTCATCAACGAAGGCATGCCCCTTTCATAATTATCCCATGTTTTACAAGTGCATGTTGTTATTGTTTTACAAATATTACTGCTATTTTGGTTACCCACATACCTTGATACACCTATCGCCATACACAACCCTGAGTAGAGATTATATATTAATCCTCTAGAGTAGAATTGCTTAGGCATGCTAAATAATATTTAGGATCCTTGATCTCCCCTCTTCGGAGGAATTGGATGACCCTCGGGTCACATATATGCTTTTGAAACTTGTTGAGCTCTCGCTGAGCTAGCTGTTGTTGCTCTCTCTACTCTATTCTACTTTGGGTGAAAATTACCATCTAAACATTGGCGCGGGTGACAGTTGGATCAAAGTAAGGAGCGATTGGCTGCCCTTCACTAGTTGAAGGGGGCAATCCATCGTCCGTGCCGCATGAGGGCCTAATAAGTCTTGGATTTGAAGATTGTGACCACCGTACAACCACATGCTATAATGGGCACTGGCTTGGTCAAGTAAGTTAGTCAGCCTTAGGTGTCGATGTCGCCGTACCGCTGATGAGGTGTCTGCCTGCGGGGGAGCCTTCGGCACAGATGGGGGACCGGTTTGGGGACGTACTCTCAGTTTCTTGCACCATACCCGGTGGGCATGTCACATCTTTGGGAGATCTAGCTAAAAGACCTCTTCACAATTCCTCTGCCGGTACACCAACAAGTGTGTACTAAACTAGCAGCCACTGGTGGGCAAAAAGACGGGATTGTGCCATCTGGGAAAAGTGTACAACCTCTGCATAGTTTAAACTATTCGAATAGCCGTGTCCACGGTCATGGACGACACATGAATCTTTCTTGACATACGGGAACCTGTCTTGCTACTTCCCTCTTTGCCTCTATCCTTATCCTAGAATCTATGGACTATGTGAGTTGTTGTGGATAATCACACTATTGAGAAATACCACATTGTTGATAAACATGTTTTCGTCTGAAACCGCTTTTATCAAAACTACTATCAGTTGCAAATAAAATTGGCTTTTATACAAAAGAACCCTATGACCTCCACATAAAGCCACATGAAGATATATTAGGTTTTGCATAAGGGGTATGTTGAGTACGTCATGTACTCATGGCAATACTTTTGTTGAATTCAGAATACTACGAAGGGGAGGACTACGACTACTATGATGACGCTGAGGAGTGAGGCCTCATGGACTACATCGACTGCCTGTGGCTGAGATGCAGTCTCTACGTGTTTTATATTGCCGCTGTGCTTTCTGGATGTAATAAATATCACTAGACATTTTACTATGTTGTTATCTAGACTTTGTAATAAATTACTTTTGTACGTCTGCAATGATATACATTTTGTTGTGTCATCAATATTGATCTTGGGATTGACGAATAAACATAGGGGGGTTTGGAAATTAAGTTCCGGTCCTCACAGTCACATAATATGACATGACATGAAGGATTTATCTTGTTTGGACCGGTTTTGAATTTATTATGCCCATTTCAAACTATGGTCAAAACGGCGGGTATCAAGGTTCTTTACTAGGGGATGAGCCTCACTAAACTTTTATTAGATCTCTAATAAACCAACATATTGTGAATCTCAAAATTATTTTTGCAAAAAATCATGAACATTCGATCATGTACCTGTAGATCAAATCGGACCCACTTCCTACCGATTCGGCACACATTTGTCGTTTTCGTCGGGGAAGGATGGAAAGGTTTCAGATATACCGATTGGGATATTATCCATGTGAGGTGGTATAGTATTTTTTTTAAATATGGTTTTAGCATTTTGAATTAGAAATTTGGTGGTTGCTTCACAAAATGTGTCATTTTTGGCATTCAAAAAATAAAAAATGCATTTTTTGTGCGACAAAAGGAAAATTTTCTCCTGCAACATTGTTCTCCATCCCAAGACGCACATACCTGCACAATATGGAAACATTATCACAAACTATGCCGCGATTCTGGCCATAACATTGGCCGTTTGACGTGGAAGCCATGAAACCTCGAACAAGATAGGTTATTTCTGTGAAGGTTTTTTCAAGATGTAATCAATATACCAAGTTTGCTATTTTTCTTGCAACTATGTCACATAATATGACACCACGCGAAGATTTACCTTGTTTGAACCATTTTTAATTTCTTATGCCCGTTTCAAACTTTGGTCAAAAAGGCGGGCACGAAGGTTCTTAGCTAGGGGATGAGCCTCGCTAAAACTTCAGTGTATCTATAATAAAACAGCATATTGTGAGCCTAAAAATGATTTTGCAAAAAAATCATGAGCATTATATCATATACATGTAGTTCAAATCGTACCCACTTCCTACCGATTCAGCAGGAATTTGTCTTTTTCTTTAGGGGTGGACAAAAAGGTTTCAGATACCCTGGTTGGGATATTGTCCATTTCTGGTGGTCTAGTATTTTTGGAAATATGGTGGTAGCATTTGGAATTAGAACTTTGGTGATTGATTCAAAAAAAACGTCCCTTTTTTGCACTCAGAAAATAGAAAATGCATTTTTCGTGCGACGAAAAGGAAAACTTCCTCCTGCAATATTATTCGCCATCTCAGGATACACATGCGTGCACAATATAGATGCATTATCACAAACTACGCCGCAATTCTTAGTGAAGAAAGAGAAGGCAAACCATTGTTGAAAACGAAAGAAAAGATCAAATTAGTATGAAGGGGTATGCCCTGGCACGAGGAGACCGACCTCCTTTCCTAGCCAAGAGAATTACTAACGGAAGGGGAGAATCAATTGTTTTCATCAAAAGGAAGTGGGAATGAATGTTGAGAAAACCAGTCAATCTTCACACTATGACAATTCACTTGAACTACCTCATGAGTGACCCAGGCCAGGTTAGTAGACCTACTTTACAAACCCATCTTGAACTTGCATTTCTTAATACCTATTTTTGAACAAGAGACCCTTTCGACGGTTAGACAAGAAGCCCACTAACATTAGTCATTTGTCCCGAAAGCCATGAAACCTTGAACATGATAGGTCATTTCTGAGAAGGATTTTTTGAGATATTTACAATATACCAAGTTTGGTATTTTTTTCTTGTAACTATGTCACATAACATGATACCACGCGAAGGACTTACATTGTGTGGACCGTTTTTGAATTTCTTATGCACGTTTCAAAATATGGTCAAAACGGCGGGCACGAAGGTTCTTAGCTAGGGGATGATCCTCGCTAAATTTTTGGTGAATCTATGATAAATCGGCATATTGTGAGCCGAAAAATGTTTTTTTTTATCATGAGCATTGAATAATGTACATGTAGTTCAAATCGGACCCACTTCCTACCGATTCGACAGACATTTATCTTTTTCACGTGGGGTGGACGAAAAGGTTTGAGATATCCCGGCTGGAATATTGTCCAAAGAAGGTGGTCTAGTATTTTTTTAATGGAGTGGTAGCATTTTGAATAGCTGCTTGGTGGTTCGTTCACAAATGCCCTGTTTTTTGTACTTGGAAAATGAAAATTGGTTTCGTCATGCAACGTAAAAGAAAAGTTTCTCTGCCAACGTTGTTCGCCATCCCAATATGCACATACGTGCACAATATGGATAAATTATCACAAACTATGACATGATTTTGCCATGTAGATGCTTTACAATATGCCCCCTTTTTGACATTTGGTAAATGGAAAATGATTTTCTCGTCTACAACCAACAAAATCAGAGGAATCTGTCTCCCACGGATCAACAATCGCGGCTTGATCTGAACCGTTCAGCACCAATCCAACGCCTCTACGCTCACCCAAACAAGCACACACACACCTCTACTCCCATCCTCTTTATATTATTTCATCGCCAAACCCTAACCCCCTCACATCTCCTTCATCTGTCGTCTCCCCGCCCCCGCCACCCCTCTCTAGATCTCCATCTCCACCACCCATCTCTCCTCCACCACCAGAGATCCCCTCACTGCCATCTACTCTAGCGACCTCCCGTATGGCTCCCATCCTCCCAGGGCGACTAATGTGCCACCCGACGGTCGCCGTCACCCCAGCACCTACCACACACGGCCGTGCTCATCCCCACAACCAGCCAGTTGCCCCCAATGCGTCAAGCATCTCGTCTGTCTTCTATCCTCATGAGCCTGACCTCGACCCTACCATCCTCATCTATGCGTGGGTGCCTAGCTGTTCATCCCTGCAGCGCCCGAACAAGTCGATCCCGCCGCACCCCACCACTGTTCCGGTGCCTGGACACCGACGAATGTGCGCTCGTGATGGTTCTCACAAGGCGTGGTTGCGCCTTATTCTCCGGGGAAGACCTGGATGCGAAGGAGGAGATCTTCAAGGGTGTCTATGTTATGGAAACAACATTGCCTGAGATGGCTAGATAGAGGTGTGGGAGCGAGCAGGGCAACTGCGACGGTGTCAGCAGGTGGGATTGGGTACAGGTGAGTGTAGCGAGACACAAGAATTACCCTGGTTCAGAGCCCTTGTGGTGAGGTAAAACTCCTACTCTTTCATGTCTGACAGTATATGTGGATATATTCGAGCTACAGAGGTGCTCCTAGAGCTGTATATGAGCTAGCTAGCAGAGTGTATGTGAGCTGATTGATTGGAGTACTACTTGTGCGTGTGAGCCTAGGAGTGATCGATGGATGTCTCTTTGTGTCTCCATGTGAGAGTGAATGCATCGATGGGTCTCCCTAGTGCACTTATAAATAGAATGCCCAGGGAACAAGGGTGGCCCACCTGCCTAACTTACTATGCAAGGTGTCATCTAATAGTGCAAAGTGTCATGCATAGTATCTACTATTTATTACATCATCTGATAAAGGACACACTATTTCCTATATAGGGGTGTGGCCTGTTGTCTTCTCGTTGTTCTTCTCGTAGGTTTCCTGGAGCATCCGATGTAGCGAGCTGGTGGTCTCGATCGGTAGTAGTAGTAGGGAGCCGGGAAGCTGGGCACCTTGGTCGATCCAGATACACCGATCCAGCCTGGGGGCATGGCGATCGGGATCCTGGGAGGCAGCATCGGCCAGGCGCGTGGCGACCGGGAGCCCTCCAAGCCTGCCTGCCCGAGGGAAGCAGTGAGGCCCATCCGGGGGAGGAGCCAGGCGCAGTAGGAATGGAGCGATGCGGCACACCCGGGGGCGGGGGCAGCGGCCAGCCGGCCAGACGGAGTCGACGCGGGGAGCCGGCCTAGCCGGCTGGAGTGAGCCCAGGCGGGAGAGCCCAGGTGGAGGCGTGGTGTAGAGTGGCAGTGGGCCGAATGAGGGCGGCCCAGCCGGGAAACTGAGGAGGAGAGGTGGCTGGTGCGGCCATGGGCCGGCTAGGAGGCTCCAGCCGGCCCAAGACGCGATCTGCTAAAGTTTTCTTTATTCTTTTATCGGTTTTTCCTTTTTTCACTATCTTGCAGTGCTTCTTTAGGGTACCCGGGGGTAATCCCCCGGACACTAGCCCCCGAGCGCGTGCTGATTTCACCCGGAGGGGGAAATTCGCACGAGCTCCACAAAACTTGATGTTGTCGGTGTAGATGAAGTTCTTGAATGGCATCTGGCTGGACACCTCCAGGCCGGGAGACAATACAACTTCCGCGGGGGCGCGCGAGCGCACCTGCGAGCTGTAGCCCCCAAGATTCGGAGTAGCTGACGGAGACAGGTGCTTCGAATCTTCTCTGTCTTGCCTTTTTCAACACCTTGAGCTTGCTATCCGACTGAACACCTTCGGCCAAACGGGAGAACTTGATTCGCACCCAGTGGGTGTAGCCCCCCGAGATTCGAAGTAGCTGACGAAGTCAGGTTCTTTGAATCTTATCTTGCTCTCGACTCGACATAGCACGTGCAAAACAAACACACAGAAATGAATTTGTTGTTAGTACATTAACATATAGAATACATGTTGTCAACCTGATAATGGTTTTACTTTGAAAACTAGCTCATGCTTTTCTGAATACTTAGTCACTTTCTCGTGTGCTCTGTTGTTTACGTTGTGTCCTTGCTGGGCAGTCGGGTTGCGGTCTGGAGCCGGAACCGAAAGGAGATCTAACAATACATTGCGTATGGTACTGGGGGCTGAGCAACCGGAAAATACCAACTAGGCACATGGCCAGAATGTTCAATCTGTCGCATCCTTCGCCATTTTTCATGTGGGATGCCTCGGGCTTTTGCTCTTTCTAGCCGAACAGCCGGGTTGCGGTCTTTAATGAGACGAAGAGTGGGTCTCTGACACCATCGCACATTACTCAGTTGGTTTATAGAATTAGCAGGTTGGGCTAACCGGCGAGCCCCTGGGTAGGGGTTGTCGGCGCCGGAAAACTGGAAGCAAATACATGTCAACATCCAACGCTCGGGGTCAAAAAACACTCACATTGCTGCAGTCGGTGCAGTAGGGTTGATGACACGATTCTGTAGGCGTTACGGTTGTTGAAATGGTCCAACATGCATTCCAACAGGATGGCCTGGCTCCAGCCGGCCAGGCAATAAAACGCGATGCAGCCGGCTAGACAACCAAACGCGCTAGGACGTGTCGAGCCAGCCTGGCCCAGCCGAAGCGGGTCCCACTGGCCAAACCGACAACCAAACATGACGAAGCCACGCGGAGTTGGCCCGACTCAGCCGGAATGGGTCCAAACCGGACGAATCGAGGAGGCAATCAGGATCAACTAGACCGATTAACAAAACAGTCAGAACAGCCCGACCAGGTCAACGAACCAACGATCGAACGGATGCAATCGGATTTGGATTTTCTCTCTCTTTCTTTTTCTAGCCGGATTTCTCTCAATTTTTCTCACTTTTTTCTCTAACTTTTCTTCTTTCTTTTTCTTTTCAACCGGATGACAACCAACCGGCCATGCACCACCTTTTCCAGCCTGATTGTTGCCTTTCCTTTTTATTTTTTCAATCGGACTGCCTTTCCTCTCCGTATCTTTTTTCCTTTCGTTCTCTCTATTTTTTCTTTTCCCTTCAACCGACTAGGCATCTCCTAACTGGCTGGTTCTTTTCTCTGTTCTCCAACCGACTCATATATATATATAGGACATATATATATGAGACATATATATATATGACATATTCATACTACACCCGGGTGTAGTTACACCCACACGTGTTTCACACTATATATGCAGTATCTAACATATCGGAAGATATGTACGCGTAGTATGAAGTATATAAGAATATTTGGGCAGTATATATACTACTTTTTGGTAGTATGTAAATTTTATTCACATATTCCTTTTGTACATACAAATATGACGGTATTTTACATATAAGTGCAAACTATGGTTGTATTTGCAATTTTTTCACCTAACTTGTTTGAAAGTATTTTAGATATAGTATATAAACATACTCAAATAGATAAAGTATTACAAATACTTCCGTAAGGCAGTATATGAGACGTGGGTGTAGTTACATCCGGGAGTAAGAAGTCTTTTTCCTATATATATATATACATATATATATATATATATATGTATATATATATATATATATTGGCGCTATTTGACCCATAGAGTGTAGAATAGTTATTCTACACCCACCTTCTATCTTCCAAATCGTATATTATTTTGATGTCACGTAAATTTTCTCTTACCTCGAAAGTGAAGAAGAATATAAAAAAATTTAGACATATCGTAAAAAAATTTGTTTACATGTCGTATAAAAATACGACGTATTTTCTATGTTTTACACTAAAATGATTCATAAATTGTATTTTTATATTGATTTTTTGCGTTTCTGATGAATATGAACATAATTATTAGTATACAAAACATAAATTTTAAAATGTGAGAAAATAAAAATATGTGGGGTGCAAAATAGCTATTCTGCACCCTTATATATATATACCAAAGCTATTCTGCAACCGGTTGCAGAATATTATTTTGTGCACCGGACTGCACTTCCTGTTGTTAATAGTTGTATTTCCCGGATGACAGTATTGAGCTTCTCATTTGAATTATGTGAACTGTACATTTGTTCCAACATACAGATTTTACTTTTAGTTTTTCAACTGTTAATCAGAAGTGTACAAATGATATGCCGTTGGAAAGATCTTGGAAAACCTCAACTTTTTTGTTTAGAGTTTTCAATAATTCTACACGGTTTGAATTTAATTTGGAAAATACGTAATTCATCTATATGGAAAGATAAAGAACTTTTACTCCGTTTTTTGAACCCCTTTTCTAAGTGATACACATGATAGGAAAGATATTGAAATTTTGCAACTTTTTCGTCTTTAAAGTTTTTAAAAAAATTGTATGATTTTAGAATAATTTTGAAAATACTAAAATTCAGATCTATTTAGAACGAGCAGACGGTATTTGTACGATTATTTCTAAACTGTTTGTCAGAATGATACAAATGATATGACATTGGAAAGCTATGAAGTAGGAGCAAATTTTTCATTCAGATTGTTTTCTCAAATTCCTCATGGTTTAGGAGCAGATTATAAATTACTGTTCGCTCATTTTAAATTTCTTATGGTTTAGAAGCGGATGTCTGAACTTTACTCGACTAGTATTTGTACTTCTTAGGCTATACATTTATACTTTTCAGAGTCGAAATGTGCACTTCCTTCATTTTCTAGACTTATTTATTATTTTTCAAGTATTTCATCTTTATATAGCAATCCACATTAGGATCGATATTGTATAGTAAACCATTTGTATTCACCTCCCCAATATCTAGTTTCATATGTGTATTTCTCTCTATGGGACATGTGTACGGCATGTTAACTTCCTATGTGCTCCTCCTATTATAGTCTGCACTTCCTCTGTTGTTAAATTTGAACTTCCCTCGGTGAGTCATTTGTACTGCCTGTTAATTTTCTATATGCTTCTCCCCTGTTATAGTCTACACTTTCTCTTTTATAACGACTCAGTGGTCTTAGTTTACGTAGACATGATAGTCTTAGGTATTAGGGTACCGAGGATGTGTCTCTGTCGACGAGCGAAGTAACCTCGGTACCCTAACACCCAGTCGAGGCTTCGTCACCCGTACGCCGTACATAAGGTTGTGTTGAGCATGCGCATGGCGACTTAGGGTTGGGGTTTGGTGGTGTTTAAACCCCTAACTAATATATCGTTATGCAAACAAGGCTTAGATTTAATTTCTCACTTGTTACATGTCGACGCGTTAGCGTCGATGCTTCATGGTAGACGATTTGTATCCCCCAATATCTAGTTTCATATGTGAACTTCCTCTATGGGGCATGTGTACTTCCTGTTAATTTTCTCTGTGATTCCCCCTATTGTAGTCTGCACTTCCTCTATTTTAAATTTGAACTTCCCTCTGTGGGGCATGTGTACTGCCTGTTAATTTTCTCTGTGCTTCCTCCTATTATAGTCTGCACTTACTCTATTTTAAATTTAAACTTCCCTCTGTGGGCATTTCTACCGCCTGTTAATTTCCTATGTGCTTCTTCTCTGTTGTAGTCTACATATTCTATTTTTAAGGACTTAGTTGTCTTAGTTTACGTACATGCGGTAGCCTTAGGTGTTAGTGTACCGAGGGTGCGTTGTCGTCGACGCCGTAACCTCGGTACACTAACACCAAGTCGAGGCTTCATCACCCGAACGCTACATCAGTAGCAACGGGCGACGAACCCGAGCCGTTGATCCATACGGTTGTGTTGAGGACGCGCACAACGACTTAGGGTTGGGGGTGAGTGGTGTTATGACCCAAACTTATATATCATTATGCAAACAAGACGTAGATTTAATTTCTCGCTTGGTACCTGTCGACGTGTTAGCATCGACGCTTCATGGTAGACCATTTGTATTCCCGAATATCTAATTTCATATGTGAACTTTCCTCTGTGGGGCATGTGTACTCCCTGTTAACTTTCTCTGTGCTTCCCCCTATTGTAGTTTGCACTTCCTCTATTTTAAATTTTAAATTCCCTCTCTGGGGCATGTGTACTACATGTTAACTTTCTCTGTGCTTTTCCATATTTTAGTCTACACTTCCTCTGTTTTAAATTTGAACTTTCCTCTATGAGACATTTGTACTGCCTCTTAACTTCCTCTATGCTTCTTCTCTATTGTAGTCTACACAGTCTCTTTTTAAGAACTTAGTGGTCTTAGTTTACGTAGACGCGGTAGCCTTAGATGTTAGGGTACCGACGGTGCATTGCCGTCGACGTGGTAGCATCGAAGTATGACGTAGCCTCGGTACCCTAATGTTGTGTTGAGCACGAACACAACGATTTGGGTTGAGGGTGGGTGGTGTTAAGACCCCCAACTTATATATCGTTATGGAAACAAGACTTAGATTTAAGTTCTTACTTGGTACCTATTGACGCGCTAACATTGACGCTGCATGGTAAACCATTTTATTCCCCCTTCCATAATATATAGTTTCAGATTTAAACTTCCCTTTGTGTGCCTGTTAACTTTCTCTATGCTTCTTCTATTGTAGTTTGCGTTTCCTCTGTTTTAAATTTAAACTTCCCTTTGTATGACACATGTACTTTCTATGTGCTTCTTTTTTGTTGTAGTCTGCACTTCTTCCTTTTTAATGACTTAGTGGTTTTAATTTACGTAGACACGGTAGTCTTAGGTGTTAGGGTACCGAGAATTCATCACCCTAACACCCTTTCGAGGTTTCATCGTCCGTACGCCGCGTCAGCGGCGACGGGCGATGAAGCTGAGACGTTAGTCAATAATGTTGTGTTGAGCATGTGCACGACGACTTAGGGTTGGGATGGGTGGTGTTAAGACCCACAACTTATATATCGTTATCTAAACAGGAATTAGATTATTCTTAACCCTTGAAAATTAAATAAAAGTGGTTTGAACAAAAATATTACGTCTAGTTGACACCGATATATTACTTGTATCATTTGGATATAGCATAGAGACGTTGGATCTTGTTTGGTGATTCGTGCTGCCGTTTAGTACAGTTTATGTCCGTTTGCTCTGCGCGTGTGCTTTTGAACCGTCCGTCCATCGAAAAAATCACCCGTGCGGCCATGCCTGATCACACTGCCGTTTTCTACCCGATTTCTCCCCCATGTTGGATCACCGCATCTTTCCATATATCAGCTAAAAATACATCTATTATGGTGTACGGGGGTGTCACAAGATGCATTGATATTCTACAAACTCCCCATGACTGATAGTTTCAGGCCAAAGCTGGAGAACTCTCGATTGGGGAGAGTGACTGTAAAGGGTGGGTGTATGAGTGCGGCACAACTTATCTCACAATTGAAATTATTAGTACCATCGGAGAATTATCAATGGAAGGTGTTACTTTTTCAAGATAATGTGTTCAAAGTCAAATATCCTGACACTTCTGTGGGGAAAATCTGCGGGGATACAAAGTACCTAACACTTTGGAGCTTGGTTTTGATGAATGGGGTCTAGTTGAGGATCCATTATATATGTTGCCCCAGGTTTGGGTCCTAGTTAAGGGCATCCCAAAAGATGTACGAGCTGACTTCTTGTTTCTATGGGGTTTGGGGACACTATTTAGTAAGACTAAGGAGGTGGATATGGCCTATACTCGCAAGCTGGACAGAATACCTCCCATGTAAAGCTGCAGGTTGCTGCGTTTCATCAAGTGGCAAGTTGTGATCTGCTTGTGATTTCGCCCGAGTCTCCTACATCAACTCACGGGGCTGTTGCGTTCTCTGGAAATTTGAAGGGGACGGGAACGAGGGTTCTTACACGTTCACCTAGAGGCTTTGTATCAAGATGACCATCGACACCTGCTACTCCGTCGCCTTCTATTGAGGAGGTCATCGACTTTGGGGGGATCCGGTGTGCAGCTCAGGCCGAGTTGCGGTCCAGCTCGCGCATTCGGGGTCAGCCTAATGCTGATGATACACAGATGGAGCGGGCGAAGCATAATGCTCAGCTTCGATTTCTTCTCCCGGGACAGGTACATCTTTTGATTCCAGGCTATCCATTTCAGCTATTCCGGATGAAGAGATTATTGACAGAGCTAGTCGCATTGGAGTTTCTTTAGGGTCATCTTTTGAAGAGGCGGTAAAAACAGTCCAAAATATTAAGGATGTAGACATGGATAGAACATTAACAATCCTGCATAATAATATTGGAAAATCTCTAGATGGGGATGTTGGTCCCTATAATCTAGTGATGTCCAAAGTCTCCAATCTTGCTGAAGATTTGGTAGATGAGGAAGATGAGAATCTATTAGTAGATGATCGAGAGGATTTGGTGGTGACGGATAGAAAGGGTAAGAAACCTAGGCAAAGAAAATTGTATGATTTATCTAATGTCCGCAAAAGTACTAGAGTTAAAATTAAAAAAAGATATACATAATGCAAAATTTAAATGGTTTAACTTGGAATAGTGAGGGGTTTGGTGATCCAGGTAAGCATGTCTTCGTTAAAGAATCTATAAGAACACATCTATTAGATTTTATCGCCTTGTTGGAGACAGGAAGATCTAATTTTTCTGTACCATTTTTGAAGCAACTAGCTGCAGGTTTTACTTTTTATGGTTTTGTTTACCACCTCATTGGAGGTCAGGTGGCATCCTTGTCGGCATTAATATGGAAACACTTCATGTCTCGAAGGTTGACACGGGTGATTTTTGTGTTAAATTGCATATTAGGTGTAAGAAAGATGGTTTTGAATGGGTTTTGGTACCGGTCTCTGGGGCTGCCCAGGATGTACACAAACAAGAATTCCTTTCTGAACTTGTGCAGACGTGTGAGTCGAAACCTTTACCTATGTTGATAGGTGGAGATTTTAACATTATCATAAACAAGAATGAAAAAGATAATGACAACTTCAAGTCTTCAATGCAATTATAGAAAGTCTTGATTTGAGAGAGATTGCTCTTTCAGGTAGACAATTTACTTGGGCTAACCGTAGAGACACCCCTACCTATGAAATGCTAGATAGAATTCTTGCAAGTGTTGAATGGAAACAAAAAATTCCGTTAGTAACGGTGCGTGCTCTTACCCGTGCGGGGTCCGATCATACACCATTACTAATTGAATATGGTATTAAAGCTCATATTGGGAATAAATGTCGTTTCTCTTTTGAGCTGTTCTGGCTAAAACAAGAGGGTTTTTACGCCATGGTCGCATCCAAATGGGCAGCAACCAGTGGTAGGAGAAACTCCTATGGAGATTTGGCAGAACAAAATTCGCCACTTAAGGCGCTTCCTAAGAGGTTGGGCAAAGAACCAAAGTGGCAAATATAAGAAAGAGAAAGAGAGCTTACTTGCTATAATAGATGAGTTGAACTTGAAAGCAGAAACCATCCCTCTTAGTATGGCCGAAAGTAATCAATTGAAAGAGGCTAATGAAAAGGTTAACAAATTGAGAAGAGATGAGGAAATTAAATGGGCACAAAGAGTCAAAGTTAAACATATTCAAGAAGGTGGTAATAACACTAAGTATTTTCATCTCATTGCAAATGGTAAGCACAGACGAAAGACATTTTTTCAATTAGAGAAAGATGAAGGGACCATAGTTGGTGAGGATAACCTTAAAGTATATATTACAGAATTCTATAAGATGTTATTTGGGGCGTCGGCTCCATCTAATGTCACACTTATGGAAAACGTTATTTATGACATACCGCAGATTTCGACCGATGAGAATGGCATTCTTATAGCCCCTTTTTTGGTAAGGAAGTACATAATGTTGTTTTCCAAATGGAACATTTTAAAGCTCTAGGCCCGGATGGGTTCCCGGCTGAGTTTTATCAAACTTTCTGGGAAGTTATCAAAGAGGACCTTATGGCAATGTTTGTTCAGTTACACACAGGGGATTTGTCACTATATAAATTGAACTTTTGAGTCATTACTCTACTTTCCAAAAAAGAAAACGCGGTACAGATACAACAATATAGACCAATATGCTTGCTTAATATTAGTTTTAAAATATTTATTACGGTAGGCGCTAACCATATTATGGGAATTGCCCATAAGGTTATTAGGCCTACGTAGTCGGCCTTCATTCCAGGACGACATATTCTAGAGGGCGTAGTGGTGCTTCATGAAACCATTCACGAACTTCATAGGAAGAAATTGGATGGTGTCTATTCAAAATTGACTTTGAAAAGTCGTATGATAAAGTTAAATGGCCATTTGTACAACGGACTTTGCATATTAAAGGTTTTGCACTAGAGTGGTGTAAAATAATTATGCAATTTGTCTAGGATGGTAGTGTGAGAATAAAGGTTAATGGGTATATAGGTCACTACTTTCAAACAAGGAAAGAGTTACCACAGGGTGACCCGTTGTCCCCGCTCTTGTTTAACATTGTTGCAAATATGCTTGCTATCCTTATTGCAAGGGCAAAAGAGGATGGTCAAGTGAGTAGCCTCATTCCTCATCTTGTTGATGGTGGGGTTTCAATATTGCAATATGCCGATGACACTATATTGTTTATGGAACATGATTTAGAAAAGGTAGTCAATATGAAATTGATCCTATGTATCTTTGAAGAATTATCAGGCTTAAAAATTAATTTCCGTAAGAGTGAAATTTTCTGTTTTGGTAATGCAGAAGAAGAGGAACAACAGTACAAACACATTTTTGGATGTGAGTCTGGATCCTTGCCTTTTAGGTATCTAGGGATACCCATTCATTACCGAAAACAAAAAATTCTGATTGGTACCCAGTGGAAACTCGCTTCGAAGGAAAGTTGGGTTGCTAGAAAGGAAAAATGCTATCTTATGGAGACATGATGGTCCTTATTAATTCCGTTTTAACTAGTTTGCCTATATTCATGTTGTATTTTCTTGAAATCCCAAGGGGGTAAGGAAACGACTAGACTTTTATAGATCACGCTTCTTCTGGCAAAGCGATGAGAATAAGATAAAATATAGGCTCACAAAGTGGAACATTATTTGCCGACCAAAGGACCAAGGGAGATTAGGTATTGAGGTTCTTGAACTTAAGAATAAGTGTTTGCTGAGTAAATGACTCTTCAAACTACTTAACGAAGAGGGTGTGTGGCAGGATCTGCTGCATAATAAGTATCTCAAGCATAAAACCTTAGCAGAAGTCTAACTGAAACCCACTGATTCACCTTTTTGGAAGGGTTTGATGAGGGTCAAAGATGACTTCTTTTGTAGAGGCTATTTTAAGGATGGAAATGGGTCTGGCATGAGATTCTGGGAAGACTCTTGGTTAGGTGAATTTATATTTTGCCCAATAGTACCCCTTATTATATAACATTGTGCAAAGGAAGAATGTTCTGGTTGCAGATGTATTAGCTAGTGTTCTGCTGAATATTGGTTTCAAGTGAACGCTAACCGGTAATAAGTGGACTTCTTAGCTACGTTTGTGCCAACGCTTAATAACTATTTAGTTGACTCATGAGCCCTGATAAATTTGTATGGAATCCTACTCCTTCAGGAAGTTTTATTGTCAAATCTATGTATGCGGACCTTACGAACGATCATACGCCTTTTTTACGTAAATATTTGTGGAAGCTGAAAATTCCTTTAAAGATTAAAAAATTTATGTGGTTCCTTCATAATAAAATTCTTCTTACAAAAGATAATCGTGTGAAACGAAATTGAGTGGGATGTACCAAATGTTGTTTTTGTGGCTCGCAGGAGTCTGTGGAACATTTTTTTCTATCATGCCCATTTGCACGTCTTATTTGACGAATTGTTACAATTTCTTATGATCTGTTACCACCAACTAATATTGATAATATGTTTGGCAATTGGTTGAATGGAGTGGATATCATTAATAAGGCTAGAATAAACATAGGTGTTTCGGCTTTATGTTGGTCCATACGAAGAGATCTTTTAACTTTTTGCAGGTAAATCCATATGATGGCACATTGGGTGCAACTCTGGGCGTACCTTCTACCTCCGGAGCAGCGAGATGCTATGGCTACTGGCTCAGTCGGCTCCTTACGGTCACTCAGGATATCTTCAGCCGAGCTGGCTGGCCACATATTAGTCGACTAGATGCATACTTGCTATTTGCTGATTATTTTTCGCTGGTTGATTTTTTATCAACATTGGCTGATCCGTGAACTGTAACCGCTACTAAATAATTCTCTTTTAATAAAGGGATATGTGCATCAATCGATGCAGAGGCCGGGGTGATCATCCCATTTCGAAAAAAAACATCAGCTAAAAATAACAATCTTTTCCATACCAGATAGAAGAACACCGTTTCCACTATTGGAAAACAAAAAAATCTACAAAAAATCCAACATGACCGGACTTCGACCCAGGCGGAAGCATTCGAATTTTAGATCTAAGAAATAATATTTCGAGAGAGAAAAAATGTCATGAATAAGAACAAGGACAGACACATCATGATTAAAAGTTGAACAAATCCATGGTCAAAAGCACCAAATTGCACAAGAGAAGGAATTACTACTGAAGAGAATAAATCCAACCAATAAATGTGGCTTGTGTTGGCTTAATAAAGTCGGGATGCTCCAGATTCTCCAATAGTGCACCTGGAACATCCATGGCAAACACACAAGGTGAGTGCGCTACAATCACCTCGTCGTGGGCGGCAGGAGACTCGTTGCCGCATCCCTGTCCTCTCCGAAGTTGCAGACTACCGCGCAGGGAGAGGCTACCGTGGGCGGCAGGGGACCGAAAGGGACGGGCTCCTTCGGCGCCTTTGACCACCGTAGCCTGTAGCTCCAGTTCCCACGAGGCCGGGGGCTACAAGAGGAATCGATGCCCCGGTACTTCAACGATGCCGCGACACCATGACCGGAGCAGATGCAAACAGCGAAACAATAGGGAAGAAGTCAGTGTCCTAGATCGATTTCTCAATAATTTAGCAAAATAGGATTATAGGAATGACTGTACGTGAAAAAAGATATAAAATAGGAGTAACAAATTCATGCACAGGAGAAAGAACAAATCCACTATTGGAATCCATAAGCTGGAGAGATAACAAATCCAAGAACCGGATAGACAGATCCAATAAATCAAGAAAACGTGTTGTTCTAGATGACTACAAGAAACGAGTAGAAAACTGAGACAGGCGTGGGTGCGCTGACTGCCGCCGCGTCGGGGTCGCGGCTGCCGGCGAAGCGTACGCCCAGGGACATGGTGGTGCGCCACCGCCGAACAGATGCGTGATCCAGGGCAAAACAGAGGCATGGCCTAGCGGCGAGGAACCGGAGGGGCGTCGACCTGGGGAGGCCATGGCCGCCGCGCCGTGGTCCTGTGTGCCCGGTGGATGAGGAGAAGTGGAGCGGGCCGCTGGAACGATTGGTGCAGGGGTGGATCTAGCGGAAGTTGAGAATGCCCAGGGGTAGGAGAAAAGCAGTCATGAAGGAGCACGGAGAAAATCATCGGCACAGATGGACCTACTTTATTTTAGCTACGTACGCCGCTAGTTTTGATAGACGGTAAAAAAGATTTCTAATAGGGTGATCCATCGGTGGCATGACTATGCACAGCTACCATCATGGGCAGCATACTATTTTGCATATATATATATATATATATTTCTCTTCTAGCCGGCAGGCCCAAGCTTGGACCTTCTCTTTTCTTTCTTTCCTTCTTCTCTACTCCTAGCCGGCTCAAACTTGACCACTTCCACCTGCCTTTTAACTCCCCCTTCCAGTTTCTCCTTTCTTACTCAACCGGACGAGCCGCCACCTCCCGCTAGTAGAGAGGGACGCGGGCGCGGGCGTGCAGCCAGACCAGCACAGACATGCTGAAGCCGGCAAGGTGGCGAGCCGGACGAGGCGCGGGGTGCGGGGCCGAAGCCGATGCGGGGTGCACTGGGGTGCGGAAGCCGACGCGGGCCCACGAGAGCTCAAGGCGCAGCCGGCTGCGTCGCAGCGCTCGCGCGCGGCGCAGGCAGAAGGGGCGGCGTGGTGCTGTGACTCGTGCGCGCGAACGCGTCACGGCTGGCCACCAGGCGAGGCAGGCTCACGGTGGCGATGCTGCAGAGAGCGGCGCGGGCGACGGCGGAGGTCCCAGGCGGTCGGACGCGGAGGACGATGTAGACCGGCGGGAAGAGCGGCGCTGTGGTGCAGAACCGGCAGGACAAGGACGTGCAGCCGGGGGTGCACGAGTGGCTGGCAAGGCTGAACCCAACAGAGTATTTAGACAAATGCATAGGGTGATGTCAAGTCCTGGGCTACGCCCATGGGCACATGGCGTATGCATGTGAACATTCGGTTTGAATAGAATGAGCTGCTTCTGTGTTTAGCTGGATGGGCGCGCGAGCAAGGCTTGAGCGCAGCCGAGATGCGGTTGTGCGGCTCAGTGCATGGGCGCTGCGACAGCGGCCGAGGGTGCACACGCGTACACGAGGCAGGGAAACGCGGTGGACGGACGGGTGTGTGCGCGCGGCAGGAAACGCTGCGCGACGATGCGGTGCGAGCTGGAAGGGGGAGTCGGGTGCGGGCGCGGGCGCGCACGAGCCTGCTACAGAGAGCCACCGCGAGCGGTGGTGGACACATGCACACGGCGCACAAGCGCGAGAGCTTTGTGCGGGGAGCCCAACACGGGCGCGGACAGCCCCGGTGAGGACTACGAGGCCCGGCGGCGGAGGCGCACAGGGACACACGTGGACGGGCATGCGAGGACGCGTCCAGCGACGAGGTGGACAGCGGCGACGCCACGTGCGGCAGGGGGATCACAGCGGACGGCGAGTCGGACGACGGCGCGATCGTCGACAACAAGAACGGCGAGGCCTACGACGGCGCGGACGGCGAGGCCGACGATAGCATGAACGGCGATGCCGACGATAGCGCGAATGGCGATGGCGCGGACGTCGAGGCCGACGAGTCCCCGAGAATCTTCTGGAACGGAGTCAGAGTTGGTGACCACGGCCCGACGGAGGCAGCGAGTCCCCGGGCAACTCGAAACGGTGTCAGTGACGACAGCAATGAAGAAATTCTATGCGGAATGAGCTCCGACCGCAGTCATACTTTTCCCACGGTGGGCGCCAAATGTCGTTGTTATGGAAACGACATAGCCTGAGAAGGCTAGATAGAGGTGTGGGAGCGAGGAGGGCGACTGTGATGGTGTCCGCGGGCAGGATTGGGCACAAGCGAGTGTAGCGAGACACATGAAGTACTCAGGTTCGGAGCCCTCGTGGTGAGGTAAAACTCCTACTCCTGCATGGCTGACAGTATGTGTGAATATATTCAGGCTACAGAGGTGCTCCTGGAGCTGCATCTGAGCTAGCTAGCAGAGTGTATGTGAGCTGATCGATTAGAGTACTACTTGTGCGTGTGAGTCTAGGAGTGATCGATGGTCTCTCTGTGTCTCCATGTGAGAGTGAATGCATCGATGGGTCTCCCTAGTGCACTTATAAAGAGAATGCCCAGGGAACAAGGGTGGCCCACCTGCCTAACTTACTATGCAAGGTGTCATCTAATAGTGCAAAGTGTCATGCATAGTATCTACTATTTATTACATCATCTGATAAAGGGCACACTATTCCCTACGTAGGGGTGTGGCCTACTGTCTTCTGACTATCCTTCTCGTAGGTTTCCTGGAGCATCCGATGTAGCGAGCTGGTGGTCTCGATGGGTAGTAGTAGCAGGGAGCCGGGCAGCTGGGCGCCTTGGTCGACCCATATACACCGATCTGGCCTAGGGGCGCTGAGGCGAGCCGGCCAGGGGCATGGCGATCGGGAGCCTGGGAGGTAGCGTCGGCCAAGGACGTGGCGATCGGGAGCCCGCCAAGCCGGCCTGCCCGGGGAAGCAGCAAGGCTCATCCGGGGGCGGAGCCAGGCGTAGCAGGAGTGGAGAGATGTGGTCCAGCCGGGGGCGGGGGCAGCGGCCAGCCAGCCTAGGCGGAGTCGACGCAGGGAGTCGGCCTAGCCAGCCGGAGAGGGCCCAGGCGGGAGCGCCCAAGTGGAGGCGCGGTGCTGAGTGGCAGTGGGCCGGCTGGGGACGGCCCGGCCGGGAAACTAAGGAGGAAAGGTGGCTAGTGCGGCCGTGGGCTGGCTAGGAGGCTCCAGTCGGCCCAGGACGCGATTTGCTGTAGTTTTCTTTATTCTTTTTTATGTTTTGCCTTTTTTAACTGTCTTGGAGTGCTTCCTTAGGGTACCCGGGGTAATCCCCCTGACAAAGGGCGACGTCAACGACCCCGCTGCCGACTTCCTGCATCTCCCACCATCCTCACGGAGCAGCACCGGGGGAGGGGATGCCGCCGCCATCCGACTGGCCACCGGCTTCTTGCATCTGCCACCATCCCCGTGGTCTCCAATTGCCAGCTTCCCGTCCCTCGGATCTAACACTGCTCGTTCAGGTCTCCCCATCCCTTTCACCTTTCTCTCTGTATCATTTGATTCGTTTTGTAATTTAGGTGAGTTTCACTCACTTTGTAGATAGATCAAGATCATAGGTTTGATGATCCTCTGAAACGTATGTACGCGTTATTTGGGGTTGAGAAAGAATGTAGAAAATGTCTTGACCACTATTAGTTCGGTTTCATCTAGCTGAACCACGGTACCTATTATAGCTCACATTGTTATACAATTACTTCTCATTTTTGCCTTGTACATCTTGCTGAACCACGATACCGGTCATATCCTTAGTTCCTTCTCATTTTTGCCTTGTACAGTTACCTGTTAAAGCTCACTCTGTACTTTTGTTTAAAATTTGAGCTGAAAGATTTGCAGTATTATTCATTTGAATCTCGTTAGGTTCTATTCTTGATCTAATTTTCATTAGGTTCTAGCTATGTTTGACAAATTCTTGGAAGTGTATGTACATGAGGTAGTTTCTAGAATTTACTTGATTCAGCAGCTTCTATATACTTCTGTACGATGATGCTTCTGATGCTTTTTTGTTCTAGTTCTTGGCTCCTTAATCTTGTATTGTTGGTGTGATAACTGATATACTCGTGCATATAATTGGTAGGCTCTCTTTTCTGATAGTCTGGCTAATCTAGGAACTGGTACACTAGTGAGATAAAGGATGTGGCAATAGCATGGCTAAATCTTAAATCATTACATGTTTTTTATAAGCATATAATGTGTAAGCCTATTTGTTGTTTTACAGAATTTGCTCTATCAATACTTTTAGTTTTCTTGGTTGTTTTGTAAATACAGTGAGTGTTAACTATGCTAAACTTGCAATGGTGCAGGTTTCACTCTGCAAGTCCTTTACTGGTCTAATGGTGCAGGCTTCACTCTGCTGCCCGACGACCACTGGCATCTCGTCATGCCTAGGTCTCCCCACTTTCCTGTTGCATCTCAGCTCCGGTTGTCCTTCCCCACCTCCCTCACAATATGTGTGGGTCTCCGTGTGCCTTTACTTCCCCACCTAGATAGTAGACGTCAACAAGTAGGTGATGCCTAGGGCTATCGGTTCAGACTTATTACAATAGGGAGCAATTTATCACTATGATTGTTAGTCTGTGAATTCTAGCTAGCATTGTACAAGGATGGTGCTACCAACAATATGCTAAATATTTGCCTAAGTTTTTAACATAATCTAATGTTGATTCATGCACAAGTGGAACACACTATATTTGTGTAATATGATATCAATTGTGTAGTCTAAATAGCCAATTTTACTATGCATGCTGATGAAATTCCTATGTAAATAGCCAATTTACCAATTTTTCTCTCTGACCAATCAATCTGTACTTTCAATGCACTTTAGTTTACTCTATATGATTTGTCTTTATTCCATGCAAGGTTCAGTAGGTTGTTGCTCGAATTTGCATGCCAGTACACAGTGCACTAGGAGTACATTCTTTGGAAGCACGAGAAAATCTTACTGATGGAGTAGTTCTTGCTACTGTCTTGCACTAGCCTATTAAAACTGAGTATTGGTTTCACTAGTTAATCTTCTTGTGTTACTTGCAATCTTCGAAGTAGTTGTCTAGACTGTACGCGGGTTGATAAGTTATTTTTTTTTCTGAAAATCTTATCTTTTACAAGATGGAACTATATTACTAGAACCAGGACACGCTGGAGGAGGAGGAAGCAGAGGAGCTCGTCAAGGGCGACCAGGCTCGAGATCTTCTGCCACATCTGCCTGCTCGACATCCATGTTCGAGGCGACTCCGCTATCGAGGATGGCCTCTCCTTCACTGCCAAGGTGAGCACATCTTACATGCATGTCTTTGTGTAATCTACCTTGCTCTTTATATGTGGAGCAGTTTGACTCCAATGGAAGTGATTGTTGCATAAGTAGTATTCTACTAGTATGTATCAGGTGCTCGAGTAAAAAATTGTTAATTGATTGCTAAGAATAATTAGTATGACCATGTGATGCATTGCCTAGAAGGAGTCTTAATCAGATTATATCATGTGATGCTACTGCCATTGAATTTAGTATGACCATCACTAGTATAAGATTGGTGACGAGGGTTTAACTCAACAATGCCCATTGTTATGGACTTGGGTTTTGGAGAAGCAGGGAGCGCTGGAGACATCTATCGGCTAGCAAACAAGCACACATAGGACAAAGATTTACTCAGGTTCAGGCCTCGTAGAGGTCCCTACTCCTGCTTGTCTGCTCGTGGAATTATCGAAGGAATCGAAAGTTACAATGGTGCGCAGATGCAATCTGGCGAGGGTTGTGGAAACTAGGGTTGCGTGTGTCCTCCTCGCCGCCCCCTCCTAGCCTTTATATAGATAGGCTAGGTCTCGGGTAGCAGGTCGAGTCGGTTACAAGTTAGGGTTTTTCCCCTTCAAACTTTCTATCTTTAACTTGTTCTTGTTCTTCAAGCAATCGAGAGTCCGTAGGTTACTCGAGTCCCTTGTTTGGGCCTTGGCGATACTGTGGGCCTGTACATATTTAGACCGTATATACCAACCTCGAGTACCTGTAGGGTATACCCATGTCAGTAGCCCCCAAGTGTCCAGTGGAATCGCAGATTCGACTAGAGACTTTTTGAAGTCTTCGAGTGTCTAAACGAGTGCATTTCAACTGCTTTTATTTGTGTCATAGGGATTGTTGATATACGTGCCTGATATAACCGAAGTATCGGTATCAGTTAACCACCTTAGGGTGAAACAACGCAATCTACTCGAACTTGAGTCCCCAGACTCGAACCCGGAAAAGTGCTGGCGTAATTCGACTCAAGCCGCGGAGGTCTTACAGGAGTCGAATTCCAGTTATATGGGTGTGAGCACTCGACGCATCCGTCAAGGCATGTTCATCGTACATGTAGGCACGGATACATTTCTGGTAGTGCGTAGCTAAATGCGTTGCCAGACCTTATTCAGGTCTTACCTTCACGCTGTAAGCGCGGCATCTGAATTTTATCATCGCGGAGACAATTCGGGTGACCCAGGAGACGCAGTCTCTTTGTAAAGAAAATGATGAGGCGGTGTCGCCATGAGCTTCGAGTGCGGATGTTATCAACACACAGTTTTCTGTATAAATAACCATAAGGTGCGCGACCAGCGCTCCCTATGGGAGTAGCCCCCGAGTGCCTGGTTGAGTCGAAGACTCAGGCAGGGATTAAATAACTTTTGCGACTGCCGTTGTCTGTTGGTTGCTTGTTTCAGTCAAAATTTTCTAGCGCTCCCTATAGGAATAACCCATGTCCGTAATCGAATCGTATTTCGAATGGTTTGGGTTTGCTTCTGATTGTCCTTGTTCCTGCAAAAATAAAAGAAAATCGTAGGGTGCGCGGCCAGCGCTCCCTATGGGAGTAGCCCCCGAGTGCTTGTTGGAGTCGAAGACTCCAGCAAGGACTAAAGTAGTCGAAGTTTTTCGCTCCGTAGCTTTGATGACGTCAGTCTTGACGCTTGTATGACCTCAGTTGCCCGCGTGAGCGAGTTTGACGGGACGTGACGAGCAGTGGGTCCTACTTTCTGACTTTGATTTGACTGGGCATGCGTAATCTTTATTTTAACTGCACCTCCTCGATTCCGTGCGTAACGGGAGTAGTGGAGGGACGGTCCACGCTTCCCCTTCTCCACATGTCCAACACGATGTGTGTCACGCGTCCAATAGAGTTTTTCTGAGCCATTGGATTGCATCTTCCAGGGGTTAAGTAGCGGCGCTACGGCGGTAATTTTTCCCATCTGTGCTCATTCTTTCTTGATGTCATCGTCATTGCTGCTGCTCCTCTTCTTTTCTTTGCGCCCGTTTCCTCCACGGCGCTGGACCAGCTCTGCTCGTTTCCGAGCTACTTTCTTCGCTCACATCGCCGTCGTGCAATGGGGAAGAAGAAGGGAGGCGCCACTACTGATTCCGCGGCCACTGTTACCGCGGCGAAGAAGTAGGGCGGCTCCGCCGCTGCGGGCACCAGCACCGCCGCCGGCGGGAAGAAGAAGGTCGCGGGCACCCGCGTCACGAATGGTGCGTGGCGCCCTTCCATCATCAAGGCGTCTGATCTCCATCTTATTCGCCAAGACGGAGTGCTGTCCGCTGCAGTCGCCGACGCGCGCGTCCCCAGTGGTGAGACCATTCCTGCTCCTCCCGCTGGTTTTCGAGTGATGTTTCTAGCATTCATCATTCGCGATCTCTCCTTGCCTCTTCACCCCTTTTTTAGGGGTCTTCTTTGTTTCTACGGGCTCCAGCTCCATCAGCTTTCCCCAAATTCGATCCTCCACATCTCTTGCTTCATCACACTTTGCGAGTCCTGGCTCGGAATCGAGCCACACTTCGGCCTTTTCAAGCGCATCTTCAAATTGAAGCGCCAGTCTGCATCTGGCTCTTTAGTTTACGATGTAGGTGGTTGCGGAATCCACGTCAACCCATCCGCCACCTACTTCGACATCAAGCTCACGAAGTCCGTCCAAGGGTGGAGGGATAAATGGTTCTACATCCCGTGATCAGAAGGCCAATGGTGAGCATTTTGGACTCGCTCCCTTCTATCCCGCGACACCGTTCAGGAGGATGCGCTCCTGGAAGAATGTAGTTATGTCTGGCGAGCTCGCAGAGACAGACGTGTTGTATCAACGTGTCTGCGACCTCGAGAGTCGCATAGGAAAAGAGGAGGGAGGCTGCGCTCTCATCCGAACTTAGCTGCGCCGTCGCGTCCAGCCCCTGCAAGCCAGAGTCCACCCCATGTTTCAATGGGCTAGCGCTGATGATGCCACTCGCGTGTCTGCCGATGGCATGTACGCGAGTGAGGTGGACAAGAGGGTTCGGCTGGTCATGAAGTACACCGGCAAGGATGTGCTTCCTAGTGAGCCAGTTGTTCCTCCCTTTGATGCTTCGAATCCTCCTCCTGAGGTATAGTTGTGCTACGCAGTAGCTTATTTTGTCGATTGTTTTTCTGTTGCTTACTTGCTTTTTGCTGATTTTTGCTGTCTATATGCAGGATTGGGCGGTGTCGCCTTGTATGCCCCCTCTCCCTAAGGGATTATTCCTCGCGAAGCCTTGGAAGAGGATGAGTCTGAGTCGACTGTCCCTTCTGATGTGGATGAGGAAGCCCCCGAGTCCGATAGTCCGGATACTCGCAAGCGTTCGCGCAACGAGGATTCCGACGCGTCGTATCCTTCGACTCTGAAAGGTACGGGCGTTGGTGCGGAGTCGCCAATTCCTGCCGTTCCTGTGAGGGTTGTGGCACCATCTTCTCGCAAGAAGATGCGATTGCCCAAGGAGTCTTCGTCGGAGTCGGTGGAGGCCACATTTGACTTTGACAAGTTTGACTGGTAAGTTTTCTAGTTCATTTGTTCTTCTCTGTTTTCTTCTTGTTGGCTTGTCCCGAAGTTTGCCCTTTCTCAGTGTGGGTTTTGTCTTGTAGTCAAGAGGCGTCGTCATCTTCTGGCGTCGTCATCTTCTGGCGACGTCGAATTTTTGAAGGAATCAGGAGTCGCGACCTCAAGGGCCAAGAAGAAGGTCGAGCGCGCTCCTTCCCCTCCATTGGCGGCCCACTCCGGGCACAACTCTTCTAGTTCTCCTCGTGCAGGAGAGCATCGAATGGTTGCCTGGGTGACGGTACAACAGACATCTTCAGAGTCACTAGAGGACCATGTAAGTATAGCTTTTCTTCGTTTTAGTGTTGCAGTCGACGTTATCTGTTGCCTCTGCTGATTCCTTTGTTGTGCTACAGCTCCTTGTGAAGGAAGCCGCGCACTTGGCAGAACAAGTGATGGCGATGGGCCGCCAGCATGCAATGCTGGAGACACGTCACCGCGTGGTTGAAAGTGAGTGTTCTACACTTATTCTTCTTCGTCTTCTCCTTTTGATATAGTCGACTGATAATCAACTCTTGCTTGTCATGTAGCTGAACATAATGCCTTATTGTGTAACGCCGCCACCTTGGGGAAGACACTTGCCGCGGCTATGAAGGGTCGGGACGAGGCAATCGCAGCGCGTGACGAGATGCGGAAGCGTGAAGAGGATCTGCGTGCCTCCTTTGCGGCCAGGGAAAAGTTGTTCGAAGAACAATTGTTCTCAATCGCCAAGGCTCTCTTAGGTACTTTTGCTTGTGGATATTGTTGTCCTTCTCTGCTTCTAATGTTTTTGCTGGTGGCGCTGATGTTTTTGGTCCATGTGTGGGTTTATGTACATATGCTGGCGATTTGAGCTTTGACCCGCAGGCCCTTCGTCGTGATGACGCTCTGGCGGGTGCGCTGGCTGCAGTCGAGGACCGTAGCGCCGCCGTCCAGGATACACTTTCCAAGGCCAAGGGCGCCCTCAGTCGCCTCTGGGAGGAGTTGATGCCTAAGGCAGAGCTGATCAATAATATGGACGAGCTGGTGGAGTCATTCGTCGGGGGTGTGCCTTCCAGCTACAAGAACTCATTCCGTGCGGCTGGCGCGTCCATGTCACTCGCCATGGTGCAGGCCCACGGAGTCGAGATCGATCCTTCCGCGGTGTCGAAGGCGATGCCTGTTGGCGCGGACGGTCAGCAGGTAGTCTTCGCTCCTTTCGCGACTGCCTGTGGCAAATATGGGCATCACTTGATAAATACTGTTGCGAAGTACTCTGAGGAGCTCCAGCGTGCCAAGAAGGCGGCGAAAGCTTCGGCCTCAGGGGCCGGTGGAAAGTCAGTGGCGTCTGATACTGCCACGGACTTGATGAAGCCCCCGAAGCCGTCGAAGTCGAAGAAGCCAGCTGCTCCTTAGTTAGCTTTGTAATAGTTGATTAGTTTATGTCCTTTTGTTTAAGAACATGCCTGCTAGCGATTGTATCTGCTGATACTTATGCTGGTCTGGAATGCATCTGACCCTTTTGTCTTTGTTTTGATTTGGTCATCTTATTTGCTTCTATCTTGACTTGTGGTAGGGTACATCAAGTGATCCTATGAGGGCGATCCAAGACTCGCCAACTCTTGATGATACCGTGGCACCGTCGCGCTCCAGGGTAGATGAGCTGTCCTTGCTTTCGCGACTGCGTGATCGCGTGAAGCAGCTGGAGCGTGAGTTGCCCGTGCTCTGCGGTAACGCGGACGTGTGGAAGTCGAAGGCAGAAAAAGCCGCCGCCCGAGAGCAATATCTGCTTGGTGAGGTGACGCAGCTAGGCGACCAATTCAAGTGTTAGTTTGCTTGTTCTTATCTTTTCCTTGTAGCCACTCGCAGTGGTACATTGTACTCATGTTGCTGGTGTTGCTTCGTGTAGTTGTTAGCACATGTCATCCGCAGGAGGAGAAGGATAGAATTTCTATTCGCCTACATGATCTCACCCAGGAGCAACTTCAAGAGAGTGGATACTTCTGGGTAGATCATGATCGTGCGACTGCGTTGGCGACCCTGCATGATCGTGCATCGCGAGTGCTCCTCTTTCTAAAGAAGTCGCAGTCATGCTTGAAGAACATTTATCGGGCGATGTTCCCGCTGGATGATACTCCGTCAAGCTTGCTGGCCCTTTTAGCCAAGTTTCAAGATATGTTCGCGGTTCATGAATGCGTGAGGCAACAATTGGTGGCCGGTGCGAAGGCCGCTTTGTCAATGGTGCGACTGCACAGGCCTGACGTGGATGTTACGGCAATTGCGTCTGGGCCGCCTGCGCCACCAGCAGGTTCTACCTGGAATATGGTGTCGCACTACCAGGCGGTGGACCGCCCAGCAGAAGAGATCATCGACTTTTTTGAGGAACAAACCAACGTTCTTCTGCTGCAGTAGTAGCCTTTTTGTATCCTGCACATAAGTGTATTTGTGTTGTAAAGTTCGTATAAGTCTTGTAAATAATTTATTGTCGTAGGTGCATAAAGAGTTTTGTTAGCATGAAGTGCGTTGCACTATGCGAGTCCTTTTCGTTAGCCTGGCCATGTTTTATCTCAGTCCCTTGTCAACCTGTCAGGTGCGTTGCAGCTGGAGTGAGGTTGTGTTTTAAGGGTTTCGATTGATGTACCAGCTACTCAGGATATCGTGTTTTGGTTCGGAGAACATATGTGTACAGGGTGGCGCAGCGCCCGAGTATATAAATTGAAAAAGTAAAGGAGGACACGGAGTTTTGGGGCTTAGCTTTTATTTATTCGAAGGACAGTGCGAGGTACAATGTGTGGCTAAGTAGCCTTGGCTGAGTAACCTTATTTGCAATGTAAAAGTAAAAACGACTAAGGGTAGAAGCGTCGTAGCTGTGCGACGTTCCAGAGATTGGAGTATGCGACTCCTGTCTCTAAATCTTGAAGGCGATAGGCGCCACCTGGGATTACTTATGTAATCATGTACGGTCCTTCCCAGGGGGACTCGAGCTTGAGATGCCCCTGCTACTTCAGTCGCAGTACCAGGTCACCTTCGACGAAGGATCTTGGGTGAAGCCTTCTACTGTGGTAGTTGCGCAGGTTTTGCTAGTACGTGGATCTTTCTGTGGCGATTTATCTTGCTTCGTCAAGGAGGTCGACGGAGTCTTCGAGTGCAAGGGATCACTCTTGTTCGCTGTAAGCGACCACGCGCGACGCCTTGTATCGTACTTCGGTGGGTAACACTGCCTCTGCTCCGTGCACCATAAAGAATGGCGTGTAGCCCGTAGCGCTGTTTGGAGTTGTACGTAGGCTCCAGAGTACGGATTGCAGTTCATCTGGCCAGCAACCCGCGGCTTGTTCGAGTGGTCGTAGGAGTCACTTCTTGATGCCGCTGCAGACGAGCCCGTTTGCCTTTTCCACCTAATCGTTGGTCTGTGGATGCGCTACTGAGGCGTAGCTGATGTTGATCCCCAGGTTCTCGCAGAATTCTTGGAACTCCTTGGATGTGAAGTTCATCCCGTTGTCGGTGATGATGCTATGTGGCACGCCAAAGCGGTAGACGATGGACTCGAAGAACTTGACTACGTTGCGCCCTGATTGGTTGGTCACTGGCATGGCCTCGATCCACTTGGTGAATTTGTCGACTGCGACCAAGAGGTAGACGTAGCCTCCTCGCGAGGACCTTGGAAGATTGCCGACCATGTCGAGCCCCCACTGTGCGAAGGGCCAGGCCAATGGGATTGACCGTAGCTCTGCGCCTGGTGCGTGTGGCTTGTCCGCGAATCGCTGGCAAGCATTGCATTTTTGGACTATGTCCTTGGCGTCGCGCATGGCCGTGGGCCAGTAAAATCCATCTCGTAGAGCTTTAGCAACGAGGGCGCGACTGCCAGCGTGGTGCCCGCAGGTCCCTTCATGGATGTCGAGGAGGACTGCTCTTCCGTCGGCCATGGAGACTCATCGTTGTAGCACTCCTGTGATGTTGCGTTTATACAGTTCGCCGTTGACAATGGCGAATGCCTTGGATCGCCGCGCGATGTGCCGTGCATCTGTCGGATCATCCGGTAGCCTCTTGTTGAGGAGGTACGTAATGTACGGCTGCGTCCAGGATTTCTCGATCATCATGACGCTCATTGGTCCCTCGAGTCCTGTGTCTAGCTCCAGTTCATCGAGTGCCATTGGCTATTGGGTGGCGTAGCCCCCGAGTCCATTGCCGCGCTTGTTTTCTTCTCTGCGGCCTTTGGCTTGATGGAGCGTTCGCATATGCGCTCGAGAAATACCCCAGGTGGTATGGGGGCGCAGGTAGAGCCTATGTTGGTGAGTGCATCCGCCTCTTCGTTGCTTTTGCGACCTACGTGTCGCAGTTTGCAACCATCGAAGTCTCCTTTGAGCGTATCGTAGAGGTCGCGGTACACGATCATGTTGTCATTCAGTGCGTCGCACTCATGCATTGTTTGGTTGACGACCAACTTGGAGTCGCCATATATGATGAGCCTCTTGGTGCCGCAAGCTTTTGTCATCCTCATCCCGTGCAATAGTGCCTCGTATTCAGCCTCGTTGTTTGAGGCTATGAACTGCATTCGCAGGATATACTTCAGCTTGTCCCCTTGAGGTGATGTTAGTATGACATCTGCGCCTGCTCTGTCTTTCCGCTTGGACCCATCGAAGTGCATTGTCCAGAGGTAGGACATATCTGGCTTATCCGGGAGTTGGTTCTTCATCCAGTGCATGAGGAAGTCAGGGAGAACTTGTGACTTGATTGCGTCGCGCTTTTCGTATGTGATGTCTCGTGGAGACAGCTCTATTCCCCAAAGCGCGACTCGCCCCGTGGCGTCGGGGTTATTGAGGACATGTCCCAATGGGGCGTCGTTGACTACCACGATTGGGTGTTCCTGAAAGTAGTGGCATAGTCGCCGGGCGGTCATAAAGACGCCGTATGCCAGCTTCTAGTAGTGCGGGTACCGCTGTTTTGTTGGCGTGAGGACCTCGCTGAGGTAGTATACCGGGTGTTGTACGCCATGGACCTTGTTTTCCTCCGCTTGCTCGACGATGAGCACTGTGCTGACCACCTGGTTGGTGGTGGAGATGTACAGCAACAGTGGTTCCCTTTCTCGTGGAGTCACCAGCACTGGTGAAGTGGATAGGAGGCGCTTGAGATCTTCAAATGCTTCTTGCGCTTCATTGGTCCACTCGATTTTTTCAGCTTTGCGGAGGAGCTGGTAGAAGGGCAGTGCCTTTTCACCCATCCGACTGATAAATCCACTGAGGGCCGCGATTCGTCCGGCCAGTTGCTGGACGCCTCTTATGTTCTTTGGCTTCTCCATGGCCAGTATGGCTTTTATCTTCTTCGGGTTCGCCTCGATTCCCCTCGTGGAGATGAGATACCCGAGTAGCTGCCCAGATGGTACGCCGAAGGCGCATTTGTCCAGATTGAGCTTGATCCGGTAGCGGTCGAGGTTGGCGAAGGTTTCGCGCAAATCGTCGATTAGAGAGGCTTCCTCCTTGGTCTTGATTACTATGTCGTCAACATAGACTTGTATGTTGTGACCCAGTTGTTCCTTGAGGCAAGCCTGCATGCACCGCTGGTAGGTGGCTCCCGCGTTTTTTAGCCCGAAGGGCATTGTGTTGTAGCAAAACACACCAAAGGGCGTTGTAAACGCTGTTTTCTCCTGATCTTTCTCCTTCATTCGAATTTGATTATAGCATGAGTAGGCGTCGAGGAAGCAGAGGCGCTCATATCCCGCGGTGGAGTCGATATATCTGGTCGATCCGTGGCAGCGGGAAGTGATCCTTTGGGCAGTGCTTGTTCAGAGAAGTGAAGTCCACGCACATCCGCAGGATATCCGTGTCCTTTTTTGGTACCAGCACCGTGTTGGCGAGCCAAGTGCTTTCCTTGATCTCGCGTATGAACTTGGCCTCAAGGAGTCTGTTGATCTCCATTCCAACTGCATGCGCTCGTGGCTCAGACAATCGCCTAATTGTTTGCTTGACTGGCCTTGCGTCGGGGTTGACGTTGAGTGTGTGCTCGGTGAATTCCCTGGGAACTCCTGGCATGTCCGCAGGACACCAGGCAAAAATTTCCCAGTGCTCACGGAGGAATTTGACGAGCGCGAGTTCCTATGCGGGACTCAAGTTGTTGGCGACGAGGGCCATCTTGGCGGGATCCGATGGACCTGCACTTTCAATCTCGCGAGTTCCTCCTGCATGCCGAAGGACTAGGAGATTCTGTTGAATTCCCTGTCGCAACTGTCAGATCTTTCAAAGCTCCCGTTGATCGTGATGACACCATTGGGACCTGGCATTTTCATCTGCAGGTAGGCGTAGTGGGGCACTGCCATGAACCTAGTGAACGCGACGCGCCCGAGGATGCAGTGGTACTGTGAGGGCCAGTCGACGACTTCAAAGTCGATGCGCTCGCGCCGGAAGTTCTTCGGGGTGACGAAGATGACGTTGAGGTTGATTTTGCCCAGGGGGTATACACCTTTCCCTAGGACGATGCCATGGAACGTTGTGTCCAATGCCTCTAGGCAGGTTAGAGGGATCCTCATTGCTCGCAAGGTACTTGCGAATATGAGGTTGATGCCGCTTCCGCCGTCCATGAAGACGCAGCTCATGTCGAAGCGTCCAATTTGCGCCTCGAGTATGAGGGGGCAATGACCTGGACGGGGTATCTGAGGTGGGTGGTCGCGCTTGTCGAAGGTAATGCATGACTCGCTTCCACTGAGGTACTCAGTGGTGGATGGTGGCGAGTGCGTGGCCAAGTTGACTTAGCGAGTGATGGCCTTCTGCACCCTGTTGGAGGGGCGTCCCTTTTGGATCATCATGGTGCCCATGGCCCATGGGTATGGTTCGCCTCCGTGGTGCTGGCCCGGTGCGGCTTCGTTCGGGGGTGGCCCAGGTGGTGCTGGCGGTGCCCCATGTGCCACGGCGCCTGGAGCGGCTCCGTAGCCTCTTTCGACTGCATTGCGGTTCATCCGAACCAATCCCTCGTGTAGCTTGAGGAACTCGCAGCAGTCCTTGAGGAGGTGGCTGGACTTTCTCTTGCCATCATGCTTGTCGATGTAGAAGTGCACCGTGCATGGCCCGTACAGTTTTTCCTCAATGGAGGTCATGGGTGCCTCATCGCGAGTGCGGCGTTGCCATACTTGCGTGGTTTTCCCGGAGTCGCGGTATCGCCGCTACGGTATCCGCTGTTGCGGTTATCGTCGTGTCTATCGGCATAGCCGGCCGCGACCATGTTGACGTCGTCGCGGTCATCGTAGATGCGCATGCGACGCTTGCCTCGGCGGTCGCGTCTGCGTTCGAGTTCTGCCTCCTCGTCAGAGTGAGCGCGATTCTTTACCGAATCTTCTCCATCGGCCCACCGATTCGCGATCTCCATCAGGTGGTCGATGGTTTGGGGCTTTGAGCGGCCCAACTCCTCCCTGAGTTCTAGGCGGCGGACACCACCATTGAATGCATCAATCGCGCGGTCTTCCGAGATGTTCTCCGCGGAGTTCTTGATGATGGACCACCTTTGGATGTAGGAGCGTAGCGATTCGCCAGATCTTTGCTGGCAGCATCTCAGCTCTTCGATTGATGCAAGCCGCTTGTACGTGCCCTTAAAGTTGCGCACGAAGCTGTAAACCAGCTCATCCCAACTGTGAATGGATCCGCGTGGGAGGTTATTGAGCCATGCTCGGGCGGCGCCCTACAGCTGTAGCTGCAGGCATTGCATGGCAGTGCTTCGACTGCCTCCGTGGGGTCTGACGGAGGAGATGTGGTCCTCCAGCCAGATCTTGGGGTCCTGTAGGCCGTCGAATTTCTGGTTCTTCGACGGGAGTTTAAACCCTTTAGGCATTCGCTTCTACCTAATGGATCTGCTGAAGCATCTGGCGCCACAGAGCTCCCCATCTTCTTATTCCGTGTCAGTCGATCGAGCACTTTGTGCCCTTGATTTGTCGATCTTGCACTGCGTGAGGTCGTCGCGTGCATCATAGTCACGATCGTGTCAACGTGAGCGGTGGCGCCGAGACAAGTCGTGACTGTCATCGCTGGATGAGGGCGAGGAGTGGCGCTTTGCTAGCGCTTTGCCCTTTTTTGGGTCTGGTGTTGGCTCCTTGTCGAGGGCGGCCTCAATTAATCCCAAGCCCACGATCATAGATCGGTGCATGGCAGTTCGGGGATCTCCAACTGGCGGCTGGTTATTGAGGAGGTACATGGTGGCTGCAGTCACCACAGCCTGCGGCGTCCTGGGGACCACGTTGCCTCTCGTGTCGACTGTCATAGAGCCAAAGTCGAGGACTTTCGCGGCTTCTATGCGTTCTTGTTCGGTAAGATGAGCCATCCGCGATTGCCTCTTCTTGGCGAGGTACTCGTTGCCCCTTGAGGAGGATCCTCCGTAGGAGGAGAGCCCAGCACGACGAAGGCTCGATTCGTCCGCTGCCTTTTTACGCACCTCAAGTTGCGCGATTGTTTGCAGTTGGCGTTGAATTCTTCCTTCAGGATCCAGTGATAGCCCATCAGCAGTTCTTGCAGGGACCCGAAGGGTAGAGGAGTGCCTCGTAATGCCTCGCGACAGCGATCCCACTCTTGCTCGTTGAGCTTGATTACGACGCGTTCGCCGGTTTGCTCATTGATTATGCTGGGAAGTTCGACTGCTCCTCCATTGCTGACGGGGGCGCGATTGCCACCGTTACCGCCGTTGCCACCATTGCCACTGTTTCCGGCGTTGGGTGGATCGGTGCCATTCCCAGGGTTGCCACCGTTGTCGCGATTGCCAGCGGTGTCGCCTGCATTGATGACGGTGCACATGAAGTGATTAGGGGAGCTGTTGCTTCCACAACTCTCAGATCCAGAACCGTAGGTTCCATCTTCAGTGGCCAGATCGCTCAGATCGGAATCGCGACTGCTGTCGCTGACCGTGTTTTCGACTGTCACCGAGGCGTTGAGCTCGCTGAGGGTGCCGATCGATGGAGGGAACCATGATGCTTGGGCAATCGCCGGTGCTGTCGGCTGATCAGGCATGCGAAGCGTGCCCATCTGACCAACTTGGAAGCGAAAGCTCCCAATCGCCAGGCTGATTCCGTCGCCCACGGACTCAAAGGCCGGGCGGGTGGCCGACGTGTGGACGGTGAAGTCGAACGCGCCGAAGAGCTGGCGAATCTCCGCTGTTGCGGAGTTGTAGATCGCAGTTGATGGGGCCTAAGAAGCCGCAACATCAGCACTCCCAGTTCCCACAGACGGCGCCAATTGACGAGGGTTTAACTCATCAATGCCCATTGTTATGGACTTGGGTTTTGGAGAAGGAGGGAGCGCTGGAGACATCTATCGGCTAGCAAACAAGCACACAGGGGACAAAGATTTACCCAGGTTCAGGCCTCGTAGAGGTCCCTACTCCTGCTTGTCTGCTCGTGGAATTATCGAAGGAATCGAAAGTTACAATGGTGCACAGATGCAATCTGGCGAGGGTTGTGGAAACTAGGGTTGCGTGTGTCCTCCTCGCCGCCCCTCCTAGCCTTTATATAGATAGGCTAGGTCTCGGGTAGCAGGTCGAGTCGGTTACAAGTTAGGGTTTTTCCCCTTCAAACTTTCTATCTTTAACTTCTTCTTGTTCTTCAAGCAATCGAGAGTCCGTAGGTTACTCGAGTCCCTTGTTTGGGCCTTGGCGACACCGTGGGCCTATACGTATTTGGACCATATATACCAAGCTCGAGTACCTGTAGGGCATACCCATGTCAATTGGGTACTTTCATTTTACTTCTCTATTGTACTACATATATATTGCTACTATAGCAGGGATGCTTTATTTTGTTGTGATGCTCCTTCAGTATCTCTATCGTCAAAAGATTTAAGGCTACTAAAATCAATTTTTCTTTGGAGTATGAATCAATTTGGATAACCTACTATCATTAAGGCTACGATGCTTTATTCTGTTGTGCCACTATAGCACCTACTGCTACTGTCATTTTTCTTTGGAGTATGAATCAATTTGGACAACGAATCCAAAATCTATAACTGTAACTTCCATTTTGCAGTATACTTGCTGATGTTTGCTGCTACTGATCTCTGTGCGAGGAATGTGCGCTATGCGAGGATTGTGTGGGGAGCACCTGGGCATCGAGGTGCTGATGGTCGAGAGTAAGAGGCAAGGAACACCTGGGCGAGAAAGCTATGGTGTTGAGGAGATGAGAAGGTGTGGCTGGCAAGAAGGCGACGTTGCCGAGAAGATAAGGTGTTGCTAGTGAGAAGGTGTTGATGGTCAAGAGGTGTGAAGAAGCCATAAGCCCCCACTCAACAAAGAGCCGGTTATATGTTCTCATAGTATCTAGGAGAAAACTATGTAAATATTATACTGTTAAGTAAATTTGTCCTGTAGAGATAATATTCATTTATTTTAAATTTCACTTCAATATTGTTAATATTTTTTTATGGCACCATGTGCAAATTGAAAAGTGGCATCTGTTCAATAAGAACGTGACAAGTACATGGGTTGTAAAAAGGCTGACATGATGAACATTTAAGAATAAATAGAATGAAAAGGCTTAAAAAATTATGGATTGTTAAAAGGTTTTGGACCAACAAAATATGTTTCTTAAAGGCCTAAAATCCCCAAGCAAAATAGGTTGTAAAAGGGAAAATCCCAAAATAAATTGTACTGAGGCACCGGCTTAGAAAGTTAAAAGGCCGAAATTTCGAAATTTTGGGTTAGACCCATTTAAAAGGCTGAACTGGACTAGGCTGAATTTGCTGCCACGTTAGATTCCACGTAGGATTAGCTTACGTGGACATACCAGAATACCATGACCAAATTGTTTGGTCATGGACACTATGACCATCTATTTGGTCATAGTAGTCAATGATCAATTAAAAAAGGTCCTTAGATGTCTATAGTGAATCTCGGTATGTGACCTACTGTGTTTGGTCATAGAAAGGTCATAGATGAATTACTATGACCTTTCGATGACCAATATTTGGGGTCACCAGTTAGCACATTCCATGTAGTGACCGTATGCGAACGTCGATATGTCTAGCACCCAATCAACATGACCTGCTTCATACGATGGACTTTCTTGGTGGTGCACGCTAATGGGAGAACACTATGGTTGGTATTAATTAGGGATCATCTTATTTAATGGTACTATTCTGTATCTAATACTAACAAACAATAAGATGCACACAAAGGATTAACATCATATGCAATTTGTATGTGATATGATATGTTTTTTTATTGCTCCTTGATCTCCATCAGGTGCTCCGGCATGATCTCCATCTTGCCACCAATACAACGCTAAGTCCACGATGCCACCAGTCTTGTTGTTCATCACAGCGATGACTAGTACTATACAACTTAGTAATAGGAAAGTGAACTACTTTACCTTGATCACGACCATAACCATATCACATCACAAGACTTCCTAAAATATAAAGTTACACGCCTCTACTTTATATATTACAAGTTTTATGTGGCTGTTAGGCTTTAGCAATAGAATCGTTTCTACCTATGAACTTTCAACCACAACATGAATCCACTAGTTGTCTATACTACACCCCTTTATGTGACCTCTGTTGTAGATGCTATATCAACTACTGCGAGGGAGACAGACAAACGCCAGCAACTTATATGGTACAAGCCATATGTCGAGCGTGGAACCAGTCTCGCGTAAGATTACGTGTAAGGTCAGTCTAGGCCGCTTCAGGAAGTAGTGCCGCTTCAGCAAATAGGACCTTATACCACCTAGTGATGAACACATACTCTAGATTTTCCACTTCCCCTTGCCTTGACCTATTCAAAGAGATGTAATACTATTTGCATCTTAAATCGAAGATTCTTCAAAGCATTGGACTTACAAAGCGTGTGAAGGAGTTCCATGGCAGAAAACAAGAATTTCCTATGGCAGAACACACCTAGCCAGGATCTATCTTGAAGTAATTGTTGGGGTTCCGCGTATGAAAACAATAAATTTTACCCTACGCCCCTGAACCCCTGATGCTGCCAGGACCTATCTATTACTAATACAATAACGGGAGGGGCTTTTCGCAACACGATTTATCAAAGTAATAAGTAACATTATAAGTAGAACACACGTTTATAGCAATGGTATACAATTTCTCTATTTGTTCCCATAAGTGTTTCCTTTTTTGTGACAAGCGGTGTTCCTTATAATAATATTTTTGTTCTTCCGTGAACCCAACTTGCCAATAAGATTCAGTTTCAAAGAAACCAACCATTGATAGAAAGCATGATAAGGCAAGACAAAAACAGACCAATGAAAATAACAACTATAGTAGGAACTAATTTTTTTGTGTTTTTGATAAAGAAACAAGCAAACAAAGCAAAAAGAAACTAAGCAAAACAAAAATAACAAAGTAAAGAGATTGGTTATGAGGAACTCCCCTTGTGAAGATGTCCTTGACTCCCCGGCAACGGCGCCATAAACATGCTTGATGGCTCAATGCACGGTGCCCAGAAAAATGCTTGATGGCGGTGTTGATGTAGAGCTGGTTGGGAACCCAAGAGGAAGGTATGATGAGCACAGCAGCAAGTTTCCCTCAGTTATGAAACCAAGGTTTAATTGAACTAGTAGGATCAAGGAAACACCCCAAAGGTGTTACTAGCTGAGCTTTGGCAGGGCGCACTACCGGTGCTAGTAGCAACGTGGAGACCTGCACAACACAACCACAGAACTTTGTTCCCAACTTGCGATGAGGTTGTCAATCTCACCGTGTTTTGCGGAAAACAAAGGATTAAACGTATCGAATGGAAAGAAGTAATTGTTTGCACAAAGTAAACACAAAGAAGTAAACAGTTTATATATTGTATGTAAAAGACAAAGGACCGGGATCCATAGTTCACTAGAGGTGGCTCTCCTTAAGATAGATAACATGCTGGATGAACAAATTACAGCGGGGCAATTGACAAACATCGACAAAGCAGTACATGCATATACTAATCATCTTGACTCCTTTGAGACTTGATTGGGCATTACAACATTATACATAGACCGCCATCCAACTGCATCTATGACTAATAATCCACCTTCAGGTTATCATCCAAACCCCCTCCAGTATTAAGTTGCAAGCAATAGATTATTGCTTTACGAACTGCGTGTAAAGTAAACAATACGATTGTTCTATGAACAAAGGATTGTTGTTTTCTCCCTAGTAGCAACAGCATATCTAGTACCTTAGAGATTTCTGTCACTTCCCCAGATTACCAGAGGCATGAACCCACTATCGAGCATAAATACTAACTCTTGGAGTTGCTAGCATCTACTTGGCCAAGATAGCTACTAACAACGGAAAGCATGCAAGATCACAAATAACAAAGTCATGATAGAATCAATAATCAATCTGAAATAGCATCTCAATATCCATCGGATCCCCGCAAACACAACATGCAGAATTACAAATAGATGATCTTGATCATGAACAGAGCTCACAAGATCTAGACATGAAAGCACAAAGGAGGAGAACTAGCCATCTAGCTACTACATGGATCCGTAGTCCAAGGATGAACTACTCACGCATCACACCGGAGGCTTGCATGGTGATGAAGAAGGCCTCCAGGGTGAATTCCCTTCTCCGGCAGGGTGCCAGGAAGAGCTTCAGATCCCTCCCGATCTAGGGATGGAGATGACGGCGGCTACAGACTCTTTCGTGGATTTTTGATCGGGCACTTAGGGTTTTCGTCCCGAAGGCAATATATAGGCGGAAGGGGAGACCGAGGGGGTGCCGGGAGCGGCCGCACCACCCCCTAGCGTGGGCCAGGCCTGGCCGCGTGGCCAGGTGGTGTGGTGGCCCCCTGGCCCCTCTCTGTCTCGTATTCTGGCACTTGATGACATCCGGAAAAATAGGCACTTTGGCTTTTGTCCCGTCCAATTCCGAGAATATTCATTTTCTGACTTTCCTGGAACCAAAAACAGCAGAAAACAGGCAGCTGGTACTGTGGCTCTTATTAATAGGTTAGTCCAAGAAATCATATGAAAAGTACTCCAAAGTGTGGACAAAACACAAGAAAGTGGATAAAACCAAGCATGGAACATCAAAAATTATAGATACATTTGCAATGTATCAACATCCCCAAGCTTAACTCCTGCTCGTCCTCGAGTAGGTAAGTGATAAAAAAAGAATAATTTTTGAGGTGACATGCACCATCAAAGACTTGATCAAAGTATTTGCAAAACATTCAAAGCTGGGATCATAGTACTTCAATCATAACATGAAATACAAGGTTCTAGCAATAAGACAAAGAAACTATGATGCAACATGAAAAGACACAAACAAAAGATTCATAAATAACAATGCTTTGCAAGACGTTTGTTTGTTTCACATAAAGAAAACATAGCATAATAGTATTCAGCTTGTCCCTCAATAGAGTAGCAAATATAAATGCATAGGACACCTTCAAAGTTCATAAGAGTGACTAGATACAATAGTTTAAAACAAGCAATATCAAAGTATGCATCAATCAACTAGTCTTGGGACAATGCACATATAACTAAGAATGGCCACTATGCTCTCAAAGTAAGTGCATAAAGATAGAAGGTGGATACTCAATATAATGGTGGAAGAAAGGCCTTTTGAAAAAGGAAGTAGGGATTCAAGTCTCATAAAGAGCTTCCAAAAATTATGGTACTTATAGCTTTCAGTTCTCATTGCCCCTATCATAAGCATCTTGAAGTGATTAAGGTTAAAGTGAACAAACTATGGTGTACATGCTTGACGAAGTATAAGTCAGAAATCTCATGTCCATTGTATACGAGGGTCGCTCCTCATGCTACTCAAGTTTAGTCACCGGTAAGTTATTGTCATTGTAAGTATATGTGTATCATAGAGAACCGCCAACGAGGTACCCCTTGCCCGATGATACGGAAGAATCCCCATATCAAAATGGCAAGGCAAGCAGACAACGAGCATCTCAGCATTCTTGTTATTTACCATGGGAATATGGTGCTTTTTTCTCTCTTTCCTCTTTTCATAATATATATTTTTTCTTTTCTCTTTTTTTCTCAATATAGGACTCTTTTTTATAAGAAGAATACTTCATAGACAGCTCATTATGGTTACGCTGCAGGTTTCTACCATGTCAGCATGGATTAGGCCAGCAGCCCAGGCGTTTCTCTAACACATATACATAACTCCATGGACTTACAAGCTCCCCTTTCATTTCACACCGACGACATCCATATACAAAAGAGCATGATATCAACTAGGTACAAGTACCAAGTGCAATGTTGAAAGCGTTCCCCATGAAAGCATGGTTCTGCTAATTCCCAACAAATAAGTGCAAGCATATACAACATAGACGACACAATGGTTCAAGTTTATTAAGGGCAAGTAAAGTGAAGTGTGCCATCAAGTTTGTGAGAGCTTTAATCACTAGTTTTCTGATAACAAGTTTAATTTGGAAGGTAAACAAAAGCATGAATATACTTGGAATAGCATAAGCTAGTAGGTAGGTATGGTGGACTCTTTGGAATAACTTGGTTTAGGTAGTTGGATGCATGAGTGGAACTCATACTTTGTTGTGGAGGCTAGCAAAAGACTGGGAGCGACAAACTAAGAGAGCAATAATGGCCATAATCATGCAGAGCGACAAAACATCATTGATCAAAGCATAAAGGATCATAAAGGCTATGGTGACTTGAGATAGTCATAACATGGTGTGAGCATGCGCCAAGTCAATCTGAATAAAGCATCAAAGGAGAATACCACTATACTATGCTTTAATATGCTAAAACAATGCATGATTCATCCAAGGGACATTAAGCAATCTCAATTGTTTATAACAAGTCATGCTACAGCAAAGAATACTAAGCATAAATCCAAAACAATATCAAGCATGGCATGACAAAGCATAGGCCACAATCAAAAACAAGCTCTTTTTACCACATAAGTATGAACTTTCCTACTCTTTTCCAAACCAAACCAAACTATTTGCAAACCAATGTATGAAAGAGGGGGTCCAACCAATTTATTCAGAAAACTAAGCAAACCAAGCAAACGAAAACCCAAAACGAAAACAAAAAAGAGGACGCTCCAAGAACAACACAACTGTGCATGAAACAATAAAAATGAAGCGTTTGGAAGAAACCTGAGATTTTTATTGCTAAAGAAGGGGATGCCTTGGGCATCCCCAAGCTTTGACGCTTGTACTTCTTGGAGATTTCTTGGGGTGACACGCGTGGCATCCCCAAGCTTGAGCTTTAGTCCATCCTTTATCTCATTACTCATTCTTTCCATACACCTAAAAAATTTCCTTCATATAAAACTTCACACAATCTTTATTAGCAACATTAGTGTACTCAAGATAAATAAGTCTTAAGGTTCAGTTCTAACACCAAATAAACTTCCATTAGAACACTAGATACTGTAGCACTTCCCTCAAAAAGCTCAATTCCCCAAAGAACTCAAAAAGGAACCAACAAGAAGCAAATGCAGAAAATGGCAGAAATCTGTCAAAACAGACCAGCAGGTAAAGACGAATTTTTTCGAAGACCTTCTGTTGCTCAAATCAAAAACTGTTGAACTAAAGTTAGATAACAACCTGGGGCAGAAGCACAAAAATTCACGCCTCAAAAAGACATTCAGAGATTTTACACGAATATTTAAGGTGAAGCACAGAAATCTGTTTCGGGACAGCAACTTTCCCAATCATTATTTCTCTCTCAATAGAGGTTACTCTTGGCACAAAAAGCAAATAAAAAGAATAATGAGAGGTTATTACAGAAGTAATAACTTCCAAGACTCATCTAAAATTTTGGGTTATCTCCCAATAAGTACTTTTCTTTAACGCCTTTAAGTTAGGCATAAGAAGCAAGAAAAAATCAAGTGTTCTCAAATGAAGAAGCATTAAGACCAAATTTTGTTTTCATAGGAGAAGCAAAAGAAATCTTTTCTCTCTTTCTAGGGAAGTGTTCTATACCTTTCTTGAGTGGGAGTTGATATTTAATGGTGCCTTCTTTCATATCAATGATGGCACCAACAGTTCTAAGAAAAGGTCTTCCCAAAATAATAGGACAAGAAGCATTGTATTCAACATCCAAAACATAGAAATCAACGGGGACATAGGAATTGTTAACCATAATAAGAACATCATTAAGACTCCCCATGAGTTTCTTTTTAGCATTATGATCAAGTGGGACATTCAAATAACAATCTTCAAGAGGAGGCAAATCAAGCATATCATAAATCCTTCTAGGCATAATAGAAACACTACTATCAAGATCACATAAAGCTTTGAAATCAAAGTCATTCACTTTCATATTAATGATGGGTTCCCAACCATCTTCTTGTTTTATAGGAATGGAAGATTTATGTTTCATCTTTTCTTCTTTAATCTTTATGAGAGCATCAGTAATGTGTTTTGTAAATGTCATGTTCATAGCACTAGCATTAGGACTTTTAGCAAGCTTTTGTAGGAACTTAATAACTTCAGAGATATTGCAACCTTCAAGATCAAAATCAACTTTATCATCTAAAGTAGTATAACTATTAGTAGCCTCAACAATAGTGGTGGTAATAGTAGAAACACTAATGTTTCTAGCAATTTCATCTTCTCTTTCCCACTTAGCATGTAATTCAGCTAATAGTCTAACATTTTCATCAATTCTTACTTGTTTAGCATTGGTAGCTGCAAAGGGATTATCATTAGTTTCAGGTTTAGCAGTCATTTTATTCAAAGAAGATTAAGCTTTAGCCAAAGATGCTATATTTCTTTCAGCATTAGAGAGTTTTTCCTCAATAGTTTTATTGAAAGCAGTTTGTTTACTAATAAACTCTTTAAGCATAACTTCAAGTTCAGAGGGAGCACTCTTATTATTATTGTAAGAATTTCCATAAGCATTACCATTGTTGGGAGGATATGGCTTATAATTGTTGTTACCAAAATTGTTCCTATAAGCATTGTTACCATAAGCATTGTTGCCAAAATTGTTATTTCTTATGAAGTTCACATCAACTTGCTCTTCTTGAGCAACCAAAAAGGCTAAAGGAACATTATTTGGATCAATATGGGCTTTCCCATTAACAAGCATAAACATAATAATATCAATCTTATCACTCAAGGAGGAGGTTTCCACAACAAAATGTACCTTCTTACCTTGTGGAGCTCTCTTAGTATGCCATTCAGAATAATTAACCATCATATTGTCTAGAAGTTTTGTTGCAGTACCCAAAGTGATGGTCATAAAGGTACCTCCAGTAGCAGAATCCAATAGGTTCATTGAAGAATAGTTCAATCCTGCATAATTTTTTTGGATGATCATCCAAGCAGTCAGTCCATTAGGGGGACAATTCTTTACCAAAGATTTCATTCTTTCCCAAGATTGAGCAACATGCTCATTATCAAGTTGTTTAAACTTCATTATTTCACTTCTCATAGATATAATCTTAGCAGGAGGATAGTATTTTCCAATAAAAGCATCTTTGCACTTAGTACAAGAATCAATACTATTCCTAGTTAAGGAGTTCAACCATTCTTTAGCTTTTCCTCTCAAAGAGAAAGGAAACAATTTCAGCTTAATAATATCACCATCTACATCCCTATGCTTTTGCATCTCACAAAGTTCAACAAAGTTAATTAGTGGGAAGCAGCATCTTCATTACCAATACCAGAAAATTGTTCTCTCATAACAAGATTGAGCAAAGCAGGTTTTATCTCAAAGAAAGTATTTTTAGCCACAGGTGGACCAATAGGTGTGCTCATAAAATCATTGTTGTTGGTGCTAGTGAAGTCACACAACTTAGTGTTTTCAAGAGTAGTCATTTTTTTGGGTTTTCAAATAAGAAAGCAAACTAGTAAAACTATTTTTTGTGTGTTTTTGATAACAAAACAAAGCAAAAAGAAACTAAGCAAAACAAAAATAACAAAGTAAAGAGATTGGTTATGAGGGACTCCCCTTGTGAAGATGTCCTTGACTCCCCGGCAACGGCGTCAGAAAAATGCTTGATGGCTCAATGCACGGTGCCCAGAAAAATGCTTGATGGCGGTGTTGATGTAGAGCTCGTTGGGAACCCCAAGAGGAAGGTATGATGAGCACAGCAGCAAGTTTCCCTCAGTTATGAAACCAAGGTTTAATCGAACCAGTAGGAGCAAGGAAACACCCCAAAGGTGTTACTAGCTGAGCTTTGGCAGGGCGCACTACCAGTGCTAGTAGCAACGTGCAGACCTGCACAACACAACCACAGAACTTTGTCCCCAACTTGTGATGAGGTTGTCAATCTCACCTTGTTTTGCGAAAAACAAAGTATTAAACGTATCGAATGGAAAGAAGTAATTGTTTGCAGAAAGTAAACACAAAGAAGTAAATAATTTATAGATTTATGTATAAGACAAAGGACCAGGATCCATAGTTCACTAGAGGTGGCTCTCCTTAAGATAGATAACATGCTGGGTGAACAAATTACAGCGGGGAAATTGACAAACAACGAGAAAGCAATACATGCATATACTAATCATCTTGACTCCTTTGAGACTTGATTGGACATTACAACATTATACATAGACCGCCATCCAACTGCATCTATGACTAATAATCCACCTTCAGGTTATCATCCGAACCCCCTCCAGTATTAAGTTGCAAGCAACAGATTATTGCTTTACGAACTGCGTGTAAAGTAAACAATACGATTGTTCTATGAACAAAGGATTCTTGTTTTCTCCCTAGTAGCAACATCACATCTAGTACCTTAGAGATTTCCACTTCCCCAGATTACCAGAGGCATGAACCCACTATCGAGCATAAATACTAACTCTTGGGGTTGCTAGCATCTACTTGGCCAAGATAGCTACTAACAACGGAAAGCATGCAAGATCACAAATAACAAAGACATGATAGAATCAGTAATCAATTTGAAATAGCATCTCAATATCCATCGGATCCCTGCAAACACAACATGCAGAATTACAAATAGATGATCTTGATCATGAACAGAGCTGACAAGATCTAGACATGAAAGCACAAAGGAGGAGAACTAGCCATCTAGCTACTACATGGATCCGTAGTCCAAGGATGAACTACTCACGCATCACACCGGAGGCTTGCATGGTGATGAAGAAGGCCTCCAGGGTGAATTCCCCTCTCTGGCAGGGTGCCGGGAAGAGCTTCAGATCCCTCCCGATCTAGGGATGGGGATGACGGCAGCTACAGACTCTTTCGTGGATTTTTGATCAGGCACTTAGGGTTTTCGTCTCGAAGGAAATATATAGGCAGAAGGGGAGACCGAGGGGGTGCTGGGAGCGGCCACACCACCCCCTAGCGCGGGCCAGACCTGGTCGCATGGCCAGGTGGTGTGGTGGCCCCCTGGCCCCTCTCCGTCTCGTATTCTGGCACTTGATGACATCCAGAAAAATAGGCACTTTGGCTTTTGTCCCATCCAATTCCGAGAATATTCATTTTCTTGACTTCCTGGAATCAAAAACAACAGAAAACAGGCAGATGGCACTGTGGCTCTTATTAATAGGTTAGTCGAAGAAATCATATGAAAAGTACTCCAAAGTGTGGAAAAAACACAAGAAAGTGGATAAAACCAAGCATGGAACATCAAAACTTATAGATACATTTGCAATGTATCAGGAGGGTGTCATCGGCCATCATCATCATGCTCGCCATCAACACACAATGTCCCCTCCTCTCCAGCAAGCACCTCTCATGTAGAAGGACCTATTTTCAGCAAAACAGAACAAGTATCAAATATACTTAACACTGCAAATGTGTTTGCAAGATTATAACATTTATAAAATTGTATATCAAATATATACCTTTGTCATTGATGACCTCAGCGACATTTGGTTCAACCAACACATTCCTGAGATGTGTTACGAACCGGTGGAACTCCATTGATTCCGTGTCGCCTCTCATAATGCAAGTCCTGACTTGTGCTTGGTAGCTTGGTGGAAGCGACCGCAACACAACGCCATTTGCAAAAGAGGCCGTCATCCAGCTATCCAAGAAGTATGCAGGCCTCATGTATACATCATGCATGCGCTTCAAGTGGTCGTCGAGTGATGAGTTCTCCTCCATCTTAATGGAGAGGAAGTCTCCCATCAGCTCATGCTCCCATATGTGTGCTTGTTCCACGAAATATGTCCTAAGCTGTAGCATTACAGTACGAGGGTTGATATCACCCACGAAAGGCCACAGCTCGTCCACCATTCCGAAACGCATTATAACTGAAATGAAGGAGGCCATCTCCCGACGGAGATAGCAGTCTTCCCGCTGCTCTGGGGTCTCTAGGTCAATGGGCTGATCCAAATCCATCCCGTCAAGTATGTAGTCGACCACATCATTCTCGCTAAGGAGAACGTGGATACGTGCAACCCATATAGAGAAGTTTGATCCATCTAATATGATCTTCTCTCCTTCTAACCAATCAATCGTCAATAGGAAAGGTAGCATCAGGGAGAACTTTTCTACATTTACAATTGCAAAAGGAATTTAGACTAAGTTTATAATTAAATAAGTTAATAATAACTCCACTCAGAAACACCTATCCTCATAAGGGTTCCTAGTGATAACATGACCCCTATCAGCCACATCTCCCCCGATCGTCACGGCCATCAATGTGGGTTCAAGGGTGGACGCTAAACGTCGGTCACATCATTCATGCGACTCATGCTCGATCTTTCGACCATCCGTGTTCCGAGGCCATGTCTGCACATGTTACGCTTGCTGATACGTCCAAAACGTATCTACTTTCCTGAACACTTTTGCTATTGTTTCTCCTCTAAACTTGTGTGATTTGAATGCAACTAACACGGACTAACGCTATTTTCAGCAGAACTGCCTTGGTGTCTACTTTTTGTGCAGAAAACCAACTATCACGAAAAATCCCGGAAAATATGCCAAAAATCCTATTTCACCCGAAGACTCCAGGAGTCAGAATACGAGACGGAGAAGAGCCAGGGGTGGCCACACCACCTGGTGGCGTGGGCCAGGCCAGGCCGCGCTAGGGGGTGGTGTGGGCCCTCCAGGTACCCCCTCGGCCTCTCTCTTCGCAAGGAGCCTTCTGACCTAAAAACTTCGGGGGGTTCGACGTTTTTCCAAAAGGAGTTCCGCTCCGCCGCCACCACCAGATTCCACGAAACAGCACTAGAAACTCCGTTCTGGCACCCTGCTGGGACGGGGAATTGGAGGAGATCATCGCCATCATCATCACCATCGCTTCTCCATCGACCATCCATGTTTCCCCCATCTATGAGTGAGTAATCCCCCGCTGCAGGCTATGGGGATGGGAGGGATTAGATGAGATCGTTCATGTAATGGCATCAGATTGTTAGGGCATGGTGCCTAGTATCTTTTATTAATGCTTTATGACTTTGTTGCGACTTGTTGTGCTTAATGCTTGTCATTAGGGCCCGAGTGCCATGATTTCAGATCTGAACATGTTATTGATTCATTATGATATTATTGTTTTTGGTCTTATCTGCAAGTTGTATGCACACGTTGTTGTCCAGAACCTATGGCTCCGAAGTGACAGAAATCGGGATAACCGGAAGGGGATGGCTTTGATGTGAGGATCACGTGTGTTCATGGAGTGTCAATGCTTTGCTCCGGTGCTCTACTAAAAGGAGCACCTTAATTGCCAGTAGTTCCCTAGAGGCCCCACTACAAACGGGCTGGCAGGACAAAAGATGTTGTGCAAGTTCTCATTGCGAGCACGTATGACTATATATGGAACACATGCCTAGGATTGTTTAGTACTTGGATGCTTTATCTTATTTATCTGCAAGTGCCCTATGTTCTGATTGCTATGTGAGATTTCTTGTCCATGCAACGCCCGTCCATCCATCCCTATGCCTACCGCACTCGAATCCCACTGTTTACTGTTTTTGTTACTACTGTCCTTGCTTTACTACTACTGTTACTTTACTATTCCTACTACAAAACTGTTGCTACTGATAAACTGCTGTGAGCAAGATTGTTTCCAGGTGCAGCTGAATTGAAAACTCAGTTGTTAAGGCTTATAAATATTCTTTGGCTCCCCTTGTGTCGAATCAATAAATTGGGTTTCACTTCCCTCGAAAATACTACAAAACTGTTTCTACTTTCCTGCAGAAATATTTTCCTCCCAGTGCTAGACATGCTATTTTGCAGGAACTTTTTGATTTTAAACAGGGAGAAAAAGAGGTATTGCGCGAATCTTGGGCAAGGTTTTGTGCTTTGATTCATGCACAAGATAGAAGTACATTACCCAAGAATGAGCTTCTTGATATATTTTATAATGGACTAACCAAGGAATCTAGGACATACCTAGATAGTTGTGCTGATTGTGTTTTCAGGAATAGGACTCCTAAGGAAGCTGAGGAATTAATGGCTAAAATAAGCAAGAATTATGAAGATTGGACTCCTCCTAAACAAGCTATACCTGAAGTAATTGTACCTGAACCATCTATTCCTGTGCCCATTCCAACATCAAAGAAGAGGGGAGTTATTGAATTAAATGATGAAGTGATGAAGGAAACTAAGAAATGTCTTAAGGAGAAGGGAATTAAAGCTGCAGATGTCAAGAATTTACCTCCTATAGAAGAATTATGTAAGCCTATTCCCTACTCGTCCACTATTGAGGTACACTCTCTCCAACACTTTGATGAAGGTGATATCCCTTACTCTAAACCTCCTGATCAATGCTTAGAAGAATTTGATATCTTTATTGTTAAGCAAGATAACTTTAATAAAAGGGTGCAAAATCATCTAGTGGAAAACATTAGAGCTATTGTTGAGTTGAAAGATATTGTGGAAAGAACCTCTAATGATGTTAAAATGATTGTTAAACACTTTCAAATGGTTCAAACTCAAATAGATCAACTCGTTAAAGTGCAAAACGACTTGCTAGTTGATGCTGCTAAAGAAAAACATGCTTATGAAATTAGAACTAGAAGTGGTGCTGCTACCCAGGATCCTCTATATCCTGAGGGGCATCCCAAAAGAATTGAGCAGGATTCTCAACAAGCTGAAAATAGTGGTTCTACTCGTAAGAAAAGGAAAAATAAACATAAAACTGTTGTAGAACCCTCTGAACCTGCTATAGATCCTAATAGTATATCTATCTCTGATGCTGAAACTGAAAGTGGTGATGAAGAAAATGTTGTTCCTAATGAAGAAAAAGTTGAAGAAGAACCTGAAAACCACACTAAGAATACTAAATTCACTAAAGAAGATTTTATTGCTAAGAAACATGGTAGTGAAAGAGAACCTTGGGTCCAAAAACCTATGCCTTTCCCTGATAAGAAACACAAGTCAAAATAAGATGAACACTATAATAAGTTTTGTGAGTGGATGAAGCCTTTATTCTTGCAAATTCCTTTGACTGATGCTATTAAATTGCCTCCTTACTCAAAGTATATGAAGGACATTGTCTCGAATAAAAGGAAGATCCCTAATGAAGAAATTTCTACTTTGCTTGCTAATTATTCCTTCAATGGTAAGGTTCCTACGAAACTTGGAGACCCAGGGATTCCAACTATCCCTTGCTCTATTAAGAAGAGTTATGTTAGAACTGCTTTGTGTGATTTGGGAGCTGGAGTTAGTGTTATGCCTTTATCTCTCTATAAGAGGCTTCAACTTGAAAAATTAATACCAACTGATATATCTTTGCAAATGGCGGATAAATCTACCACTATTCCTGTGGGTATATGTGAGGATGTACCTGTTCAGGTGGCTCACAATTGCTTGATATTAACTGATTTTGTTGTCTTGAAATGCCCGAAGATGATAATATGTCCATTATTCTTGGGAGACCTTTTCTTAATACTACAGGATCTGTTATTAATTGTAATCAAGGAAATGTGACTATCAATGTTAATGACAAGGAACATACTGTCTATTTCCCCAAGAAGATTGAAAGGACTTATGGTTTGAATTCAATTGAACATGTTGAGGGCATTCAAGTTGGAAAAATATATTGTCCCATACCAAGAGAAAAATTTGAAACTATTATGATTGGGACTATTGCTATCAAGGTTGAGGTAACATAATCATTAGTGGAGTACAAAGTTTTGTCTCATAGGCAATTGTTTTGGTAGCAAGACTTGATCAACCTTGTTAAAAAAAGGATTCCATTGAACAAAACAATGTTTTCACTATGATTATCCCCGTTTATTTCTATCCTTTGCATTTTAGTTTTTGCTTTCGTTTAGTTTTCTTTTTTGTTGTTAGTTGCTTGCATGTTAGAACTTCTGTAGTCCTAGCCTTGTTTTGTCCTTGCATCATGTTTCCAAAAGAAAAACAATCTGTTTGTCAAGAAAAATCATTCTGCTATTTCTGAAAAATGCCCTAAAAATAAAGTGTCTCGAAAAAATCCAGAAAATTCATATTAAAATTTTACGTGAAAAAAGGGGCAGAGGAGTACCTGGTAGGTACTAGGGGGGGCCACCAGGCAGGCACACCACATGGTGGCGCGGCCAGCCTTGGGTGGCGCCATGCCCTGGTGTGGGCCACCCTTGGACCCCCACTAACTCTCTCACCTGCCACTTTCTTCACTCTCCCGAGTAAGCTCCAGTTCATAGCTCAGAATCGCGTTCTTGCTGTGCTTGCTCTTGATTTTTTCGATCTCCTAGATCAGCCCATCTTTCTTGCTGAAATTTGGAGCATTTATTTCCTGGTATGTGACTCCTCCCCTTGTCCAAGTAGATTTGTGTTTAGTGGATTATTTATTGAGTATTTTGCTGCTATAGGTGACTGGTTATGAGAGCTTGTAAGCTTGTTTGATGCTTAGAGATTAGAGATATAGTTTCGATGCATGTTTAGGCCTCTTGCAAGTCCCTATGAGTAGAATACTTCATTATATTTACTTTGCAATCACTTGTTTAATAGGTGTTTAAATTTCAGAAGACCAAGCATGAACAACCATACTTTTGGAGAGATATTTGAGAGTGATGCACCTAGGAGGTCGAGGCCCTCGAGGACAGCCTCTCAAGCTAGGCCATCATACAATGAAGATCTCATTGCAACTCGTATTGGTAGTGAAAGGGATGATGGGGATGCTCACCCATCCTCTTTTCCTTGTTTTACTTTCTTACAAGCTGCAGGTATTCTTGATGATTTCTTGCTACTGATTGAGAGGGTTGGTTTGACCTCATATATGCAAGATGAGAGTGCGCAAAATGCTATGCTCACCAAAACTTTTGTTGAGAGCTTCACGTTTACTAACACACCCTATCAGTCTACTGTCTCTTTTAAAATCTATGATCTGCCCTTCACCATGCCTTTGGAGAGATTTTGCAGTATTGTAGGTGTGCACATGACAGAGACCGTGAAGAAAATTCAAGGGCGACCCGCTGATTTGTTGGAGCTTTACCGAGGGGTGACCAATGATGATGACCGTGTGGCGCAACGCGGAAAGATAAGAAATATCCAACTCCCTGCTCTTAGATACTTTGCATATTATCTTGCTACTAGTGTACTGGGTAGGGAGAACACAAGTAATATCTCCAACTATCATTTAGCATTCCTTGCTGCTGCGCTTAACAATGATACTCGGTACAATCTTGGCTCGCTTATTACTCGCCGCCTAGCTGCTAGAGGGCCTATCTATGGGGGCATCATTGTATCGCGTATAGTCAATGCATTAGGTCTTTTAGTGGACCCCTATGATGCAATGCTGATACCACAGAGGCTTGACCTTGTTGCCATGAAAACTCATCACTTTGTCACTGCTACCTCTGATTTGAACAATCTAGTATATAGGATGCTTTTCACTGATGGGGATGAAAGGGAGATCCTTTTGCCACAACCTGCTTTGTTTGTGTGCACAGGAGACTGTGGTCACGCTCCAAGGAGGAGGTGGACGAGCAGCTTCGCTTGCTGGGTTTCCGCGAGCAACACCAGGAGGATGTGCCCTCTTATGATTACTCCGCGCATTATGGAGGGACGTACTCGAGTTTGCACCAGGATGAGGGGACCTCTTCGTCGTACCAGGGTGACACTTCATCCTGGCCAGCTTGGGATTGATACCCACTTAGGCCAAAAGCCTAAGCTTGGGGGGAGGTACGCCAACACCGCACTCATCTTCATATCGTGTTGTGTCGGTAATTTGTATATTCATGTTTTCATTCTCTTTTTAGTTTTCGTTCTTCTTTGCTTTTGCTTTCTAAAAACACAAAAAGACCAAAAATATTTCTGTTGTTTCTCTCTGGTTTGCTTCTTCTTTTTGCCTTGGTTTGCTTTTCCCTTTTTGCTTTGTTTGAACTATTCTAAAAACCCAAAAATATTTTGCTTTGCTTGTTTTTCCCTTTTGGTTCTTGTTTAAAAAAAATCGATCAAAAACACCAAAAATATTTGTCGTTCTTCTTTGGTTTTGTGAGTTTGCTACAGGGTTCAGCAGTCCTTAGTGGATATTGGTTTCATATTATTATTCAAGCCACACAAGTGAAGAGCAATAATAAGGATCAATGACAACTTGAGGCATGGTAAGAGGCTGGTAACGAACTCTATTTGTTTTCATTTTTTTGTACATATGTTCATCACTGTGGGCTTGCTTAGTCCGTTCAAGTAGGGTGTATGTTATCTTTGGATGCTTAGTAGTTCTTGCTTTCTTATGATAAGCTCGAGCTCGCTAATAGTTTTTAGCATGTCTTATGAATGTTTGCTTGCATTTCTCTATTCATAAATTGGTATGACACCGTGGTATCCTCCTCTGAATGTTTCATTTGATTGACTTGGCACATGCTCATGCATGCACATGACTGTGATAATCAGTTAAGCCTTGATGAATTATTTTGGCTTGAGGATCTTGAATCACTTTTCAGGCCATGAGTAGTCCTGTTTTGTTGCAAGCATGATAATGACAGCTATTGCTCTCTCGTTTGTCGCTACCTTACTATTGCTAGCCTTCACTTTCAATGAGTATGTTTTACTCAAGTTCCCAACTCCCTAAACCAAATATTTCCAAAGTGTCCACCATACCTACCCATTAGCATCATTTGCTACCTCCGTGCATATTCAATATGCCTTGTTTTCTTCCGAATAAAATGTTTGCTTGTTATGATAAAGTTAGTTAGTAAAGCTCTCACGAACTTGATGGCACACTTTATTTTCTTGCACTTAATAAACCTGAACCATTGTGTCCTTCTTTGTTGCGCATATGCTTGCGCTTTATGAGTTGAAATTAGCACAACCATGTATCATGGGGACCGCTTTCAATGCTTCATAGGTACTTTGTACCTAGTTGATATCATGTTCTTTTGCTTATGGATCCCGGCGGTGTGAAATAAAAGTGGAACTTTTAAGATCATGGAGTTTGTATGTATGTTAGAGAAACGCCTGGGCCACTAGCCTAAGCCATGCCTAATCATGGTGGAAACTTGCAGCATAACCATAATGAGCATTCTATGAAGCATCCTCAATAAAAATCTATGCACATAGTAAATAAAAAGATTGCCGAGATGCTCATTGTGTGCTTGTCTTGTATTTTGATTATGGGATAGCTCCCGTATCATGTGCAAGGGGTACCCCATTGGCGGTTCTCTATGATACGTATATACTTACAATGACAAGAGCTTACTTGTGACTGAAGTTGAGTAGCATGAGGATCGGTCTTCGTAAGTAAGGGGCATGAGACTTCGATTTATAACTTGTCAAGCATATCCTCTTAGTTGTGTCACTTTAACCTTAACCATTTAAAGATGCTTATGATAGGGGCAATGAGAGCTCAAAGCTAACGAGTACCATACTTTCATGCATTTGGAAGCCTTTCAAATTATTCAAAACCTTTTCTTCTACTTGTTGAGTCTCCACATATTCTTTGAGCACCTTCTTGAGAGCATAGTTGTCATTCTTTGTGTTTGTTCCATTACTTGATTATTTGTGTTATGACTTTGATGCTTGTATCCTTGATATATTTACTTCTAGTCATCACTTGAACTTCAGGGGTGCCTTGGCATTCATAATCAAAGGCAAGCGAGATACCACTCTATAATACCTTTTTATGAGCATTGTAATGTTGCTTATGTTCGTGCTTCATGCTACTTATTATTTTTGAGTTGGAATCTCTTCATAGCTTGCAAAGACTATTAAGTAGACTTGGTTGCATACTCTTTATTATGAATTGTCTAAGTAGCTGATCACATTGCTGAGAATATTTACATCATATGAAGCAAATGTGTTCGTGAAAGTTCTTTTATCGCACTCAGTTTTCAACTAAATTGCTTGAGGACAAGCAATAAGCTAAGCTTGGGGGAGTTGATACGTCCAAAACGTATCTACTTTCCCGAACACTTTTGCTATTATTTCTCCTCTAAACTTGTGTGATTTGAATGCAACTAACGCAGACTGGCGCTGTTTTCAGTAGAATTGCCTTGGTGTCTACTTTTTTGTGCAGAAAACCAACTATCAGGAAAAATCCCGGAAAATATGCCAAAAATCCTATTTCACCCGAAGACTCCAGGAGCCAGAATACGAGACGGAGAAGAGCCAGGGGTGGCCACACCACCTGGTGGCGCGGGCTAGGCCAAGCCGCGCCAGGGTGTGGTGTGGGCCCCCCAGGTACCCCCTTGGCCTCTCTCTTCACCTATAAGGAGCCTTCTGACCTAAAAACTTCGGGGGGTTCGACGTTTTTCCAGAAGGAGTTCCGCTCCGCTGCCACCACCAGATTCTACGAAACAGCACCAGAAACTTCGTTCTGGCACCCTGCCGGGACGGGGAATTGGAGGAGATCATCGTCATCATCTACCATCGCTTCTCCATCGACCATATCACAAAGCAATGCCCCGCCTGCAAAACAAAGTTAGACGCCTCTACTTTATCTTTGCATGTTTTACGTGGCTGAATGGGCTTTCGCACAAGAATCGTTCTTACCTATGAACTTTCAGCACAACGCTGATCAAGTAGTTGGCTATACTACACCCCTCTTAGGGCCCTCCGTTGCAAATGGTATACCAACTAATGCGAGAGAAACAGACACCCCCCTAAGCACTTTATACGGTACATGCCATATGTCAAGCGTGGACTAGTCTCGCGAATAAACACATAAAGTCGGTTGGGGGCCGCTTGATCAAGCATTACTGCGGTATACACAGGTACACGTGGGAGGGAAACAACTAAAAGATCAACGCCCACACGCTACATCTCATGTGTTCTACCCGTACTAGCATTACTACACATAGATCTAGCTCTAATACCATTGTTGGGGTTCCACGTATGAAAACAATAAATTTTACCCGACGCCCCTGAACCCCTGATGCTGCCAGGACCAATCTATTAGTAATACAGTAACGGGAGGGGCTTTTCGCGAACTTACCCTTGAAGACCGAAAAGCGTTGTCAACGCTTAGGAGAGCGTGGTTGATGTAGACGAGCCGAAGCCGACCTCAAGGTCATGATGAAGTCCTTGCGCTCCAACGACTCCAACGACTTGAGTGCCTCTAGTGCGACACCTCGCGGGGAGTTACACACGTCCGGTGCCGGACGATGACTCCCGCTTCCCTGATCCAGCAGCAGTTGCGGAAGTAGAGCTCCTGGATCCGAATCCCGCAGCGCGACGGCGCTCCGCGGTGAAGATGTCTCTTGTTCGCGCAGTCCGAACTTGGGACCACGGTCACGAGATAGAGAGAGGGAGAGAGAGCAAATATCAATTGGAGGTCCTCCCAAATGTGAGAAGACCTTTATTGATTATTCGGTGTATTTATTTGGCCAAATACCCCCACTATATATAGGGGAGGGGAGGTACTACCTCCCTCAAAGTTCCGGGGTGGGACTAAAGGAGGAGGAGGTGGGGGGAGGCGCCGCCGGCTACCCCTCCATGGGCTCCACATGGGGGGCTGGCACAATAGGGCCGCCGACCACCCCCTTGGCCCCTCCAAGGGATTCGACCCCCTCTTAGGCCCTTTCCCCTCCGGGAACTAGCCCATTAAGCCCTTTGACTTTTTAATTAATTTTCTCTTTTTTTAGATAATTATGAATAAATGATTAAATCAATATTTAACATTCATTCACATATTTTCAATCTACGTGTCTATGGAACACCTTCAACCTCCACTCCGGACATCCTCCGGACTTACCGAAACCCTTCCGGTTTTCTCCCTACTATTCTTCGGTGATTCTTCCGATCCTATAAACACTCTCTAAGCATCATCAAGCCCTTAAGCGCGATACCCCATGGTTCGGGAACACTCTAGACATGGTCGAGACACTCCCGCACCAAGGATCGACAGAGGGACCTGGATGTCCATGTGACCCCTATGCGTTCCACGAAGATCTTTCGTCGTTTGAACCGGGATAGTCGTGTCTTATTCCCTTTGTCTCTCGATACTTGCATTGCCCGAGATCTGATCAATGACATCACCATGTCGTGTTCAATCTCGTTACCGAACAATGCTACTCGACTCGTTCCGACAAGTGATATCCCTGTGATCAAATCACACGCTACGCAACTATTGGATATAACCTCTCCGAGTGGGCCCTTGAGTATCTTCCCATCAGATGGACGGACAAATCCCGCTCTTGACATATATTGCCTTTACGGGTTCCTCCGAGTACCTGAACACACCTTTATAACCACTGTATTACCAAGTGGCGCTTGATGCTATCTAAGCACTCTCGGGAGACAGTGATTATATAGCCTCACGGTCTAAGTAATAGTCTACGAGGATCCATTTCTAATCATTGTAACTTGAACTTCGTGATAAGATCGGGTCACGATGTTTAGGTTGGGTATTGGTTCATCATCTCATTCTCGGAATGAGTTGACTCCATTCCCAACTGGCATAAATGCCACATGATCATTTGTTGACCAATGAACCAGTGACTAAAGTTTCACTAGGAAGCCCTAGTTGTTTATATATCACATGTGTATTGATGTTTCCATTTAATACAGTTATAGCATGATATAAAACTTAATCATAAACTATATGAAATATGATAATAGTCCTTATTACTATTTGTCTCTAGGGCATATTTCCAATAGTAATGTTGTAACATAGAGACACATTGGTAACATACCCTTGTAGACCGAAAGAGTTTAACGTTCATGTAGAACATGGATGATGTAGTCGTAATCATCTGACCTCAAGGTTGTGAAGCTCCTCGCAAGTCAACCCTTGTCCTGGTATTTGTACAGCAGTCCGGTGCCACAAGTGGCAGCACCCCCGAGGTAACGCACACGTACGAGCAATTCCTTCCTTGCAGAAGTAGAACTGTTGGCCGGAATCACCATAGCACAATAGTGTGCCATAGAGAATCAGACTCCAGCTCGTGCAACCCTTACTTTGGGTCCATAGTTGCAAGAGAAGATATATATATATATATAGAGAGAGAGAAACCTCTAAGGAATAATGCCTTGAGAATATTGGGTGGAAACTGATTCTGTTTTTCCGTCCTATATGGGCCTTCGTATATAGGAAAAAAGAGGGCATCCCCGATACATTGCAAATGTATCTATAATTTTTGATGTTCCATGCTTGGTTTTATCTACTTTCTTGTGTTTTGTCCATACTTTGGAGTACTTTTCATATGATTTATTGGACTAACCTATTAATAAGAGCCACAGTGCCAGCTGCCTGTTTTCTGCTGTTTTTGGTTCCAGTAAAGTCAGAAAATGAATATTTTTGGAATTGGACGGGACAAAAGCCAAAGTGCCTATTTTTCTGGAAGACTCACGGAGCCAAAATACGAGACGGAGGAGGCCAGGGGCTGGCCACACCACCCCCAGGCGCGGGCTGGGCCTGGCAGCGCCAGGGCATGGTGTGGGCCCCCCAGGCACCCCCTCAGTCTCCCTCTTTGCCTATAAGAAGCCTTCTGACCTAAAAACTCCACGTTTTTCCAAAAGGAGTTCCGCTCCACCGCCACCACCAGATTCCACGAAACAGCACCAGAAACTCCGTTCTGGCACCCTGCCGGGACGAGGAATTGGAGGAGATCATCACCATCATCATCACCATCGCTTCTCCATTGACCATCCATGTTTCCCCCATCTATGAGTGAGTAATCCCCCGCTGTAGGCTATAGGGATGGTAGGGATTGGATGAGATTGTTCATGTAATGGCATCAGATTGTTAGGGCATGGTGCCTAGTATCTTTTACTAGTGCTTTATGACTTTGTTGCGACTTGTTGTGCTTAATGCTTGTCACTAGGGCCCGAGTGCCATGATTTCAGATCTTAACATGCTATTGATTCATTATGATAGTATTGTTTTGGTCTTATTTGTAGGTTGTATACAAACGTTGTTGTCCGGAACCAATGGCCCAGAAGTGACAGAAATCGGGATAACCGGAGGGAATGGCTTTGATGTGAGGATCACATGTGTTCACTGAGTGTTAATGCTTTGCTCCGGTGCTCTATTAAAAGGAACACCTTAATTGCCAGTAGTTCCCTTGAGGCCCCGCTACAAATGGGCTGACAGGACAAAAGATGTTGTGCAAGTTCTCATTGCGAGCACGTATGACTATATATGGAACACATGCCTAGGATTGTCTAGTACTTGGATGCTTTATCTTATTTATCAGCAATTGCCCTATGTTCTGATTGCTATGTGGATTGTATTGTCCATGCAACGCCCGTCCATCCATCCCTATGCCTACCGCACTCGAATCCCACTGTTTACTGCAATTGTTACTACTGTCTTTACTTTGCTACTGTTGCTACTTTACTATTCCTACTACAAAATTATTGCTACTGATAAACTGCTGTGAGCAAGATTGTTTCCAGGTGCAGCTGAATTGACAACTCAGTTGTTAAGGCTTATAAATATTCTTTGGCTCCCCTTGTGTCGAATCAATAAATTGGGTTTCACTTCCCTCGAAAATACTGCGATACACCCCCTATACTTGTGGGTCATCACCCCCATCCACTAAAGTCTTGGGGTTGGACTAAAGGGAGGAGGAGGCGCGCGCGCATGGGAGGATGGACGGCGACCGACCCGGGCCAGGCAGGGCCGGGTGGGCCACCCGTGCGTGGCCCATGAAGGTGCCTGCGGCCGGGTGGGCCTCACCTGCCCTTTTTGGGGCATGTTCCCTCCGGGAACTTGTCCCAATAGAGAAGTTGCCCCATTTATTTTTAATTTAATATTATTTATTATTAATTACAATAATTAATATAAAAAACATATTCAATAAATCCTTTTGACCTAAAACTCTTTTCGGTTCTCTCCAATTTCCTTGGAAATTTCCTAGACCGATTCTCTCACGGAACACTTTCGATGTTCCTTTCTCTTTATTCATGTGATTCCATCAATTCTAGAACAATCTCCCAGTGTCGTAAAGCCCTTAAGTGTGTTACTTTGTGGTTCGGCAACATCACAGACATGATCGAGACGATCTCGGATCAATGATCAATAGCTAGACCAGGATGCCCATAGTGACCCATGTGTATTCCATGATATCAACATCGTTTGAACCATAAACATCGAATCCATCCATTGTTACTTCGATACCTGACTTGTCCGAGATCTGATCATCGGCATCATGATACCTTGTTGAATCTCGTTTCTGAGAAGTGTTGCTTCACTCATTCTCGTGATATTACATGCCCATGATCTAGTCCTATCATGCGCAGCTTTATGGATGTAATTCACCAAGTGGGCCCAGTGTATATTCCCATCACATATGAGAACAAATCCAGATCTTGATACATATGCCTCAACCGTCCTCTCTGGAATACCTAACATACACCTTTATGGTCACCCAATTATGATCATGATGGTTGATGCAGTCAAAGCAGTCTCGGTTGACAGTGATTACATATGATCTCATGGTCTAAGGATTAGGATACTTAGTTTCTAACTATTGTAATGATGAACTTTATGATTTGATTGCATTGCAACAATTATAAGTTGGTAATGTTAATCACATTATTTTCTAGATGACATGACTTTATTGTTAGTTGGGATAAATGCACCATGATCCGAAAACTTGATCATCAGCTGCCCAATGAATTAGTTAAATAGAGACTACTAGGGACCTTTGGTTTATTTATATAACACACATGTATCAATGTTTCTGATTGATACAGTTATAGGATGGTATAAGAATATTATGAACTAATGAGATATGATAATAAACATCTTTATTATTTACCTCTAGGGCATATCTCCTTCATCTTGTACCTATAAAGATCAAGCGAAGCAATTGAACATGAGAACATGGATCTTAGACGGTGTGATATCCCTCCCCGTAGAAAGGAAAAGTTCTTTCTAGTAAATGTCTTTATGACCCAACTTCTCTGGCCAATTGAATTGTTGACTCGCTCAGTTTAGTTGTTTTGTACAACCGCTACGCTGAGGTTAGTTTTTTTTAGCATGGTTTCACTTTAACTAGACATGGAATGGTAGAACCAGCCTCTATGACCTCTCCATCTGCCAGCCAACCTTAAGTAATGAATCCCATCAGGTTAGGGATGGTTGTTCATCAACTTTTGAGATGAAAAAAGGGAAGAATTGTACTACCCCCCTAAGATTAATTCCATTAATGCAAGAGACACAAGGTACCGACACTTGCAGAGTTGTACTTTACTAATTTTTCAAACAATGTCTTGATAGAACTTGAAGTATATATCTTATTAACTATACTGAACTATCCATTGAATTTGGTAAAACAAGGAGGCATAGTACATAATATTGTGTAAATGATTGCCAAAAGTGGACAAGAACATTTTCACCATCCCACGAAATTTTGTTCTATTAACTTATGGAAAATGAGTCTCATGGTAGCAACATTTTCACCATCGACAAAATTGTATTGTATTAGTTGTGGGTTTATAATCTCTTGGTAGCGACATACAAGATCCAACGCCTCAACATCAAATATAGGCCCTGTCGTTCGACTAGCAAACATACAATGAACATGACAGCCTATCTTTGGGGATTATGAGAAGATAAATAAGGTACTTCAAGAGGTGGAACTACTGTTGGTCTTGGGTCGGGTGCTAGACCTGGATTTTTGAAATGTTCCAGGGATCTCACTTTTTTGTGTGGAATCCCACTGATCTATCAATAGTCATCAACAACAGTACAAAGAGTCCTAAAAGTAATAGATATTACAAATAGGTCCTTATACCACCTTGCGATGACTACAAACACTAGAGTTTTCCACATCCCCTCGCATGGACCTATTCAAAGAGGTGTAATACTATTTGCATCTTAAATCGGAGAGTCTTCAAAGTGTTGGACTTACAAATCTTGTACCTATAAAAATCATGGGAAGCAATTGAAGATGAGAACATGGATCTTAGATGGTGTGATATCCCTACTCGTAGAAAGGAAAAGTTTGTACTAGTAAAAGTCTTTATGACACAACTCTCTGGCCAATTGAATTGTTGACTCACTCAGTTTAGTTGTTTTGTACAGCCGCTGCGCATAGGTTAGTTTTTTAGCATCACTTTAACTGGACATGGAATGGTAGGACCAACCTATATGACCTCTCCATCTGTCGGCCAAACGTCTGTAATGAAGCCCACCAGGTTAAGGTTGGTTGTTTATCAACATCGGAGATGAAAAAGGAAGAATTCTACTACCGCTGTAGATTCCATCAATGCAAGAGACACAAGGTGCCGAGACTTGCAGAGTTGTACTTTACTGATTTTCCAACAATGTCTTGATACAACTTGAAGTATATCTTGAAACTATATTGATGACATGAGAAAAGATGATGAATTGAAATGCCCAAAATATTTATTGATCTATCCGTTAAGTTTGGTAAAAAAAGGAGGCATATAGAACATAATATTGTGTACTTATGGTATACCCGCTTATCATTCCACTCATTGCCAACTTGACCGCCTTCGGGAAAGACCACACGACCGAAGTCTCCAAGTGCGATATCCCCAAACAAGGATTTTCTATAGTTAACGGTATGTATCGGAGTGCCACGTCAGCAACGATGTCGATATAACCCATGTGCTGACCATTTTTTTTGAAATTTTATGAAGCAAAAATGAAACTTGTAAAACTTGATTGAAACTTATGAAACATTTTGTACTGTTAACAGACTGTTTCAAAATATTTTAGTTAAGTTTCAGTTCGGTTTCAATTCTGTTTCAGTTAGTGACGTCGCGTCACCCATGTACTGATGGAAAAAAATTCTGACTAGCGCACGAATCTCAACACAAAATTGGACGGTGGATAGGACAAGGACACGTACTTAAAAAAAATCGCGAGATCGCCATCTTCATCTCCCACGTCACACGTAACCGGCTTATCAAATTGGTTTCAATATGGTGTACAAAGTTGTGCCGGCTTCGGAAAGACCGCACGAGAAGTTGCCAACTTCTCCGACGCGAGCCCAATTGTAGTATGTAGGATGCGATTGATCAATAGTCCATAATAGACTGCATATATTTATATATGGAAGAAAACATCACGTACGCGATGATGTTTTGTGTTGGAAAGGAATCACATAAAAGATCTACCCACAAAAAGTGGAAAGAATGATGGTAATTGTATGCACAATCAATCACGCGATTTTGCTTTCCATGTACAGTCGTATCGATCCGCTCGATATAAATAGACGCCTATGCCTGCCGCCCTAGAGATCGATCAAAATCTTCGTTTGCTTGCGCCGACCTCACCGACGAACCTGCAGGCCATCTCCGTACCACCACCGCTGCCACAACACGTCGTCACCGCGCCCAACGGGTCCAAGATGCTGAACATCATGCTCCGTATCGCCGGGCTGGTCATTGCCCTCTCGTCGGCCATCCTCGTGGCCGCCCGCGGAGAGTGCACCCCCAGCTCCGGTGCCGTCACCTTCAACTACACCCGCTTCGGAGCCTTCGTGTTCTTCGTTGGCAGCACCATCACGGCCACCATCCTCGAGGCTGTGGCCCTCTACCTGCAGATCCGCCTCAACCTCGCCGCCGACCCTGAAGAAAATACTGTTGCCAATAACGTGCTCGAGCTGGTGGACCTGCTCGTGCCCCCGCTGCTCTACTCGGCGATGACATCCGTGTTCATGGCGTCGGCGGATAACCACGACCAGATCGGCGCCTGTGTGGTGTTCGCCGGGCAGGTCGACCATGCCAAGATCATGTCGCTCTTCGCCTGCCTCGCCATCTGGTTTGCCGACGCCGCCAAGCGTGTGCCGCTCCTGTTCAACGTGCCGGCCTTCCTGGGATGATCCAATCTGTATGCATGCATGCCAGGGCAGGCACGATTTTTTTCAGTTTTAGTCTTTTGAGTTAAAGTTTTTCTAGGGTTTCTTTTATCGTATGTTTTTTAGGGTTTTTGGGTTAAAAAGTTGAAAGTAGTACTATGATATATTGCAGACCCCAAGTATCAAGTGCCCCTATTCTTAGCATGAAATTAAACTAAGAGGGCTTGTTACAAACTGAGACTTTCAATTATATATATACATATGAGATATTGAGATGCAGCATGATACAGGCTCGCTCAAAGTAGTAGATCCCTTCTTGAACGGTAACTTTTTTTCTGTTTGCCTCCGCTTGTGAATATATTATGAGGCAGAATTTCCAGTCGCCTTACCAGTATAGGCTAGTCATCATGTGAGAGGCGTGTTTTTCACATAAAAGACATGCATAACATAGGTTCTCATCAACTGATTACAAACGTTTTCGCCTTCTCATTATTCAAGGTTTATCACGACGATCGCTACACATCAGAGAGGTGTGAGAAGGTGCCAGCTGTAGCGAGTACCTGTGCGTTTTATGGGAACCACAAAGGTGCCGTGCCGCCGGGAGGACATAGCCAACGAATATGAACCTTATTTTCCGTATGTAGGAAGTATAGAGATACAAAGTTGTGCGTGCCTGATTGGAAAAAGACCGCATGATCTAGTTGAAGCTGGACGTCCTGGAACATGGACGACATCTCTATATAAACCGTCGAAACGATGCCGCAATCTTCTCATCTCATAAACAACCTTGTAGCTGGCAACCTAGAATGTGTATTCGGCATGGTGAACTCACTAATGGCGATTCATGGTTCTTAGGATAGCAGTAACACCCGTATCTCCACCGCTAGTCCGGCGGCCATGGTAGTGCGGCTGTCAGCCGGGCTACTACGGCACCACCGATGCTTATTGTGGCTAGGAGAGCAGTAATCGTCCCCGGACAATTGAAACCCTCCCATCGTCTTGGTCCAGGCCACATGTGTCCACCTAGACCACTCACGCACAGAGAAAGGAAAAAAAGACACCCTCCCCCTTATTGAATTGCATGCACTAGCCATCTTAACCAAAAGCCTGAACTGATGGAAAGGGCTAGACGTGTATTATATTCTTAACACTCCCCCTCACGTCTAGGATATTTTAGTCCTTAGCGTGGGTTCGGTGCAGGCCGCAGAATCTTTTTTTTAATACTGCGTGAGCAGGGTCTTAAACTTGAGACCTCTTGGCTCTGATACCATATTGAATTCCATGCACTAGCCATCTCAACCAAAAGTCCGAACTGATGGAAAGGGCTAGGCGTGTATTATATTCTTAACACCCCTCCCCCCGCGTCCTCGCTCCTGGCTCTCTCCCCTTGGCAGCACCTCGCTCGCCTCCAATGGCAGTAGCGTCTCGTTGTCAGAGAATATGCCGGTGTGGTTGCTCGCAGCAACGCCGTTGCCCCATGTAGCAGCGACACCTCGCCCTTGTAGCAGCGGCTGTGCCCGCATGTAGCAACGCTGGCTCGCCCGTGTAGCGGCGACGGCGCCCGCATGTAGCAGTGTCGCCTCACCCATGTAGTAGGACATGGTGCCCCATGTAGCATGACCTCCCGGCCCCATGTAGCAACACCTCCCGCCGCCGGTAGCAAGGCTGCCGGCATGTTGTAGTAAAAGCCCTGACACTCTTGTAGCAGTACCGCTTTGTCCATGTAGCAGGACATGGTGCCCCATGTAGCATGACCTCCCGCCCCGTGTAGCAACGCCTCCTGCTACCGTTAGCAAGGCTACCCGACTGTTGTAGCAAAAGCTCAGACACTCTGGTAATAGCGTTGTCTTGCCCATGTAGCAGGACATGGTGCTCCATGTAGAATGACCTCCTACTCCATGTAGCAACGCCTCCCGCCGTCAGCAGCAAGGCCGCCCGCCTATTGTAGCAAAAGCCTAGACGCTCTTGTAGCAGCAGACATAGCCGCACTAGCACCATCATCGGTGTGGGAAGTGCCACCGCCGCATGCAGCACCACTACAGGCGCGGGCAGCGCCACCACTGGGCACCGGCAGGATATTTGGGCGGCGTCGAACTCGGAGAAGCAGCGTCGATCTTGAAGGCTAGGCGGGGAAGACGTGATTGGAGTACTCGCGCGGGAAGGGCGGAGGAGATCTAGGAAGTCCGGTGAAGTTTGGAGTTGCCACCAGGATGGGGTTGGGCATAGAAGAGAGAGGTGCGATACTATGGGGAAGAACAGAGGAGGAAGAGATAATGTGGGAGGGCAGTGGGAGTGGGCCCGTGCAGGACGCGTGATGCGTGCAGTTAGCGACCAGGACGATGAAAGCTAGCGATCGTCCGGGGATCCTTATCATTTTCCTTGTGGCTAAGGATACCGGTCCGCCCGTGCACTCGGGCAGGCGACATGGCGTGTTTGTGAAGAGCGACGTCACCGAGTCGGGACCAAGTCCACTCCAGCAACAGGTGCGCTGCTACAAGCTTCAGTAGGCGTCACCCCTTCTTGGTTTCTGCCAATGCGTACCCTAGCAGCCTAGCTTGGTCAAAGCAAGAGATCACCGCCTTCTTTGGCCACGTCACGCACGAATTTTACCGGCTTGCCATGAAAAATATAACTTTTCAAAATATACAGATTTCTGCTATATCGAGGAGATCGACGGGGTGAGGCAAGGATACTATGGGCGTGGACCGCTGCAGACATCGTGGAACTACAATTATGGGTTGGCGGGGAGGGACATCAGCTTCGACAGGCTAAGGAACCTAGGGACTATGGCGTGGGACCCGTGGTGTCATTCAAGTCGGCGAAGTTCTTATGGAACCAAGGTCCATGATTGTTGCCACGGGTCGTGAGCACCACAACCAGGGCCATCAATCAATGGCAACGTAGAGTACGACAGCAAGAACGCCGCGACGGTGACCGCGCGGGTGGGCTACTACAAGGGCTACCGCCGCACTGGGTTCGACGGTATGCATGCATGTGGGAATGGGACCGTAAGGATAAATAATTCTGTTTTCATAGAATAAAACAAACTATGTGTGTTGACAACTTAAACATAAAATAAGCATTTATCAATATTACTTTTATTTTGCAAATTTCTTAACTTCGGAATGAAATAGGATTTTTCACCCAAAATTCATCGGAGTTAGTCATCCCATTTACTCTCTCGAAATAGGATTTTGCCCCCTTTATAGATAGCAAAAAATAGTTGAACCGATACAACGTGGCGAGAAAACCCTATGACAGAACATGTCAAAGAAAAACGACAACCGAGAGGCTAGCATGACGTCGTCAACTCCAAGTCAAGCAAGAAACCGGAGGAGCCAGACCTAGCAGTGCAACCTTGATTACCGAGATGGAATGAAACAACTGGACCGGAACAGTGTTGCAACGCATCGAGCAACCTATTGCAAGAGTGGCCCAACTGCCCTATCTAGCTCACGGAGCGCGGCGATCATACATGCAAACAGCATAAACTAAGAACAATGACAACACAGTCACATGTAAGAGAACTTCCCGTGTTGCTCGACCAGGAGGAAACCCTACAGTTGCCAGCGAGTCCCCCATGCCTCATCCCTCCCCTCGCGGCCGACGGCGAAGTCGGTTGGCGTCGTTGGCGGCGGTGCTATTCCTCTCCTCCTGGTTGTCAAGGTTCAGCACGGGCCGGCCAAGGCGGGCGGCGGCACGCTAGCGAGGGGCGTGGTGGCGCTTAGCGTGATGGCAACGTAGTGGCGGTTGGCTCCAATTGGCTTGGCTATTGCAGCGCGCTAGCGCGAGGTGTGCAGGCACTCAGTGTGACGGCGATGCAGTGGCTGTTGACTCCAACTGGCTTGCCTATGGCGGCACTATAACGTCAGTGTGGAGGGTCACGTGGGTCAAGGAGGTCCATGGGGTGCTGGTCATCGGCGACCATGGCGTGGGTATGTGTGGCGGTGCAGCTCCACGGTGTGGGTGGCCATGGACCATGGTTGCGAGCTGTAGTAGGAGATCTTGGTTTCTGGGACCTGGAAGATCAGATCTTGTCCTTCACGGGTTCAATTTGGGTTGAGCGGGTTATGGCCAGGGTCGTTATTGCCGGCTTGCCGGCAGACGGCTGTGTGCTCCTCCATGGGGGTATGGAGCTGCTGAAACCAGCGGGCGGTGTGGGGGCTGCCGAATTGGTTCTAATAAAGGAGGCGGTCCTGGGGTTCCTCGAGCGCCAAGATGAAGATCTTGGCTGTCTGTCCTCATTAATATGGCATGGAGCGGAGTGTTTTGGGAAGGCTCCGCCGATTGTCGTGTCTTAATTTTCGACACCAGGGGTGACAAGAGGTAACCTTGGCAATGCCCATTGTTATGGACTTAGGGTTTCGTGGAAAAGAAAGCGTTAGTAATTTCTTCGGCTGATTAGACAAACAAGGGAGTTGATATAGTATGATTTTGGTGGAGAACACTATTACAAAGTTGTCGATTCGCTAGATGCATTCTAGCTCACAACAGTTTATTGATTGCTGGAAAAACTGAGGTACCTCTCTGTCGGCTCCTCTCAGCCTTTATATGAGAGGCTAGGTCCCGGAGCCGTATACGGGTAGGTCACAAATCATAATTACAATACTACAACTACGACGTTTTTTACTATTATCTTGATCGTCAAGTCAAGCTTCTGGCCGTCAGATGCTTTCTGGGCTCCTTATCTTGTGTGGGCCTTTTGGGCCATATCTGTAATGCACCTAGGGTAACAAATCAGGTGATATGTCATAACCATGTCAGGGGGTATGAGTCCCATTTGTTGTTCGGCGAGGGGCGCAACATCTGGCGAGCTCGATCGACGAGCTAGATGAACACACTCACAGAGAGACACTAGTTTTTTTTACCTAGGTTCAGGTCTGCAGTGAGCGGATCCCTACGTTCGGCAACTAGCTACTATCTAATTATCACAATGTTACACTAGGTTCCTTCCCCAGGAAGGTTCTCTAGTCTGAATCTCTTCCAATCTTCTAAGTCCGACCTGGGTCTCCTTTTATTTGGACAAGGGTTAACCATAGTGGTCGGTTACATGCAGCCGTGGGTCGATGTCACGTGACTGACTGTAGGGTGCATGCGCTCAACAGTACGTGTGTCGATGGCATGCATGTAATATGTTCTTCACGTACGTCACGTTGTGCTCAGGCAGGGTAGCCTGTGGTTTAGGCCAGGCGTATCCTGCCACCTGCCGGTATTGTCGCAGATTCCTTGCCCAGGGGTATTCCGCATCCAGGGCGCTATCTTGAGAGCTAGTTGGGATCTCTATTCGTCGTTGGATGAGGACAAGCTCTAGGCTCTACTAGCTCACGTGTAGGACAAGCACCACGATGGGGAGCTATAGAGATCCTCCGCCCTCGCTATAGAGCGTGGGAGGGGGAGATGACGATCTATGCATGCTTCCTCTGTATGGGGCTCGTACCCCTTTCTCGGAGTTCTTCCTCGAGGTGATGAAGGTGTACGGCTTCTGCCTCGTGCAGATCCACCCCAATGCCATGGCATGCTGACCTTGGCAGCCTTCGCGCATCTCTGCAAGGCATTCGTTGGGGTGATGCCTTTGATGGCGCTATTTCGCCACTTCTTTACTCCTGGGTTGGACAAGAGGCCGCAGATCACCGGAGGTATCACGTTCCGCGTCTAGAACTAGCGTTCCAAACAGTACCCCCAGGCCAATGCAAGTCCAAATGGGATGAATGGCGTGGTGAGTTCTGTATGGTGGTGGTTAGAGATTTGCTGCGTGGATGTAACACCCCAGCATTAGGATCCAACGAAGGGTAGAAATAGGAATCTGAGTTTGTGCGTGCATGCATTTGTAAAAAATTCAGGGTAAATGTTTCGCCGAACAAAAATCTAAAGAGATCAGAGTTTCTTTCACTAACGAGGGCTAGGAATAACTCTTTATAGTGACTGCTATGAATTTTGACATGACCTTTAGGAATTATTGAGCCTTCGGAGAAGTTATTTTGAATTCAAGTTTGAAATTTAAAAGTATTTGAAAATTAGAAGTTAGTAATATTAAATTGTTTTCCAAAATACTTTATTAACATTGTTTGATTATATTATAGACAATAAGGATTTAAGACAAGGAAAATTAAATAAGAAATGAATTCTTATTTCTTTATTGCATAATAATATTACAAATGGTGATAAATACACCAAAAACAGAATATTATAGAGAATAGAAGCTAATGAAATAAAACTTTATTAACTTATAATAATATCTTTACAAGATTCTTTACAAAAAGAATAAAAAGAAAGTTACATCTAAAATCTATACTACATATCTATTACTATACTAAATCTTGAGTATCCAGATCTTGTTCCTGCAAATAAGAAAAAATGACTAAAAATAAAATAAAGGGTTAGTTAGTTTTACTCTCTGTGGTGAACAGTGAAGTGCATTGTTCATATTACATCATGGAGTAATTAAAAGAGTGGAAAGTTTCACCAGGGCAGTAACTAGTAAAAGGGTAACGGGTGATGATTATTTCACTTGATCTGATCCACAACCAGACCAGACAACCAGACCACACAACTATATAGCTTAGTCACTTAAATTCATGGAATGTGTTGTCAAAATAGCACCAGCAGTACGAGTACTCAAAAGAGAGGAACCTGCGGTAGCATAGCCACTAGGGAGACCAGATTACCTTCTCAAGGTACACAGCCAAGCACACACTAAATCTGCCAAATTCCCAAACAAATTCACTGGCCCAGAAACCCAACAAGTTAGCCATCCAATCTCATGATGGTAACATAAGGAGGGGGTGGAGTAGGTGGATAGCAAGGCCAAGTACAAGATCACAGGAGCAGCACCAGGAGGTGTAGAGCCAGATCAAGCCAGCAAGAACAAGTCAGCCAGATCAAGCCAGCAAGAACAAGTCAACAAGATCAAGCTAGCAAGAAACGACACAACCTCACCAAGCATCAAGTAGTGTGGTGAGTACACATAAAACCATCACATGATCCAATCATCATAGAGTAAATAGAGCATGTGTAGTTTTATATTTGATCTTCTCAAAAAAGAACACCCAAGTGAGGTGTATATCCATCCTAGAAGAAAGATGAAAAGCCAATAATAAATATTTCCAAGCTACTACCAAGATCTCATCCTTTGCATCACTGATCTTGGATAGAAATCTCTAGTTTAATAACTAGATATACGGGCATCCTTGAATGAACATTTCTGGGCACATCCTATGGATGGTAGCACCTCAGAAATGATACATCTTAAAACTCCATCTTAAACAGTAAGGATCCACCCTACTATTCTTACAAAATCCTATCAAATCATTTTCCTAAACACTATAGGAATCATACCTAGAAATTATCCATCATAGGATATGTGAGATAGGAAGCAGCAGGTGAAAACAGCTGTTTTTCCATAGCTTTGCCTCAGACCAACATCACTGGCCTGAAAATATTAATGAGTACCACAGGCTAATTTATCCAATAGAGTTTTTCAACTCTCATACACTCTAGAATACAAACAGAAAATAGCCCAATATCAGGTGAAAGCTTGTGTACCAATCAATAGATGGTGTCACAATAACCATGCTTGACAAGCAATTCATATACATAGGCTACTTAATCTAATCCTCTCAAATATAGACTTAATCACTTTCCTAAAATAAAAATTAGGAATCATATTTAATATCTCTACATTCTATCATCAACAATTATCAGAGAGTAATTGGATTAGATATCCAACTCCAATTCTTTCATACCAAAGCATATCAACAAGAACTAGAGAACTAATCTCAATCCAGATCATAGCCATGATGTCACCAATCCGATACAGGACGGTAAGTAAAAGTTTAGTTAGTAGCTTATTGATAGGAATTACTATCAACACCAAGAACCACAATATAGCAGTGAACCCTACACAACTAGATTTAGTAGGAAACCACCTCAGATGAACATGGTATCAAAGGATGAACCCTAGCACAAAGGGATGAACCTTGGTGCCGTGGATAGACATAATTAGGGTTCATACGTTGCAAGAACTTCGAGGGTAGCAAGGTAAGCCAGAGAATAAGAGAGAGAGAGGAACTCACCCGTGGTCCTCGCTGAAGTTAGGAGAGGAAGCAGAATCACCGGCGAGTGCACACGGCGGCACGGGGTGCACCCGAGGGCGCTGCAACCCGCGCCAAGCCATGGCACAGCGGCCACAGCCACATGGGCAGCAGCGGCGGCACCACAGGACCACCGAAAGCTCAGCACAACACCACCGGGGGGCAGAAGTCCACATCGCCGCCAACCCCCAAACCCTAGGGTTCGGGGTGGAGTCAGCCTGGATGGGAGAGGGCCTTACAGATGAATCAAACAGTACCAGATGGCGGAGTGGTGTCGGCTACCTTGCCACACACCACATTAGCGGCTGAGGAGGCCTAGGGAGGCCGGAATCAAGTAGCGATAGGGTCGGCATCGCGGGGGCTCTACAGGGACAAGACAATAGGGGAACAAGAGAGAGAAGGGGAGAAACCGAGTGGCACTGCGCTGATCGAGGCGGAGGGGTATGACCAGCCCAGGTGGCCTGAGTCAGGGCTGGGCCAGCCCAATGGGCTAGGTCCAGTTTTAAAAGGAAAAGCCTAACTAAATTGTCAAATGACCAAAATACCCCTAGGACTTAAATGGTTCTAAGAAATAAAATAAAAATCCTAAAAATATAAATAAAATATCAATGGACTCATAGAAATGTCCTCTATTCAAGAAAAATCACAACTAGAATTTTAGGTAATTAAATTTAAAATTATTATTATTAAGGTATATATTCCTTTGGAATTTTATAAAAATATACCAAACACATAAAATTGAATAGAATTCATTTTTACAATTCTAAAAGGGAGTGCTATTATAGAAAAATGCTAGTTTGTATTTTTGAAAAGTAAATTTAGTGTGATAAAAATAAAGTCTTATTTCCTTAAAGGAATTTTAGTTAAATACTTAAAAGAGTTAAAAACTAAATAAATCCATTTTTAAACTCTTAAAATAATACTAGTCATTATAAAAATACTAAATATAACGTTTATAAATTTTTTAAAGACTTTAAGTAATACTTTTGTTTTATTAATTAAAGAAAATAGCAAACTTTTACTAAGAGGGTAAAACAGGCAAATAAGCAGATAATAAACCATTGCATGACATTAATATGCATTGCATATTGCTTCTTTAAATATTGTCCTTACCGGGCAATAATGGTTCTCTATAGAAACCAGAGCTCAAGGTAAGGTGGAAGCATCCGACTTCACTACCTTGCAATCACAAGGCAAGTTCATCACTTGCTCATGTCCTTTGAAGAGTCTTTATCAAAGATATTGCAAATGGTGTGTTATCATCTATGATTTGGAAAAAGAAAATATTATCTTCTTAAATAAATAAGATGTTGTTATCATCCTAAGTGGTGATATAGATAAGGTGAGCAATGGAACTTAGGTTTCCAATTGCAAGAGAGTCACCATAGGATTAACAACCCATGACATCAGTGATTCTAGCACCGTATATTACGCGTTAACCATGAGATTTGGAATGGGACGGAGAAGTCAGCTGGATCTTCTTCCTTTCATATGTAGGCAAGATGACCTTAACGTGACGCTATGATTCCTTGTGCGGATCCAGCATATGGGTGGGCACGCTTAGGCCCCACGATTTTGGTATCTAGTTTATTTGTGAGCGGCTGCCGGAGGTTTAGTCAGACCTTTATGGAGCTTTCCAGGGGCATAGCCGGCTCATAGAGTCATCGTGAACTCATCAGGGTTGTAGCTTGCCCGAAAGGGGGCTTAACGGAGATGTAGCTCGGTCTGAAGGATCGTGCAGACATATGGGGTCGTGGAGAGGGGGAGTGATTGGCTTGGATCACCTACAGGGCCCCACATCACGGAATTGTGGACGGGAAAGTACGTCCGGTTGTGCAACAAGGAGTTGATCTCTCATGGGTAAAGGAATGCACCTCTGTAGAGTGTAAGAACTGTAACTTGTTACTCCCTGTTTCGGGAGGGTACTGCGAACGCGGCAGGAAAGGAACTCCATGAAGTTCTGGTCAACCTGTGAAGGCTGATGGGCATAGTTTTTGATAATAAAAACAATCTTTGAAGAAACGTTTATTAAAACTGCATAGTGCCAAGGACTGAGTCCGAGGTGGTAGATAGAGCATCAAACTTCCCACCTTGCATATAATGAACTTGCTAGGTAATGTTGTTACTCACCCTTTCCATTGATCGCCTGCTTAGACTCTGAGGAGCCAGAAGACACTTCGATGTACGCGGCTGAAGGGTAAGAGGAGGTCTACTACGAGGAGCCAGACCTGTCTGGAGGAGTAGAAGGGATGGACTACGAAATACGCTATGGAGTGGAGGTCAACGAGTCTGAGTAGTTGCCTTAGTTATTAGTAAACCAGTTAATCCGCGCATCCTAAACCTTATATAATAAGTTGTTGAGCTTAATTCGGAGTATGAGTTTGAACTTTGTATCTTCCGCTGAAACTATTTAAGTTTGGTTGTAATTTTGTATCACTTAAAGTTTGGAACTTCTAGTTTTGTAATAATAATGAAGTGTGTATGTTTGTAATGTGGACCCGCAATGTTTCTGTTGTACCACTCTAAGGGATGTGATATTTACAAAACGGTGTCTATGGATGTCATGTCATAGACTATTGTGTACTACACATGCAGTGGTATGCTGGGTCACCGCTGCTGGTATCAGAGCAATTTCTTTGACCTTAGGTTGGAAACCTAGTAAAGGGAACTACTTGTAGGAGTCTTAGGGCAACAATAAAGAGTTCTCTAGATTATATGATGAATATTCAACTAGGAATATTTTGTTATATTTTTTAGTGCGATAATTCTTTATTATGATGCACCATTATAACTAATGGATACTAATTATGAATATTTTCTATACAGTGAAAATGGCACCAAAGTTTCCAAAACAGACCTTGGCAAGGAAAGAAGAGACTCTCGATGATTATCAGGCGGCTTTAACTGAATAGCTTCGAGAACTTCTGAGGTTTTTGGTTGCACAACTAATAGTCCAGTCAATACCATGACATACCATGATGGGCGAATGTTACCCAAATATCGTGTTAGCATCCAAATACCAAAGAATCTTGGTTTATATCACGATTTACCTATGGGTGAAGGTAGAAGTCACCTAGCAGCATACCATGTTGCTATTTTGGAGGCGAAGCCAATGTTCGAGAACACAAAGCAGAAGAGTTAGCTGGAAGCACATACTCTGTGATTCCTCATGACTCTATAGATGAGGAGCCAGTACCAGATCATCTTACTTTAGTAAAGAAGCATCCAAAACTAGCTTCTAAGTTTATGGATCTGTATTGACTGATGGTTGGGTCTTTGTATAAGCCACATCAGGTTATTGTAGAAGATCAGATTGATATGTTAGAGGATTTAACTAATCCTGAACAAAGGGAGAAGTTAGCATCTAAATTGGAGAATGAAGCAGTGGATAGGGGTAACCCAATTTTTAAGGATATACTTATAGATCCAGCATCTTTTACACCATTTCCTTATTCACCTATGCCAGAAACCACTAGATATCCTAATGAGGGTACTAGTCATCCAGTACCACAGAATTCTTGGGGAACCGAGGACTCGGAACTACCTATTGGAAACTCCGAAGGATGGAGGTACAAATCGATGGATGGATCTGCCGGGAATCCTATTCCTATGGAAGACTCAGTTGGGGATATCGGGCAGACTAGTCGCATGGGAGTGAGATCTTATTCCGTTGATGGAAGAGATGTCCATGTGAAGGATGTAGAGTCCAATGAGGAAGATCCTGGAGAAAGGGTGTTTGAGTTACCAGAACATTATCCTACTCCAGATAACATGCATTATCCAATTATAGCTGAGGACTATCGTACCCAGCAGAGTACTTGGGGAGCATCGAAAGCGGAATATTCTATTGATGACTCAGGAATCGAAATACAGGAGGGGATTGAAGAAGATAGTGATGAGGATGATTCAGAAGACACCTCAGATGAGTTGGAAGGTATGGACACACTTCATATGGATGACGTGTCAAGTCCAGATACCTCTGATACTGAGTATCGTCCCTCGAGGAGGCAAGTCGTTCCACAGACGGTGCATTGTACCTCACGTCAGCACGGCTATACTCCGGGTATGTACGATGAACTTCACAGCTTTTGGGGAGCGTGAACCTTGAGGAGGAGAATTCCACTGAGCAACGCGGGAGATAGAGTCTGAGAACTTGATGTAATTAAATAAATGGGTTAGCATCCACATGAGCTTGTAATACTTAAATAGTATGGGCTTGTAATCACATTGTATCGAATATGTTGTTTGTAATGTATAATATGTGTGTAATGCATATTTGGTTCTTATTTGGATTTTTTCCATTGTGTGACTAGTTCTGCGCATGAAGTCAAGCTCAGAACACATATGCATGATGTAATTATGAGTGTTCGCTTTATGTTGCAGGACTAGGGGTTATGGAAACATGTGTAATGGAAGAGTCGGAACAACAGCACAGGGAGCACGAAGCCAAGGGAAAGGCGGATGAAGATGCCAGAATGCAGGCAGCTTTACCACCACCACCCCCAATGAGGCCATTAAGGGAGCAGAATTTTATGCAATATATGCAGATGATGCAAGAGTCCCAGAACAAGTTTATGGAGGGGTTAATGGATCGAGTGGGATAGCAGAGGGCACCTCAAGGACGTGGTGTAAGTCTTTTAGATTTTCAAGATGCAAGGCCTTTACCTTTTGCATCCACCCCAGAACCAATGGATGCAGAGGATTGGTTAGCAGATACTGAGAGAAAGTTGAAAACGGTAGGATGCAATGATGAAGAAAAGTTGAGGTATGCAACACATCTATTGACCGGACCTGCAGCAGCATGGTGGGAGGGTCAGTTAGCTATGCAACTTCCAGGAAGAGAGTACAACTGGGAGGAGTTCAAACAGAGATTCCGTGAATACCATGTTCCAGAAAGTATGATTGAGTTGAAGCGTAGGGAGTTTGAAGAACTGCAACAGGGTTACTCTAGTGTCATGAAGTATATCTGGGAGTTTAGTGATTTATCTCGTTACGCTACTGATGAAGTCAGCACGGAGGCGAAAAGGAAGAAGCGGTTCATGCATGGACTGAATCCATTTGTGAAGATGCAGTTGAGGCTTGCCAACACCGAAACTTTCCAGCAGTTGCTTGATGCAGCTATAACCTTTGAGGATGATTACAAGAATGTCCAAGAGGACCGTAGGAAGAGAGCAAAGAAGGAAACAAAGAGGATTCAAGCAAGTAAACCTAAAACCAATTTGGAATTCAAACCCAGAAACAGACCCTACAACAACAATAACAAGAGTAGAAATAACAATGGAGGTCAGTTCAATCCTAGAAGGAATGTCATATGTCACAATTGCAAACTTCTGGGACATATTAGCAAGGATTGCAAGAAGCCAGTGATTATTTGTTATGGTTGTGGTCAAAAGGGTCATATCAAGCCAGAGTGCCCAAGTAAACCACCTAGTGGTTGGCCCACAAAGGGTGGAGGACAAGCCAGTGGAGGCAGTGGACATCCTAACATGGGAGGAAATTTTGTCAAGAATGACAATGGCAAGAGGAGCAGGCCTACTGGGAAGCTGAACTGTACAACTTTGGAGGAGGTGGATAACTCCGAGCACGTAGTAATAGGTACGATTAACATCCTTAGCAATCTCGGAAAAGTTTTATTTGATACGGGTGCAACTACTTCTTTCATATTTGAAGAATTCTGTGATAAATTTGGGATTAGAAGGGCAACGTTAGCAAACCCTATAACCATAGTGACGGCTGGGGGAAACCTAGTGGTACACCACATTAAGCAAGATCAAGTTATCTAAATTTGTTGGTGTACATACTTTGTGGACCTATATGTGATTCCATTGAAGGGAATTGTAGTAGTGTTGGGTATGGACTGGATGGCTGGACATGGGGCTCAGATAAATTGTGAGGATAAATTTTTTCAATCAAGTCTCCAAGTGGATGAATGATAGTATATTAGGCAGATAAACATAGTCATATCATGGTAGATCTCCAATTGAACTCAATGAAGGAGGTTAAGTTGGGAGATATTCCTATAATGAAGGAATTCCAAGATGTTTTTCTAGCAGAATTACCAGGAATGCCACCTGATCGAGAAATAGAATTCACTATTGACCTGATACCAGGTACAAAACCAATAGCCCAAGCACCATATAAAATGGGCCCGAAAGAATTAAAAGAGCTTAAGGAGCAAATTGGTGCTTGTTTTCGTTCTAGGGGAGCATTGAGCGCCTAGGGAGCGGGAAGGTCAATCCTTCCCTCTAGAGCCTCGCCACCAGGTCAGCGGAACATCCTAATATATGAGAGTCAAGTATTCCCGGGGCCTGTCATGCAAGGATATCCTCTTTCTTTCCTTCCGATTGGCATCTTCTGGCCGATTCCGTTGTTGTTGCTGCCAGACTGCATCATGTCTACCAGAGTCACCTTCCCTACCGGTCTGTCATTGGAGGAGGAGGGAGCCCTGGGTGCTGAGGGCACTAGCCTTCGGGGTTGCTGCATGGAGATAAGGCTTCTACAGGATGGGAGCTCTCTGCCATTCCTCAGGCCCACATGCGCTCCTCCGAGAAGGACCCCTCAAACTAAACTGAACGTGCTCTTGGAGCCCCTATGGAGAACGACCGGTGTCTATCCCCGGGAGGCTGCTTCCGCACGCATCCAGGTAGGCACTTGCTCTCGAGACCAGAGTGCTCGGGTGCTGGCACGGAAAGCGCTGGAAGCTTGAGACGGGGTGGGCGTTGCTCTCGGTTGTTCTCCTTCTTAGGATAGAGGTCTCCCTCCCAATGAAGTAGGGTTGGCCCTCCCACATGATCTAGAGACGTTACGAGGCGAGCATGCTCATTTGCAGGAGTTTGCCATTGCATCTTCTCTAGCTAGAGAAGAGACGTAGCGGGAACTCTTCGACCTCCGTGCGAAGGTGAAGTGCATGGAGGATGGTTCCCTCGAGGCCGCCAACCATTTGTAGGAAGCTAGCCTTGTGGCGGAGAGTGCACGCCGCTCTCATGCTTCCGAGAAGGATAAGGACGGTGCACGCACCGCCACGTTGCTAGACACGTCTTCTCGCCTAGACGAAATGCTCCCAGGCCTTCGGGTGGCTCCCATCGGTCTCCCCTATAGGGACGATGTCGACGTGCATTCCTTCTTCATTGGGGCGCTACTAGACCGCGTGAAGAGTCTACGCACGGCTATCAACGCCATGCTGGAGGACGAGGGGAAGGAGGTGGTGGCCGAAGTGGCCAAATTGGTGTTGTCCAGGCTCCACCACCACCTTCCTGGGTTTGATGTTGAGGTTATCTTCTGAGTCTCATCCCCTGGAGCGGACTTGAAGGCCTCGGAAGATGCCGTGAAGCCAGTAGTGGACAAGGTAGTGCAGGCGATGGGCCACCAATCCTACGACTAGACAACACACTCACCCCGCCCTGTCCCTGTAGGACAGTTTTAGCCTTTCCCAATGTGGCGGGTGTATGCTTGCTTGTAGCTTGAACTAGGGCCTTGGCACCCTTTGTGTTGTGGTGTTCAATAGAGGTTGTGTTCATTTCCTGGTGCCTTGGAGCCGGTTCACCGCCTGCTCCTGCCTCGGGAAGAAGAGTCCCTGCCCGAGCACCTTTTTCTCAGGAGAAGCAGAGGAGGCGCTATTTGGGCTTGACTTTCTTCACTGATGTGGGGTCATAGCCTCTCTCCGGATCAAAATGGGGAGGTGCCTACGAGTAGGTTGCAACCGCAAGCCCCCTCTTTTTCTTTTTCTGTCTACCACCTCCAGTGAAACGCAGAGCAGGGTGAGCACATAGGAGGGTGCTACCCGGGTTACACTTTTTCATCCACAAGTTCTCTCCTTGCCGGCTCCTATCCCAGGGAGGGCAATCATGGGGTGAGGCTTGCTTCTATTCTCTAGGGCTGGTTGATGACTGCAAATGCACAAACCGAATGTAGCAAGTTTCAAAATAAGAGTATCGTACCTATAGGGAGCTATTTGATTAAGGTCTTTATGCCCCTTGTCGATTTCCACCAAAGGATACTTATGAGCTTCCTTTGATCTCAAGTAAAGGGTGTTTAAAAGGTTTTTGGTTGAGTGCAGAAAAGTAACTAAAAAAGTAAAAGAAAGCAAGTAACAAGGTTGTGTGAACACGCGGTTGAACTCAATAGGGCTATAACATTCTTGGGGATGTAGGATACACCACTAGCATGATATTATTATTATTAATTAAGATAACATACTTCTTGTGTCATGATATGTATGGAGAGAGATCCATTCACTACAAGTCTTGTAGGAAGCCACTTTGTTGAGCCAAGAATGTGGTCACTGATGCCCACAAGTATATGGGATCGCTGAAATCTTTGATGGGAAGTATTACCCAAATTTATAGTTCGACTCCAGGAGAACACAAGAATATCAATACAACTTTAGCAATTGAGATGTCACTCTCAACCACATCTATGTATCAATAAACTAAAGAGAAAAAGGTGATGGCGGTAATTTGATTCGAGCAAGAAAAATAAAACAAGAGCAATTGAAACGGTTTTATAGTTTTCACCGAAAGTAGTGAATGTGTAACTCTCAGAGATTAAAACGTAGGCATGAGGTGATAGCGGGGTGTTGCATGAATAAGATTGATCATATAATAAAATACAAATAACATGGGGTTTTTCTCCAACTCCGATGTGTGTAGGTATGTGCTCCGAATTTAGTTGTGCGTACTAACCAAGAGAATTTGCACAACATCTATTGTCCTACCTGCCCATTTCACCGAGGCCAACTTGGAACTACAGGTAATTAAGGCTTACCCTTTCGAATAGCCCGTAACAACGCATTAATACTCCATGAACACAAAGAATCCTCAAACTAAAACATCTCCCTTGTTTTCCCTATATGTCGTTTTAGGGTTTGCAGGTTCAATTTAATAATAGGCAATACACTTTGCAGATGGATACCAAACTCAATTATATGATACGGCAAAATAATTCCAGTACTGAAATCATGCCACTCGGGCCCTAGTAGCAAGCATTAAACATAGCTAAAGTGCACAACAGAATACAAGAATATCTTCAAGACAAACCCCTCAAATATCAAACAACTAATACAATTACATGATCAATCTCATCCAATCCCCATCCCCCTCAAATGCCTATAGCAAACTATTCACCCATGATGGGGGAGATGGAGCTCATGATTGATGGGGATGAAGGCAGTGAAGATGATGGTTAATACGGCCTCCAGATCCCTCCCTCGGGGGAGAAATCCTGGATCAATCTGACCCCGAAATCGACGATCATGGCTCTAGCGGTGCTCTATTTCAGCAAAAGCTCCGTTCTCCTGGGGCAACCACTTTTGGGGGTATATAAGGGAGTATGCAAAAACGGAAGGCAAGACGACGCTCGTGGGCCCAATGAGCATGCCACACGCGACCCTACTACCTGGTCGCATGTGGTGTGCCCGTTTGGGCCTCGGGCACTCACTTGTGTCCGTCCAATGCTCAAACTTCTTCTTTTGATAAAAAAAGTGGCTTGGTATTTTTTTCTCGATTTAATTCCCTGCAAAAACAACAAGAAATGAGACTTTGCTAAAACAACATCAGATTCTGCACTTTTAATCAAATATGGGAGGATTCCGGAGCAAATTGTGTGGCAAAATACTTGGAAATGTAGATGCATTTTTAATGCATCAGTCACCTCTAAATAACCACTATGATGTCAGAGAGCAATCACCCATACAAACCACTGCAATTAAGGGTCTCCATGTGGATATCGTAATTAGCTTAGGCAGTCTCTCTTTATCCTCCTTTGACCGTGTACGTTGCTAGCCGGCACCAATTGTCATGAAGCTCTCTGGGCACACTTCCAAACACGTCTAAAGGATTTCTCCCTCCCTTTAGTCCCGAAGGCAGTGATATGTGGCCGACTACACATACCATTTAAAGAGAGAAATCAAACACAAATCATAAATCTATCATTGACTATCCAGTCATATTGACACAAGAATAGACCATCTTTATTGCAACTTCATAATAGTTCTAGGGTTTCTCCATCTCCCCAAGAATGAGGGAAACTACTCACACATGGAACCAATCAACGACATCATCATAATCAATTGGATGAATAAAAGTACAGGGATAAATCTAGTGCAAACCATAATTGAATCTGGAATTACAACAATATCTAATAGATGATAGTGGGGGTAGTAATGGTGATGGAGATGCAACGGTTGATGATGAAGGGGATGATGCGATGTCCTCCAATGATCCGTGAAGCAGCAGGTGATGACTGCAAGTGCACAGATTGTTTGTAGCTAGTTTTGAAATAAAGATATCGATCCCACAGGGAGCAAGAGTCTGAAGTCTAATAACTCTTGAAATAAATATTACAATAGAAATGCTAAATAAAGTTCTAAGTGACAAGATAAAATGCGAGTATTGTGTAAAAAGGTGTTTTGGGATTTTTGGTATAAGAGCAACAATAAATAAAGTAAAACAACTGAATACAGAAAGTAAGTATCGCGTATGTAAGAGAGATTGGAACTGCAATGGGGAAAATGCATTCTTAGGGAGCAGCAGATACACCACTAGCATTATAAACAACATAGATAAAGATTATTATCATGAACATTCTTAACTATGTATGTGTGGGAGGAACTCCGTATTTGGACAAATAGGCAGGAACCGCTGCTAACATCATCCTCATAACCACAGTAGTCAGCAATCGATATCAATTGAATTACTGCGCTATTAAGGGACTTAATCCCATAGGACGTATCCCATGGCATGGATAGTGTTCTGTGAGTTTCCTCGGTTTCCCAAGTTGATACGTTAGGAGTTCCAACAGCTTTATAGTCACTGTAAGTGCTAACACACCTCCATCTGCCAACAAGTAGTTCCCTCCATCAAGTCCCCATGAGAGGCAAATATTGAGAGGTCGACTTCTCTCAACATCAAGATGAAGACAATCTAACACATGGTCACAATGATGAATATCATAATAGACTTTATCTTATTTCAATCTCATACTAGGGTTTCTTCATCTCCCCAAGAACTAATGATCTACTCAGACATGGAGGCAATCAACATCATGGCAATAACAATGGAATCTATCATAGATGAATAGTACTTGTATAAATCCACAATGACTACGGAAATTACAACAATATCGAGACAAGATATAGATGGGATAGATGGAGATGGTGGTGATGCAGTGGTGGATGATGAAGATCGATGCCCTAGCCTCCCGGATCTGCGCAGGGCGAAGATGGATCCCCGGTGGACGAGTTCCCCCTCCAGATGCCTTCTGGAGGTGAAGTTTTGGTGATTTCTGGGTGTTATGTATGTCGTCCCTATGATCCAATTGCATGGGGTGAAACTATTTGAGGAGGTGGTGGTGGCGCCAACTATACGGTGGGAACTATACGGCCGGAAAATTTATTCCCGCCGTATATTTGGTCGTTAAACTATGTGTCTCCTTTGTTCGCTTCGGGTTTTCTTCTGGTATTATTAATATTTCCCAGAAAAGCTATTTACGTTGTTTTTGACTCCTTTTCTCCTCAGTACAATTGCTCCAAGAATTGTGTCCATTGGATCCATCATTTGTCCTGATCCTGGTGAAAACAAACATAAAATGTGCGCACGAGATTATTATTTTCATAGAGTGGAATGTAATGCATAAATTTGCGTATACAAAAATTATACACCTTTGAACTCTTTGAAATCGCACTTAATACGTGATAATTTTGTGCTAAGAAAATCTTGAGAGATTATCATTTTCATATAGTGGAATATAATGCATAAACTGGCATATACGAAAATTATACACCTTTGGACTCTTTGAAATCACACTTAGGTCATGATAATGTTGTGCTAATAAAATCCTGATCACTTATCATTTCTATGGAGTGAAATATAATCCATAAACTTGCGTATACGAAAATTTTAAACCTTTGAACACTGAGAAATCGCACTTAATAACAAGATAATGTTGTGCTAGCAAAATTTTGAGACATTATCATTTTCTCCCTCCCCCCATTTTCATAGATGGAATGTAATGTATAAACTTGCATATACGAAAATTATACACATTTGAACTCTTTGAAATCGCACTTAATACGTGATAATATTGTGCTAAGAAAATCTTAGAGATTATCATTTTCATAGAGTGGAATGTAATGCACAAATTATACACCTTTGAACATGTTCCCTTCAAATTATGTTCAAGTTCATTTGTTTATGGAATTAAAGTACCGATGGCAAACTCGTTATTTTTCATGGATAGAGGGGTTCCCCCCGACAGATATAGGGGTTATCCTGTCCGCTAGATCACAGAGGATCAACGGTTGGTGGGCACGATCCGCGTGACAACTGTCTCAACCAATTAGAGCGTAGCAGCTGATACATTGCAAATGTATCTATAATTTTTGATGTTCCATGCTTGGTTTTATCTACTTTCTTATGTTTTGTCCACACTTTGGAGTACTTTTCATATGATTTCTTTGACTAACCTATTAACAAGAGCCATAGTGCCAGTTGTCTGTTTTCTGCTGTTTTTGGTTCCAGAAAGTCAGAAAATGAATATTCTCGGAATTGGACGGGACAAAAGCCAATATGCCTATTTTTCTCGGAGACCCACGGAGCCAGAATACGAGACGGAGAGGGGCCACAGGGTGGCCACACCACCCCTGGGCGCGGGTCCCCCTTGGCCGCACGAGGGCATGGTGTGGGCCCCCTGGCTGGCCACTGACCTCGCCCCTTCGCCTATAGATTCCTCCCGATACAGAAACCCTAAATAGTCAATCAGAAATCCACGAAAAGTTCCGCAGCGCCGCCGCCACCGAAGGGGAGATTCGGGGCACAGAAATTCTCTGTTCCGGCACCCTACCGGGACGGGTAAGTGCCCCCGGAGCCATCTCCATCGATCTCCACCACCATCTCCATCGCCATTGTTGATTCCCATGATGAGGAGGGAGTAGTTCTGTCTCGAGGCTAAGGGTTCTACCCATAGCTATGTGTTCATCTCTCTCTCTATGCATGATCATATTGTGATCATGAGTTTTGTAATCAAGTAGATCTACCTTGCTACTCAAGTGCTTTAATAGATCTCTGCTCTCCCCATGTGTGTGAAAGTGACAGCGTGCACACCATGGTGGCACTTAGGCTAGAGATTACAAATACTTGTTATGAGTTATATTTGGAGTTGGATGTCTCTATGAAATTGTGGTGTTTGTTGGAACCATCTAGTGCTCAAGGTGATAGTGTGGGGTTATCTATATGCGGAAAGCGAACTTTGAGGTGTGCTGTTATAGCCCTACCATTGATTAGAGTGTCCAACCGGAGAGTAGTTAAGAGCAGTATCATAAAAAGAATATATTTATATGAGAGTGTTCACTAGTGAAAGTATGATCCCTAGGCCTTGTTTCTAAACATTGAAACACCGTTTGCAATTAGATCTATTACATGTTTGCTTGCTTCCATCTTTATTTCAGTTTTACTTTAGTCTTTTCCACGACATCAAGCTATTTTCTATCACCGTTACCACTTATAATTATCTATACCACTTGTATTTCACTATCTCTTCGCCGAACTAGTGCACCTATACACCTGACAAGTGTATTGGGTGTGTTGGGGACACAAGAGACTTCTTGTATCTTGATTGCAGGATTTCTTGAGAGGGGATACCTTTGACCACTTCCTCCCTGAGTTCGATAAACCTTGGGTGATCCACTTAAGGGAAAACTTGCTGCTGTTCTACAAACCTCTACACTTGGAGGCCCAATAACTGTCTACGAGAATAGAAGTGCGTATACATCAAGCTATTTTCCGGCACCGTTGCTAGGGAGGTAAGGTAAAAGGTATTCACACCGGAGGATTAAAGAAGAAGAACCTCCCACGGAAAACACCTATTTTCTGGCGCCGTTGCCGGGGAGGTAAGGTAAAAGGTACTCACATCCTCCGGTGTGATTGCTCGAAGTTATTTCCTTTAGATTCGGCAATTTTTTCTTTTTGTTTCTTGTTTTCACTAGTTAGGCTTAATGGAAAACAACAACAAAGAGAGCTTTTTAGTATTTATCTTGAGTTAGGACATGAAGTGTTTGAAGAGAAAATTAAAAAACCTATTGAACTTTATTTGCATGCTAATAGCAATGTTATTAGTATGAATTCTTTGAACACCATTATTGCTAATGCTATGGAAAAGTCTAAGTTTGGGGAAGCTAGTTTTGATGAGCATGATCTTTTTAGTCCCCCAAGCACGGAGGAGAAAATTTACTTTGATGATACTAAATCTCCAATATATGATGATTACAATGATGATTATGATATTTTCAGTCCACCTACTATTGAGGAGAAAATTAATTATGATTACAATATGCCTCCTATATTTGATGACTATGGTGATGAGAATAATAATGATAGCTATTTAGTTGAATTTGCTCCCACCACAGTTAATAAGAATGACTATGCTTATGTGGAGAGTAATAATCATTTTATGCATGTGGCTCTTGATAAGAATGTTTCATGTGATAGTTATATTGTTAATTTTATTCATGATGCTACTGAAAGTTATTATGAGAGAGGGAAACATGGTTTTATGCATCTCAATAATATTAAGTTTCCCCTCTTTATGTTGAAAGTCTTGAAGTTGCACTTGTTTTGCTTTACTATGCTTGTTTCTTTGTGCTTTCATGACTTGTTTATTTACAAGATTCCTATGCATAGGAAGTGGGTTAGACTTAAATGTGCTTCGAATTTGCTTCTTGATGCTCTCTTTTACTTCAATTCATATTTCTTATGTGAGCATCTTCTCAAACTATCATGCCTAACTTAAAGGCGTTAAAGAAAAGTACTTATTGGGAGATAACCCAAAAGTTTTAGTTAAGTCTTGGAAGTTATTACCTCTGTAATAACCGCTCCTTATCATTTTTGTGTGGTTTTTGTGCCAAGAGTAACCTCTAATGAGAGAGAAGTAATGTTTGGGAAAGTTGCTGTCCTGAAACAGATTTTTGTGCTTCACCGTAAAAATTCGTGTAAAATATCTGTACGTTCTTTTGAGGCGTGAATATTTGTGCTTCTGCCCCAAGTTGTTATCTAACTTTCGTTAGTTCAACATGTTTCAATTTGAGCAACAAAAGGTCTTCGAAAAAATTCGTCTTTACCTGCTGGTCTGTTTTGACAGATTTCTGCCATTATTTGCATTTGCTTCTTGTTGGTTCCTTTTTGAGTTCTTTTGGGGAATTGAGATTTTTTAGGGAAGTGCTAAAGTAGCTAGTGTTATAATGGAAGTTTTATTGGTGTTATAACTGAACCTAAAGACCTATTATCTTGAGTGCACTAATGTTGCTAATAAACATTGTGTGAAGTTTTGTATGAACGAAAAATTCCAGGTGTATGGAAGGAATGAGTAATGAGATGAAGAATAGACTAAAGATCAAGATTGAGGATTCCACGCGTGTCACCCCAATAAATATCCAAGAAGTACAAGCGTCAAAGCTTGGGGATGCCCAAGGCATCCCCCCTCTTCATCAATAAAAATCCCAGGTTTCTTCCAAACGCTTCATTTTTATTGTTTCATGCACAGTTGTGTTGTTCTTGGAGCGTCTTCTTTTTCGTTTTGTTTTGGTTTTTCATTTGCTTTGGTTTTCTTAGTTTGCTAAATAAATTGGTTGGACCCCCTATTTCATACATTGGTTTTCAAATAGTTTGGTTTGTATTGGAAAAGAGTAGGAAAGTTCATGCTTAAGTGGTAAAGAGAGCTTGTTTTTGACTGTGGCCTATGCTTTGTCATGCCGTGCTTGATATTGTTTTGTCTTTATGCTTAGTATTCTTTGCTGTAGCATGACTTGTTATAAACAATTGAGATTGATTAATGTGCCTTGCATGAATCATGCGTTGTTTTAGCATATTAAAGCATAGTATTGTGGTATTCTCCTTTGATGATTTATTTGGGTTGACTTGGCGCATGCTCACACCATGTTATGACTATCCCAAGTCACCATAGCCTTTATGATCCTTTCGTTTTCAACTTGTAGTATCACTTTATGCTTTGATCAATGATGTTTTGTTGCTCTGCATGATTATGGCCATTATTGCTCTCTTAGTTTGTCGCTCCCAGTCTTTTGCTAGCCTCCGTAACCTAGTATGAGTTCCACTCATGCATCCAACTCCCTAAACCAAATTATTCCAAAGAGTCCACCATATCTACCTATTAGCATATTCATGCTTTTGTTTACCTTCCAAATTAAACTTGTTATGAGAAAACTAGTGATTAAAGCTCGCACGAACTTGATGGCACACTTTACTTTTCTTGCCCTTAATAAACTTGAACCATTGTGTCGTCTATGTTGTATATGCTTGCACTTATATGTTGGGGATTAGCAGAACCATGCTGTCATGGGGAACGCTTTCAACAATGCACGAGTACTTTGTACCTAGTTGATATCATGCTCTTTGGTCTATGGATGTCATCGGTGTGAAATGAAAGGGGAGCTTGTAAGTCCATGGAGTTATGTATATGTGTTAGAGAAACGCCTGGGTCACTGGTCTAATCCATGCTAACATGGTGGAAACCTGCAGCGTAACCATAATGAGTTGTCTATGAAGCATTCTTATTATAAAAAAATAGTCCTATATTGAGAAAAAAGAGAAAAAGAAAAGAAAAAAAGAGATTATGAAAAGAGGAAAGAGAGAAAAACGCACCATATTCCCATGGTAAATAAGAAGATTGCTGAGATGCTCGTCCTCTGCTTGCCTTGTCATTTTGATATGGGGATTCTTCCGTATCAGCGGGCAAGGGGTGCCCCGTTGGCGGTTCTCTATGATACACATGTACTTACGATGATAAGAACTTACCGATGACTAAACTTGAGTAGCATGAGGAGCGGCTCTCGTATTCAAGGGACATGATATTTCTAATTTATACTTCATCAAGCATGTACACCATAGTTTGTTCACTTTAACCTTAATCACCTTCAAGATGCTTATGATAGGGCAATGAGAGCTGAAAGCTATAAGTACCATAATTTTTGGAAGTTCTTTATGAGACTTGAATCCCTACTTTCTTCTATGAAGGCCTTTCTTCCACTTATATATATTGAGTCTCCACCTTCTATCTTTATGCACCTACTTTGAGAGCATAGTGGCCATTCTTAGTTCTATGTGCATTGTCCCAAGACTTGTTGATAGATGCATAACTTGATATTGCTTGTTTTAAACTATTTGTATCTAGTCACTCTTATGAACTTTGAAGGTGTCCTATTCATTTATATTTGCTACTCTATGAGGGACAAGATGAATGCCACTATACTATGTTTTCTTTATGTGAAACAAACAAACTTCTTGTAAAGCATTGTTATTCATGAATCTTTTTTGTGTGCCTTTTCATGTTGCAACATAATTGCTCTGTCTTATTGCTAGAACTTTGTCTTTCATGTTATGATTGAAGTACTATGATCCTAGCTATCAATGTTTTACAAATACTTTTATCAAGTTTATGATGGTGCATGTCACCTCAAAAATTATTCTTTATTTTTATCACTTACCTACTCGAGGACGAGCAGGAGTTAAGCTTGGGGATGTTGATACATTGCAAATATATCTATAATTTTTGATGTTCCATGCTTGGTTTTATCTACTTTCTTATGTTTTGTCCACACTTTGGAGTACTTTTCATATGATTTCTTGAACTAACATATTAACAAGAGACACAGTGCCAGTTGCCTGTTTTCTGCTGTTTTTGGTTCCAGAAAGTCAGAAAATGAATATTCTCGGAATTGGACGGGACAAAAGCCAATATGACTATTTTTCTCGGAGACTCGTGAAGCCAGAATATGAGACAGAGAGGGGCCACAGGGGGTCATACCACCCCTGGGAGCGGGTCCCCCTTGGCTGTGCTAGGGCATGGTGTGGGCCCCCTGGCCAGCCACCGACCTGACCCCTTCGCCTATATATTCCTCCCGATACAGAAACCCTAAATAGTCAATCAGAAATCCACGAAAAGTTCCGCAACGCCGCCGCCACCAAAGGGGAGATTTGGGGGACAGAAAGTCTCTATTCCGGCACCCTGCCGGGATGAGGAGTGCCCCCGGAGCCATCTCCATCAATCTGTACCACCATCTCCATCGACATTGCTAATTCCCATGATGAGGAGGGAGTAGTTCTCTCTCGAGGCTAAGGGTTCTACCCATAGCTATGTGTTCATCTCTCTCTCTATGCATGATCATATTGTGATCATGAGCTTTGTAATCAAGTAGATCAACCTTGCTACTAAAGTGCTTTAATAGATCTCTGCTCTCCCCATGTGTGTGAAAGTGACAACGTGCACACCATGGTGGCACTTAGGCTAGAGATTACAAATATTTGTTATGAGTTATATTTGGAGTTGGATGTCTCTATGAAATTGTGGTGTTTGTTGGAACCATCTAGTGCTCAAGGTGATAGTGTGGGGTTATCTATATGCGGAAAGCGAACTTTGAGGTGTGCTGTTATAGCCCTACCATTGATTAGAGTGTCCAACCGGAGAGTAGTTAAGAGCAGTATCATAAAAAGAATATATTTATATGAGAGTGTTCACTAGTGAAAGTATGATCCCTAGGCCTTGTTTCTAAACATTGAAACACCGTTTGCAGTTAGATCTATTACATGTTTGATTGCTTCCATCTTTATTTCAGTTTTACTTTAGTCTTTTCCACGACATCAAGCTATTTTCTATCACTGTTACCACTTATAATTATCTATACCACTTGTATTTCACTATCTCTTCGCCGAACTAGTGCACCTATACACCTGACAAGTGTATTGGGTGTGTTGGGGACACAAGAGACTTCTTGTATCTTGATTGCAGGATTTCTTGAGAGGGGATACCTTTGACCACTTCCTCCCTGAGTTCGATAAACCTTGGGTGATCTACTTAAGGGAAAACTTGCTGCTGTTCTACAAACCTCTACACTTGGAGGCCCAACAACTGTCTACAAGAATAGAAGTGCGTAGACCACTACTAGGAAAACGGCTATAGGTAATACGCACATCCGTGGTGCACGTGCCAGTGGTGCCCCACGGCTAAAATAGGCGTGGCGCACTGCGTAGAGGTGCGCTACGGGTAACTGTGGTAAGCGTGGCGCACATATGCGCGGTGCGTCACGGATGTGTGTGGGCCAGGGCACTGCCGGCCGTATACCACATAGCCGTAGCGCACCTACGGCTAGTCCGCTTTTAGTGTGACCGGTAGTTGTGGTGCACTTGGGCACCATGCGCTACAGATCAAATCGGGCTGCACTGCTGTGCAACTGGGAAAACAATTCTGTGGCTCACGGGTGTATGTGCGCCACGGCTGTTCGTTATGCCTGTGGTACACCACGCCACGTGCGCCACGGATGTGCGTGCTGCCTACTACATTTTGGTAGATGGCCTTTTGCACATTGCCTAGACCCACCATCTCCCACTTCACTTTCCCCTCCTTCTTCCTCTTTGGATCTCGTCCCCCTCCTCCTTACCACCTCAATTTCTCCACTCTTTCACCATTTGTACCTTGTAAAACTTACATTAGATGCTACATACATAATAGAGGAAGGCTCTCCTTCCGGCCACCATCTCTCGGTCTCTCACCTCTCCTTCGAGATCTTCTCGCGGTCTCTCATCTCGGTAAGTTGTCTATGTAAGAGGGATGTGTTTTTGTGTATGGATGATATGGTTGCATATCTATGGAGAGGATAGATGCTCTCATGTGTTTGGATAGCATGCATGCATGCTCTCTCATATATTGGCATTGTTTTGCCAAAATGTTGATTTATTTCCATTTTGGCAAGACTTTGGCATTTCGCAAAGGTCCGAATTTGAGGATAAGTCATGCCGAAATTTTCCATTGACCATTTCATGTATGCATTGGTTATGTGGTTGTAATAAACTTCTAATTCTACCGTGTACACCGCGCAGGCAACCATGGTCCGCATAATGAGCGAAGGCATTGTGGCTAGATTTTTGAAATGCGCGACAACTGACATGATACGAAATAACATGAAGGAGATAAGATGTCGGTGCAGAAGATGCAAACTCAATTGGTTGATCGACCTAGATTCCGGAAATTTGCAAGCGCATCTGCTCCTCCATGGTTTCATGGATGGCTACACTAGGTGGATAAGTGATGACGAAGATGATGAGGCCGTAAATGGGGCGGCGAAAAATGAGGAAGCCGGGCAACATGATCATGATCACGGCAAGGACGGGAGAGATGAAGAAGAGTCTCCTGTAGCTGGTGAAGGTGCGGAAGCAGACCAGGATGATGATGATCTAGATGCCGGAGCAGACGATGGAACAACGTTAGGCTGGGTGCGGGACCCTTATGTTCAAGAACTGCTTCTCAAGCAGACGAGTAACGCCAGGGCTGCCGCTAGAGAGAAATCCAAGCTTGTGCAACTTGAGAAAGACGCGGTTACTCCATTGTATGAAGGATGCAAGCCCGATGATACCCGGTTGAATGTAACGCTCAAGGCTATGGAGATGAAGGCAAAACATAAATGGACCGACGCAAGCTTCGACGATATGATGGCATTCTAGCACGATCATCTCCCGGAGGGGAACACGTGTCCAACTAGTATCGAGGACGCCAAGAAAATCGTCTGTCCTCTTGATCTACCGCACATTAGATACCACGTCTGCATCAACGATTGCATCATTTATCGGGGCGAGGACACGGAGAAAACCACATGCCCAGTGTGCGGCGTTAGTCGATACAAGAAAGGGAAGAAAGCTCCTCGAAAAGTGGTATGGTACTTTCCTAGCACTCCTCGTCTGCAGCGCTATTTCGCAGACCCTAAGGAAGCAAATCTCATACGCTGGCATGCGGAAAGAAAGAAGCCAGCAGATGACGATGACCCTGAAAAGGACGAGCTACTAACGCACCCTTCAGATGGTAGCCAGTGGAAAGCATTAGACCTCGAATTCCTAGAATTCGGTGGAGATTCGAGAAACATCAGGCTAGGTGCAAGCACCGATGGACTCAATCCGTTCGGTAGCCAGAGCAGCACGCACAACACTTGGCCCATGTTTGTATGGATGTACAACCTCCCTCCCTGGTTGTGCATGAAAAAGAAGTACATACAAATGAGTATGCTAATTCAAGGGCCAAAACAACCTGGTACCAACATCAATCTATATCTCGGGCTGTTGAAAGAGGAGCTAGCCATTTTATGGGAATCCGGAGCCAATAAGTATGACGCTGTCGCACAAGATTATTTCACTATGAGAGCCGCGTTGGTCACTATGGTGCAAGACTATCCAGGTTACGGATATTTCTCGGGGCAGGTTATCCAAGGATTCTACGCATGTGTTAGGTGCATGGATAACACGACCTATCTCCAACTAGAGAAAGATCCAGGGTCTTCGAAAACCGTGTTCATGGGGCACCGAAGGTGGCTTGGAAAGAATGATGCATGGAGAAAACGTGGAGATCTGTTCAATGGAAAATCCGAGACCCAAGGAATCCCCGAGCGGAGGAGCAGTGAAGAAGTGGATGAATTGCTGAAAAACTGGAAAGAGTGTCCTAAACCGGGAAAGAAGCGAAAGAGGCAGCAAGACAAGCCGTTGATGAAGGTATGGAAAACAAGGTATGTTTTCTAGGAGGTGCCATACTGGAAGTTTCTCCGCACTCCTCATAGCCTTGACATCATGCATATCACGAAGAACGTGTGCGAGAGTCTAGTTGCCACCCTAATCAACATGCCAGATAGGACAAAAGATGGTCGTAAAGCAAGGAACGACTTGATATTCATGGGCATTCGGAAGGATCTTCACGGAGGACGCCCTACTCCTGATGATCAGGAAGATGACGATAATCATCAGTCGGAGGCGACACAAGGTCGTCGAAAGGGTAAAAAGGTCAAGAAGAACGAATATTACTGCCCCCTTCGTGCTTCACACTAAGCCAGGATGAGATCAAACAGTTTTTCAAGTGCCTTCTAGGAGTCAAATTTCTTTACGGCTACGCGGGCAAGATAAGCAGGTACCTAGATGAGGCTAAGAAGAGGTTTAGTGGGATGAAGTCTCACAACTGTGCCATGCTAATGACGCAGATACTTCCGGTTGCACTACGAGGTATAATGGACGAGCATGTCCGAGAAACATTGTTTGGGCTCTGCAAGTTTTTTGACGTCGTCTCTCGAAAGTCAATTGGCGTGAAACAGCTCGGGAGGCTACAAGAGGAGATCGTGGTGATACTATGCGAGCTCGAGATCTACTTCCCGCTCGCATTCTTCGACATTATGGTGCATCTGCTGGTCCATATCGTGGAGGATATCATCCAACTCGGGCTGATGTTCCTCCGCAGCATGATGTCGTTTGAAAGGATGAACGGACACATCAAAGGATACGTTCGCAACAGGTCCCGTCTAGATCGAAGCATAGCCAAGGGCTTTCTGGCCGAAGAGTGCATCTCTTTCTGCACGAATTATCTAGGCATCGAGAACCCTGTTGGTCTTCCCGTCAATAGGCACCTTGGCAAGCTCGATGGATCGGGTCACCGAGAGGGTCGTCGCGTACTTCATGCAGACTAGGATTGTCGACGCGCAGACTTTGATAGAGCAAACCTAGTCGCGCTACAACATTTAGAACTGGTCGATCCTTGGGTACAAAAGCACAAAAGGTCAATCGAGAAGAAGTATAGTGACCGGGGCATACAGAGGACGTAGGGAGAAATAATCAAAGAGCACAACTCAGATTTCACGCGTTGGTTTAGGCAGACGCTCCTAGATAATCCCCCACAATCGCATTCTGTGGAGGAAAACATCATATTCACCTTGTCGTAGGGACCCATGCACAACCTGGTGACCTATCAGGCGTATGATATCAACGGCTACACATTCTATACGGAGGAAAAGGACAACAAGTGTGACTATCAGAACTCAGGCGTAACATCGAAATTCTACACCGATGACAACGTGAAGGAAAGATTTTACGGAAGGATCGAGGAGATCTGGGAGCTCGACTACTGTGGAGAAAAGGTGCCGATGTTCCGTGTCAGATGGGCCAATTGCGTCGAAAGACAAGACCGGTATTTCACAACCATGTTAATACCCGAAGTAGCCAAATCCAAGGCCACCGGTGCGCACGTCGCCGCGAAAAATGAACCGTGGGTACTGGCTAGCAAAGTTGACCAATGTTTTTTTATTACTGACCCGACAAAGCCTAGCCGTGTTGTCGTGAGGAGAGGAAAAAGAAACATCATCGGAATGGATGGAGTCGCCAACGAGCAAGACTTCGACCAGTATGGTGATCCAAAGATTGAAGATGACGACGACTACGATGAAGAAACATACATCACAAGAAGAAAAAGGACAACCTTACCCAAAAAAGGTAGCCCGTTCGAGCGAAGAAACAGAAAAGTGCCAAGGCTAAATTATTCAACCGTGACAAAGAAGGGAAAAAAGATTGTAAAACGCTAGCTCAAAAAAGATTGTAAAACGCATGCTCAAAAAAGATTGTATTGATGCATATGGATGGCATATTATTAATGGACACATTATTATTTAATTTCTTTCTACTTTGAATCACTTTTGTACCACTTTTGATGATATACATGTACCTTTTAGTCAAATAAAACATATAACATATATTTTATATAGTTTACATAATTTTTGGGATATTTTTTAACATTTTAAAGTAGTTTTAAAATAAAAACAAAAAATGGGGGCACCAGGGTTCGAACCTAGGTGCTCCAGGTTTAGTGAGCGTACATAGCTAGGGCGAAACCAGTGGGATATACAAGTGCTAGTGTCAACTAACGGGGCGGCAGCCTTTTGTTTGACTTGACATGACACTTAGCCGTAGCGCACTAGGTAAGGGTGCGCTACGGCTAAGTGTTGTGACAAGTATGTGCTGTGCACAGTCACATCTCCCATCGTCTCCCATCTATCTACCGACAAGTCTATGCTGAAGCTATGACGTGCCGCCTCCGCTCGATCTGCCGCCTCCACTCGCCCGCTGCCTGCCGAGGAGGAGGAGAGGAGGCCGCCGCGTCTGTGGAGGAGGAGAGGAGGGCGTCGCGTCCGAGGAGGAGGAGAGGAGGCCGCCGCGCGTTCGTGGAGGAGCTCCGTTCGCACTCTTCGTCATTGTCCGCGTGCTCTTCATCGTCGTCGTCTTTGAGGTGAGCGTCCCCTCTCCCCTCTCTCCCCTCTCTGACCTAGAACATAGGGCTGCCTGCCGAGGGTTTCCTGACCTAGAACAGAAAATTTCAGTGATAGTGTTGTTGGTGATAGGTTTGATTCAGTGATAGTGTTGCTGACCTAGAACAAATTTAGGTTGCCGAATTTTTGTTGACCCAGAACAACACTATCACTGCCGAGGGTTTGTGCTGAATCAAAATTTCCTGACCTAGAACACAAAAATTTTGCTGACCCAGAATTTTTTTTTGCACATGAACCCTAGCTTGATTCAGTGATAGTGTTGTTGGTGATAGGTTTGATTCCTAAATGTTACAGTGAGTTGAGACTGAAACCCTAGCTTGATATTTTTTCACATATGTTGGTTCCTCTAGACTCTGGTGAACACAGTGCAATCACATATGTTGGTTCCTCTTGACTCTGGTGAACACAGTGCAATTACTTGGATGAGATGTTCTTGTGTTGTAGCTATTGGGTAGTAGATGTATAGCTCGAGTAAGTGTTATTGCCTAGGCTGTTGAGGCGTGGTTTTCTTTTCATTCCCTTTCGTGTACTAGATCCTATACTAGAGAAACTAGTAGTGTTTCAGCATCAGTTTTTTCTTCGAGCGCTAAAACTTTGTATTCTTGGTTAGCTGCGTCCCTGCCTATACCTATTTCGATCCTAGCAACCTAACGCTTCATTTGGTCCTCTACATTCTGCTATTCTTAAATTTGGTTAGTCCCCAATTGTGATGCAACAATGTTTGGAAGTGATGTGCGTGTCTAGTCTTGAAATTCTTTTGTGTAGCTCTAGGTCTGCTGTTAGCATACATAGTGACTGTGAAGCTCCAGGTCTACTGCTAGCATACATAGTGTAGCTCCAGGTCTGTTGTTAGCATACATAGTGACTATGAAGCATTGGTACAGATCACCCATTTGAAGCAAATAATGTGATGTAAATTCAGCAAATCTTAGAACTTAATTTCTTGCTCTTAGAGGTTTCTGTTTGCCAGCCTCAAATAGGATTATAAAGCCTAACACATGCCATGGTTTCCAGCTTTCTTTTGTAGTGCTACTAATAAAGAATATCTTACAATGTGAAAAAAAGGATTGTTATTTTTTTGAAGCTCATATCTGATCATGCAGTAGGTACTGGAAAAAAATAAGTTGACACATGTTTTAACTGACACAATCAAGCCATCTACATAACTCCCTGCATGTGTATTTAACTATTCAAATGACTATATGAGAGAGCAGAGCTAAGAAACTTCTAACGATTAACTAATAAGCCGAACTATTTCAAGTTTAGGATAACATAACGTCCTACGATATGTTTTCTACAGTTAAACATTTACCCTGCCTATATTACCTTGCCTAGTTGTATTCGTAGCTTAATTACCCTGCCTAGTTGTATTCGTATGCAGGTGCTTGTATGAAATGAGTCCCTATTTTTGCCGAAATGTTGATTAACTTCCGTTTCGGCAGAAATCGGGCACTCCTAGTTTAACAAAAATGAGCAAAGGTGATGCCAGATTTTTCCGTGCAGTTTACTAACCATTATTTGCCTTTTATTAGTGCAAACATGTGTGACAACGACGAGGCTGGATCTTCTCAGCGTATCAATGCTGAAGGAGAAGTGAGACCTCAAAATAGACCCTTGTCATTTTGGGAGGAGGTCGAGCGGCTAGAAAGAATGACAGAGGGTGATGAAGAATACAACCCTTCCGAGAGCGACGCCGATGAGATGGAAGACACGGAGGAAGAAGAAGCGACCGAAGGAACAGGGGATGATGAAACCACTAATGGCGGCAAGGGCACAACAAGTGGTACTAATCCGCCTAAGAAGAAGAAGGAAAGGCGCCCGAACACGGTCGGCACTGTCAGAGAGGAAATTACCGAAGTGAGCCCAACAGGGGTTCCTTTGGCGCCCGACCATGTGGTCAAAGGGTACGGTGGTCAAGTGGCGGCTATCACCCGGACCACCATCTCGATCAACACCGAGAATCTCCGGCATAAAGATAATGGCCATTTGCGCACACTCCTCTTCGAGAAGCTGCACGCAAGATACAAGTTCCCCCTTCAGTATCGGAACACAGATATCATGTGAATGAAGTAAATAAATACGCCCTCACGAGGATGAGCACCGCCCTGGCCAGCTGGAGAACCTGGATAAAGAAGAAGATATTTAAAGAAGGGAAAAGTCTCAAGGAGATCTAGAAGATTGACCCGCAGATCACCGAAGATCAATTCCAGGAGTTCAAGGCCAAGTGCAAATCCGAAGCAGCCAAGGCCTCGAGTAAGCAGGGAAAGGAATTGCAGGCGATGAATATATGTCACCACCATCTCGGATCTGGTGGTTATAGAGCTGCGGAGCCCAAATGGGATAAGGAGGATGACGAGTATAGAGCTAAGGGGATACCTAACCCCTTTTAGAAATTCGAAAACAAGAAGCTTCGAAACTTTATCAGGGCTCGTTACCATGTGGACCCCAAAACCAAAGAACTCACCGTGGAAACTAAGGTGAAGGACTTCGAGGTTCTTGCGGTAAGTAATTTAATTACCGCGGATCAAGTCGATTACATTCTAATCGATCAAGTCGAATTTCTAAACGGTTCATGTTACTTCTTCTATAGGAGCAGGAAATTGCTAGTCAGGGATCCCATGGTTCCTCATCCCACGGGTCGACGGCGGCCATCTGGTGGGATAACTCTTTTAACAGGGCGATGAACCGGGCCAAGAAAATCACGCCGGTTACAAAGAAGCCATCGTCGGATGGCCGTCTGGCCGGCTTCGGGGCTAAGAATTGGGTGGATCATTTTGGTCCACCCCCGAGGACGCGTGTGGAGGGAAGGAGCGACGAGGAAAACCGTGAGGTTCAGGAACTTAAGGAACAAGTGGCGCGGATCCCGCAGATCGTCCAAGACAACCTGGCAATCACCCTCGCCTCCATCCTTCCTACCTTGGTGGAGTCAATAGCGAACTGGAGTGCGGGTGGTCGACAAGGGCCGTGCCCGATTCCAAGCATGGTCAGTAGCCACTCAAACAATGCGGCGCCAGCGATCCCGGTGAATTATGTGTTCGTGACTCCGCCCGCTAGCACGGCGGCGCCGAAAGCATTGGTGACTCCACCCGCTAGCACGGCGGCGCCGGAAGCATTGGTGACTCCCCCTGCCATCACCGCGGCGCCAGAGCTTAATGCAACCGATAGGGAGAATACATCAGCGGTCGGCACCGTGCCATCAAGCAGCCCCTCCGTCTCTTGCACGCCCGTCGTCGTATGCGGTGCCTCGACATTAGCCGAGCTTGACGCCATCATGGTAAACCAAATACTTTACCGCCTTGCCATTTATTACTCTTATGGCATCTTTTTAATGCCATACATGTTTTTAGACGGATGTTCCATGCACTCTCTTAAGCTTCGTGAACATCGAGTTGAGGGATGTTGCCAAGGGTACCATCATTCAACCCTTGCACCGCACATTCCACTCAAATCCGATGCCAGATAGCGTGCATAGGGTTAAAATTATCCGGGTGTTAAGGGGCTGCGATGACCTGGAACCTCCCATTCAACCCCCAGGAGCGGATGAAGAAGAGCCGACTGTCCTCAGAAGTTGCTTCGGCTTATTCCTGCTATGGCCAAAGAGCATGATTCGTTTGGGGACGGCCGGGGCCATCACCCCACAGACAACAACACTGCCTGTCGTGCCAGCGCCAAGCCATTGCAAGACCCCCACACCGCTACCACCGTCACCTCCACGCGATTGTTCGGCTGGTCATATTGACATGACCATGGCGCAGGATCCGAACGAGGATGACGAAGATTACTTCGATGATTTCATCAACACTAATCTTTTCCCCGGCGACCTAAACGAAGACCCAGCTGGTGGCCCCGCAGAGAAAGCCACTTGCAACAAACGTCTCTTTGGTTCTCAGGAGACGCCTCCAGCTTGTATCTTCACCGAGCCAGTGGATACATCCAACCGACCCTTTGTTCTAAGCCCTGACACACTACATAGGGCGATCGATGCTCAGATTGCGGTGCCTACCCACTTCCCAAAAGGCAAGAAGACCAGGAAAATAAAATCTCACAGCTCGAGCCAGCCGGTGGCGTCAACTGCGAATCCGATCAGGTTTCAGGACGGGCCACCAAGACCAAAGGGTATTATGTGGAGGATGCATGTGGCGGGTGAGCCCATGCTAACTAAGAAATTGCTTAGGCTCTCCACTTCAGAAATGAGGAGTGTGCATGATGGTGTGCTGACGATAGAGAGACACCTTCTTGTGGAGAAAGATCCCTTGCACCCGGTATTCGTGGTTAAGGTGCCACGAGGCTTGGGCTTCGTTGATAATGTCCCCGCGGATCTGTTCTTCCTGCGGTTTGACGACATCTTCAATATGTTCCACCTGTATCCGCTGCACTATACTATGGTACGCCTATTTTCTCTCCGCCTGGCCATTCAGATCATTAGAGAGAACACCCCGGGCATCGCTATAGTGGACCCCTACTACATGCGTGATGGCTGCTTGGGAAGCGCCATTGAACGGTGATTCGTGGCCTCGTACCTCCAAGGCATCTTGGTGGCGAACAAGACAAAGGAATACATTCTCGTGCCTTTCTTTCCCGAGTAAGTCATTATTCACTAGTCTCCATAACATGCTTTATTAGATTTTCATCATTCTTTTTCCAACACATTCCGTTTGAATTGTTTTGCACAGAGATCAACACTGCACACTCATATGCTTCTCGCCGAAACATTTGCAAGCCACGTATTTCGACTCAGGGAGTCAAGAAAAGAAGAAAAACTATGACAAGATCATGGAAGTTCTGGATGATGCTCTCACCGGCCATGCCTCAGTGGAAGGCGCCACCTTCGTGCGTAAGAAGCTCAAGTTTGGCAGGCATGTCTTCACCCATGTGACGGAATTCCCCTGTGTGAAGCAGCCGACAGGCAGTCAGAAGGAAGCCTACTATGCACTCCATCACATGAGGGCGTTCCTACTAGAGCAACAGAATTCTACGCTGCCAGATCATCTCAAACGGTGGGCCGAAGTCAAGGCCAGGATCAATGATTCAGATATTAGACAAGAGATGTATCGCATCCAGCAACAGTTTGGGGCAATCATCAACCGTGATGTCATGACTTCAGGGGGGGTCTTCTACGGAGACAATCCCCCGAATAACCGTGACGTAGTAGATCGCCTAAAGATGCAGGGTGACTATAGGGCGTTCATGACGAAACAAGGCGTCCCCCTGTTCCGTGAGCCGAGCGAGAAGTCTTGATGTGTTGGTCTAGTTGTAGTTCTTTATCCCCACGTGTACTTGTGTGTGTCGACACGTACATGCTGACTCAACCGTCTCCACTGTCCCATCGCCTTCTGCAACCCCCCAAGAAAACCCTAACCACGCCGGTGATGGAGAAGAATAGCGCGGTGGCCATCGGTGCCTCCAAGGCCACCGGCAAGGAGGCCCCCATCCCCGTACAGGCCCCCGTCTAGGCATCGAAGGAAGCCACCGTCCCTGTCCCTGTCCCCGCATCTGTCGTAGCCGCTGGCGAGGAGGCACCCACCGGTCCCAGGCAGATCCCGCTCGGCTGGGACCCCTATGAGGAGGTTGATTACATAAGGCCGGAGAACCCCAACAACACTAGCATCACTGACCCATGGTCGGAGGTAACCAAGATTTTCTCCCCTTCTCTTGTTCTTCCCTCGTTCCCTTCATTGGATGCTTGATCGTATGTTATTAGGGTTCGACTGTTCGTATTTTTATAGTAGCTAATCCTCTTGTGTTATATCTCGTATTTCGATGAATCCCCATGTTCGTATTTGAACCCCCATGTTCGTAGTTGGAATCAGTATCCGATTTTGTTTGAGATTTGGGGAATAATCAGGAGATCTCAATCGGTTAATTTATGCAAATAATCATTCCCGATAATCAAAGTATCTCAATCATGTCCTTATTGCACTCTACTGTTTTTTCCAACAGCAGGATAGTAGAGACATCTGCAGCGACGATGATTCCAACGACACCAAGACTCGTCATGTGCTGAGGAGGCTGAACTCCGGCCAGTACAACAACTTCTTTGCCGACAACGTCTACATGTGCCCCTTCTGTCCCACTAGGAGGCTCCACGCCATGGACTTCAACTCCCTCGTGAAGCATGCCGAGAACATGTGGACCTACGGTGAGTCCGTGAATGTCCATGACTTTAGAGCCAAGCACCAGGCGCTCGGCCTTCACCTCCGCAACCTCCAGAAGGTGGCTATCGAGGAGGATCACATGCCTCCGATCAAGCCCAATGTGCTCAAGGTCAAGGGACTAGGCAGCAAGAAGTGGAGGAGGCGCTAGAGGGAGGAGGCGGAGGCCATGAGGGGCACTGATCTTGTGCTACTGTTGCTGCTACTGTAAAGCAGCTTCTTTTGTCTTGTCTGTGTTGAACTTGTCTGCTGCTGCTGAGTAGCCTAATTGTCAAACCTCGCTAATTACCGTAATATATAACCTATATTAGCTGCTTTATCTACATATGCTCTGTTTATTGAATTTATTTATGGTGCTTGTTAGATTTGTTGCTCTAGATTTTTTACCAGACTGGGGAAAAAAGAGGGCCAAAAGGAACAATTAATGAAGAGAGAAGTTTCTCTAAATTCGCTACCTTTTTGGGCAAAAAACACAAATGTTAGCGAGAGAGAGGGAAAAAGGCGCTCTTAAAAAGGCCCATCATAAAAATAACAAAAAAGAAAACTTCCAATTTAGGTGACAGGGCGCACGTAACCATCAAACGTGCACCACATGGTCCCACACCACGTCCCCCAAAATTAGCAGGAGATGGATGGCTGGTCCACTATGTATCATGGTCCGCTATGTTACGGTCGAGGCGATGTAATGTAACGCTCAACACATGACCCACCCCAACACGCTCCCATCGGTCAACATATAACGGTCAAGCCTTTGACCTGACAACATCCCCCTATCTGAGCGCCCGTGAGGGTTTCCGAATAGAGGGAGGGGAAAAGTGAGGAATAACTAAGTGGCTGGGGAAAACTATGTACAACTAACGAGCCGAGGGAACAAAAATAGAAAACCCTACTTTTAAACCCCACCGAAACTCGTACCTCAATCCTATGAGCCATTACCACATGAGTTGTTTGAGCCATGCGAGTCGTAGAATTGCATGTGTAGGGTTTGTGCAAGTCTTTGGATAACGAGGTATCTAAACAACTTAATCTGAGTAGTAATGGGATAACTAAAGAAAGAGGCACAAATGGGCAATAATTGTTATTTTGTTCTTCCATGCTCACTTGTGTCCCGTAGGTCCCGAGTACTTCATACCTGTTCATTGATATTTGCACTATCCACATGTGGGAGACTCTATGGATCCCTCTTCACCTGAGCTTGATTCACACTTTATTTCTGATTTGTGGCTTTATTACTACCATGTACTTATGCCATGCTTTACTGCTTTATTTACTATTGCGCGTGGAGCGCCTATACTGTTTTGGAATGCAGAGTGTTTTCACGGTATCGATAAGCTCAGTCACACTTTCGGGTTCCCAATCGCTTACACCCATTGATGCAAACCCTGGTTTCATCTTGGAGCCGGACAACTTTGATGGAGGTAGCTTATTGGGGTGCCCCCTAAAATATTTTTTTAATCATGTGAATGCATTGTCCTGAGGCCTCGTTGCTTTTTATCTGGTTCTTCTCGAGGTCGATCGAGCGTATGTTGCTATTTATGCACCCCTGCAGGGTAAATCTTTCTGAAAGTCATGTCCATGGTTATGGACGAGTTGGAGCACAGTTTCTCGATCATAGATAACTATAACTAAAGTACTGTGGTTAATTTGACTAAAACATGACTAGTAAATAGCGCAACACACATGGAATGGTTAATAAAACTGCCGAAAGATGGGATGTTATTTCTCCTTCTCGTTGGTAAGCGAGAAGGAGGGCGAGCAATGTTGATTTATGTTACTTATATAACCATTGTTAATAATTAACGAGCGTCTGTCCATATCTGGTTGGGCAAATGTTGTAGCGTGTCTCTATAGATCTATTTAGATATTATTTTTCGATGCAATTGCGTCACCTTAGGTTGTTTCCTTTAGATGCATTAAACTTGCTTAGTACCCCTAGGGTATCACATGATAAATATTTTGGTTTGGATGGATAGGCTTACTCACAAGAAGGTTACTAGGTCGAGGAGACTGATGATGGTGGCAATGACCGTCAGGTGTAGAGATTCTGGGGATGGAGATCTGCGAGATCTGTGGGCGGGATGTGCTTATTTTCAGGGCATCTTATGCCAATTTGCTTCTTATCCATACTCGGATCTTGTTTTCTGCTTCCGCTTAATACTTTGATGTGTGATGTATGAGGATGTATCCTAAACTATTATCTCTATCTAGGATATTTGGATCTTGCCGTATGGCGTTGAATATTTCTATTTCTTTTAGATGGTCTTCCTTTGATGTACTGTTGTATGTTGCTGACATACACACTTGTGTATGTTTTGTTCGCATACCTGTCGACTATGCCGCTCGCACATGATACGATGTTCTTGCAAAGTGGATAGGGTGGTTGGCCGGTACCGTGCCCTGCTCTTCTTAGACTGGGCCTACACATGGGTGGCCCTTGGGCCTCTATCATAGGACACCTTATGCACTTTGGGTTCATCCTAGCTTGTTGCTTAGAGCGTAGGGTCCGAGGTATTACAATTCGTATCAGAGCCATTCTGTCCTTCAGGGTCTCAGCCAAGATGGTCGTTGTCAGTCTAGAAAATATTTTGGTAGCTATGTATATTAGGGAAAAACTAAACGTGAGAGTAGGACTGCTTCCATTTTTGTTCTTACCCACCCACCCTATTCTATTAAGGAAGTGTAATGTTTGTCTATCCTCTTCTAAAAATTCAAACTAGGATTCACGTGTTTGGGGTATCTGTAGTACCATAGGATGTGTTAATCCTTTATTGATCAGTTGCATCCAACCTTTCTTCGCAATCTTCATTTGGTTATCAACTATTGGAACATTCCATACCGACGATCTTATGTGTAAACCGAAGCGATCTATCTGACTCTTTGTTAACCGACATAATCTTGTTAGGGGTGTTTGTTCTTTAGTGTGCTTTCACTGAATGTGGAGTTGCTAATCTCTATCTGATAAGTTGTTTTTCACATCTAATTGGCATTTTAAAGCTGAAAATGCAGAATTTTTCTTTGATACATGTGTGTTTCCACACTCCTTTTCAGTCATGTGCGATATGCTATCTATCTTCTTTTTGACAGCATGTTCATGCTAACTTGATCTTTTGCTGCCGGCACTTCAATCTGGAGTTTTCACTTCATCTTCAATTCTTTTGGGCTAAATACATAAAGTGTGTCGATCCGATGCTTGTGATTGTATTTTGGTTCTCGGTATAGCTATATTACACTTATCATGATTTGAATATGTTTAATTCTATCAATCTAATTCTCCAGATGATTGGGTTATCTCTTGCAAATTTGAGTTGTACCATAATCTTATCTATATCATATTCAAGTATCTTTGGTGAATCCGAAGATTTCCGAAGGCACTATGATGGATTATCATCTGATTGTTGTGCTTCATATCTTGTTTAGCCTCCATATCTTCAAAGGTTCTCTTTGATATGAGAGAATCTCATCTTTTCATCTCTGATAGCTTTGATTAATGTATGAGTTATCATTGGTTCATCCAAAATCTCTTTGTCTTGTCAAATGGTGATCCGGTCGTCTATCTGAACAAGTCGTTATCTATTTACTCTTCCAGATGGCCATATAATTTATTCTTCCTATGCATCTCTTCCAACACGAATCCTTTCTCTTAATGTTGATTTTTCAAAGAGCATTGAGCTTAGAAAATGTTTCGAGCATTCATTCGTTTCTTCCGCCTCACGAAGTTGGTAGTCTTGGAATATCTCGTTAAATTCATGGTGGTATATCTTGACTATATGCTTGCCTATTCTATATCAATGGAAGAACATCCTCTTCTATTTTTATAAAGCTTCGTGAACACCGCCTGTGTGCACAGTTCTCAAAGTGGGAATTCCGACTTTCTGAAGTCGCCTATGTTGGCCAGGTCCTTCTGCTAAAGACATTGCTACAATTCTAGAATTATCAAGTCAATTGTTAATTTCACCTTATACTCCCTCCGTTCAGAAATATAAGATGTTTTAGCTTTGTGAATCAGATGTATCTAGACGTCTTTTAGTGTATATGTTCGTAGAGGTTCGGATTGAACCTATACACTAAAACGTGTCTAGATATATTCGTTTCACAAAGCTAGAATGTCTTATATTTCCGAACGGAGGGAGTAGATTCCAATAAACTCTAGAGCTTTTACTCAGTTTGACAAGTAATTCTTGCTGCTTTGTTGAAGACTTCCTCAAGACAGATAAATCTCTCTCAGATGTTCTCAAGAAGGATAAGAAATTATGTTGATCTCCCGCTCATAAAGAAATATTTTGAAACCTCCTCTCTTTATCTTCCATCCTCAATCTACCGGATGTCGTGAAGACTTTCTAGATCTTTCATAATCCTTCTATTCAAAGTTTTGGGTGTTATCCTTAATCTAGATGTTGAATCTATCATCTGTTTTAGCGATCTTCCTTCACATCTATTTCGATGGATTGGGACTTCAGACACGACGACAACATCAGCATATTTATATGTTTTGGATCCGACGAATCGTTTGCATAAAATCCTTGTTTCTTATGAAGCTTCATGAATTCTGCTTATCAAGATCTTCAGTCCAAATTTTGAGAGTTGGGTTCACGATTTGCCTATTCATGTACGAACTAATTCTTTGGGTGCGTGATGGACTGATCCCCATCCGACTACTCTTATCATTCAATCTTGTAAATTGAATTGGTGGATTAATGCAATTTCACTCATTCCATGGAAGTTAGAAGTGGCCTTTATCTCTCGAAACTATTACTTCCATCCTTGTTTTTCTGGAGGGTTCTCTCAAAGAACATAATCAATAATCTCTTGTTGGTGGTATCGTCTATTTCAAGATAGAACAAATCTTCAATGATCTGGTGGAAGCAAATGCAAAATCTTCTCCATCCTCTTCATTCTATCAGTGCTCGACATCGTCAAACAAGATGGACGGAAGATATATCTGACTTCAATTGTCAAATATTTTTCTCTTGGTAAAGCCAATTATGGTCGATGCCATCAATGGCAAAATCTATCATAATAACCCCATGGTTAAGGAAAGGAATGGGCATCCCTACAACAACTCGAGATATTCAACATTCAACTTCTTTCTCATGATTCCACCACAAACTAGCATCACCTCCTTCTCTTGAAGATATATCTACGCACCTCAATTGCGTAATCCTTTGGTTCTTACGGGTGCAAGAAGAATCTAATCCGAGAATTCCTCTATTCCGTGGTGATCAAGGAACTCTATTGTTGGAAGGCAATATTGTTTCTCTGAACCTCATTTCTTAAATCTAAGCAAAAAAATAATGCTATTTCCATAGTTAGTGATACTTTCCCAAAGCCCTTCTTTTCTTCCAGCAAGGGAAAGAATCATATTCACGTGCATCTGTTGATCATTAATCCTAATGATGTGTTTTTATCCCTCTCCTTGAAACATCGTCCTTTCAAAATTCTTTCAAGAAATGGTTCTATTCTTTTATCGTGTTTCTCAAGAGAACTAGAGCTATGTTCATCCTCTATTTATAATTTCACAACAATCCTCCAAGTTCTTGAAGTCCTTTGTTTCTAAATAGCAAAACAGAAGACTCACAACAAGTCTATCAAGTTTTGCAAGGTGTAATGGTTGCACCATTTCATTGATAAATCAACCTGGGAACATGAGGATCACCTTCGTTACGAACACCCGCCCCTCTTGGTGTCTTTTTCTTTCCCTAGGAATCTCGGGGCGAGATTCTTGTTAAGTGAGCATTGTAGCATCCCAATCGTCTAACAATTGTAATGCTACTTGGTTTATTCTATATAATGCTACTCCTACATATCATTAATTGCATCATCATTATATCATGCTGATGTCACCATGCCACCTTGCATTTGAGCATCATATAAAAACCCCTTTTCATTTGGTTCTTCCCCTCATAATGCATTTGCCTTATTAATTGTACTTGCATCTTGATATATTGTAGTTGGTTCTTGATATATATTGATGCACAATTTGGTTTGGGGGCATATCTCTTTCAAACTCCACAACCTTTCTTTGCCTCCATATTAATTCCACCATCCTAATTATATACGAGCCATTGAATTCTCTTTGGTATTTAAATCTAGCTCATATAATTTGGGATGGTTCCACTTCTATTTTTACATGCTCCCATATATGATCCATGTTGTTTTCACAATATTCAATATGGGGAGCCAGATGGCCACCTTTGCATGCTATGTGAGTAGGAATGTTTCTCAAGCTTCCATATGGGTTATATTTGAATTCATGCTCATGAATGAGTGTATATGTCGATATATAATTATTAGTGGGACCTACATACTAAATTGACCACTTCTATCCATCCATGTTATTATTCATCTATTCCATATGGGAAGCAAGTTGCATTCTATTTGTTGGGCCTTAATTCAAATAATTGAAGCATATTAAAATAAAGGACCATAATATTATATGGTTGTTTTCATAACTTGAAGTGGCATTTATTAAATATGAATGGCCCATGCATAGCTTCCCCGCATCTTCTTTTACTTGAATCATTTGGGTTTTTTTGTGAGGAAGCTTGTAAGATTTGAATTCATGTAAGTTAGCACCATTCCAAATGAGACCTCCATGGTGACCTTGCTTCACTTATTCATTTCTTTTGGTTTGTTTGGTTTTGTGTTATTATTTTGGAAGCTTATTTAAAATCTTGTTTTCAAATAAATCTAAGACAACAAGAGAAGAGGGAAGTAAAAACCTAATATATCCACCATCCATCTAATCTACCTAGTTATACCCATCTACCCAACCTCCCAAGCCGTGGGAATCATCTTGGCATTGTGTCTTCCCCTCCCTCCCTTGATTCTTTTGAACACCACCACCCACGAGCTGGCCATCCCATCTGGTCCCCTCCCTTCCCTCTCTAGGCATCAAGTCAAAGAAGAGAGAAGACAAAAACCCTAGCCACTTGATCCATCTACTCTCCTCCCTTTTGCAAAAAGGTGACCATGTGCCCTTCCTCCCCCATCTCATCTCCTCAACCACGTCCTCTGCTGCCAGATCGAGATCCAGCTTGTCCTCCCTCTCTCCTTCCCCAAGAAAGAACATGGCCATGGCCATACCTACCCACATGACCTAGCTTCTACCCTCTACCTCCTCGTCGTCCTAGTGGTTTGCAAGCACGCCCAGCAGTTCCAGTAGCTGCCATGGAGTGCTATACTTCTCCTAGTACCCGCCTAGCTCGCCGGAGTATGTTGTAGAAGAAGGAGAAGGCTGGAACCCGAAGTACCAGGAGCTAACCAGAGCATCACCTACCTCTCCCGATCACGAATTCTCTGAGCTGCAACAAGCCCACCGTCGTGCCTCTGGTGATCCCCTCAACATCCCAGACATCCTCATGTCCCCTCTCTGTTCTTGTACAACGTGATCCTTTCGTCGAGCGCCCTACGCATGTTCACTCTCCGATGTCGTGGTTTGCCGTCTGCCGTTGTTACGGCCACCACCGACCGCCACCACTATGTCAAGCAGCTTCCCCTTGACAACGCCGCCCTCCCGCACATGGCTCCCGTCTAAATCCATCACCGGAGCACCGTTGCTGGTCAGGCCATCGACGTTCACCGCACACGCGTGCCGCGCGCTGGCAACAACAGCCACACTCACGCATAGCAGTAGTACTTGTTGCACCCTTTGTTATCCTAAGTTTTCTGAGCGCTGAAGACCTCCTTTGATGAACCTCCTAACACCAAAGTTGTAGCATGTGCTCCCCTCTTTAAAATGGGCCACCCAGAATCATCTTATGAAACATTGCAGGATCTTGCAGTTCAGCCAACGAAATCTAGATTCAGCTTCGTCGGTTTCAGACAGCAGCCCGGAACCTTTTGCAGTTATATCCTGACCCTTTGGAAAAAAACCAACCTGCAATCCTTCCCCTGCCCATGCGGTCCCGCACGCATGGTGGCCCCTCCCCACTTGCTGGCCCACGTGGCAATGACTGGGTGTAGCCTCGCCTCGTGTAGCAAAAGTCCTTGTGCTTTTCTAGATTCAAAAATAAAACCAGAATATGAATTTAAACCAAATAATTCACAACTTATAAATAGTTTGGAATTTGAATTCAAACTCTATATGAAATATGTTTTGTTTTTGAATGATAATTCAAATCTTAATTCAAATATTTTTAGAATGGATTCAAACTAGTCAAACATTTGACTTTTGACCCAATTTGAATTAAATTGCATTCAGTAATGCTTTTTAATTCAAGTTGACATAATGCAAATGATCATAAAAATGCCAGGAATATAAATATACTATTTCAAATATTTTCTAGGCAATTAATTTTTTTCGAATTAATAAATACCATTAATATGCCTTTATCTTAATAAACTCATAACTTTATTTCTGTAATTTCAAATTTAACAAATAATATGTCTAAATCGATCAGCGTGACGAGCTTGTTATAATTATGCATTCCATGATATGAATTGAAGCATGCATCATATATATATTAAGAAAACAACAAGGATTATGGTGCTAAAACATACCTAGATAATTAATTAAAGTACTTTATTAATGTTTCCAGATCTCACCCATGCCATGCTATGTTATGCCATGCAATTGTGCATCATTCCATCATGGCATACCTTGTTTGCTTGTTGCATACATTCATATGACTGCGCACTTTAATTATTATGGCCCTTCATGTGTTTGGCTTTTATTCTGGACAGACATCGAGCAAGGGAACTATCAGGAGAACCAAGAGTACTACCCAGATCCTGGTTATCGAACTAGTGATCGTACAGGCAAGCATTTTCCCATGCTTGCATACATATAGCACATATGCCTCTATCTTATTCTTGCATCATTGAGTCACGATTGCATTAAATTGGAATCGCAAGTACTACATAGCCTTTACTTTTAAACCCTGCCGAAACTTGTACCTCCGTCCTATGAGCCATTACCACATGAGTTGTTTGAGCCATGCGAGTCATAGAATTGCATGTGTAGGGTTTGTGCAAGTCTTTGGATAACGAGGTACCTAAACTGAAGGGGGTCCGCAGTAGAAAACAAAAAATTCCTACGTTGGAACCCCAAAAACTGCCTAGGATCCATCTATGTAGTAATGCAGTAACGGCCAATGCGTATAGAATACATACCCTTGTAGACCGTACGCGGTTAACATTCCGAAGGAACGTGGTTGATGTAGTCGTACTCGTAGCCAACCTCAAGGTCGCGAAGCTCCTCGCAGGTCACCCCTTTCTCCTTCTTCATCGTGCAGCAGCTCCGGCTCATGACTAAGCACCCCAAGTGTTGCGACTCGTGTCTTCGTACACATCTGATGCACGATGAGACCTCCGGCTCTCCTTTCCCGCCGGGAGTGCAGAAGTTGATATCCGGCTAGGAATCCCTGCAGCGCAACGGCGTACTACAGGTGTGCCTTGTTCGCACAACCCAAACTTGGGGCCATGGTCACAAGGGCTAGAGAGAGAGGGAAGGAGGAAGTCAACCAAAGGACTTCTCCAAATATTGGTTGTGTTTCATCCCACCCATGGCCACCCCTTTATATAGGCTAAGGGGGTGTGCCTTTCTCAAAGACTAAGCCATGTGGGACTAAACAAGGGAAGAGAGGAGGGCGAGGAGCATGGGCCCTTAGGGCTTCATGGGCCAGCCGGCCAGGGGTGGGCCCTACCCCGCGCACAGCCCTAGGCTGGCCGGGTGGGCCTCCTTGTGGCGGCTGGGCCTTGGCCCTCTTGGCCCTTGGCCCTTCCCTCTTTTGGTTTTCCCTCATGGGCCTTTATTCACTAGGAAGTTTGGCCCATTTGTAAAATAACCCTTCAAAATAGATTTTAATATTATATTTAATATTAACTACACTAATTAATATGTAAATACATATTACAAAACCTGATTCAACCCGAAACACCTTTCGGTTCCCCTTTCTATATCCTCCGAACAACTTCGGAATTCTCGGAATGATTCCGGTCCTTTATTCTTTCTCCAAACAGCTTTGGATCTTTTCGCGAAATGATTCCAGCTTTCTCTTTCTATATTGTGATTCTGTCTTACAAATGATCGCTCTCATCGTACCCTTAAGTGTATCCTCTCACGGCTCGGGAATGCTCTAGACATGATCTAAATCAATGATCAAAAGAGGGACCAAGGATATCCATGTGACCCCTATGCATTCCTGATGACAATGTCGTTTGAACCGCTAAATGTAGCATCCAATTCCTTTTGTTTCTTGATATGACTTGTCTGAGATCCGATCATTGGTATTAGATACCTTGTTCAATCTTGTTCACAACAAGTTATGTTTTCTTGTTACCGTGATATTACATCCTCGTGACCGAGTCACATGTTGCAACATTTATGGATGTAATCTCACCAAGCCGGTCGTATGTATCTTTACCCATCATGTGGGTGAACAAATCCCGGTCTTGCAGTCACATGTCATCTGCTGTTTCTTTGGAATACCCAACATACACCTTGTAGGGGATCGGTGCGGAAAACAAAAAAATTCCTACGTTGAAACTCCAGAAACTTAGCCTAGGATCTATCTATGTAGTAATGCGGTAACGACTAGAGCGTATAGAATACATACCCTAGGTATTCTGTACGCGGTTAACGTTCCGCGGGGAACGTGCTTGAAGTAGTCGTACTCGAATCCGACCTCAAGGTCGAAGATCCTCGCAGGTCACCCCTTGCTCCTTCTTGATCTTCCATCTTCATCATGCAACAGCTCTGGCTCACGACATTCTAGCACCCCAAGTGTTGCGCCTCGTGTCTTTGTACACATCCTGTGCACGATGTGACCTCCGGCTCCCCGATCCCGCCGGGAGTGCGCAAGTTGATATCCGGCTAGGAATCCCTGCAGCGCAACGGCATACTGCAGGTGTGACTTGATCACACAGCCCAGACTTGGGGCCATGGTCACATGGTATAGAGAGAGGGAGGAGAAAGTCATCCAAAGGACTTCTCAAATTGTGTATTTGGTATGTCTAATCCCACCCATGGGCACCCCTTTATATAGGTGGAGGGGGGTGTGCCCTCCCCATTGGGTTAGCCATGTGGGACTATTAGATAAAGGAAAAATCATAGGAATTTCGTCCTGGCCGAATGGGCCTATTCCATCCCAAGGGGGAAAAGACACAGCACACAGCAGCCTGAGAGGAGCCAGCCGGGTGGGCCTTGCGCGGCCCACCCCGCGCCCATCGGCGGCCTTGCGAGGCGTCCTGGCGAGGCGACCCGGTGGGCCGGCGCAGCCCCCATGGCCCAGCTTGCTCCCGAGCCCCGAGCCGCCCGGGTAGGCCGACGTGCCCCCGGCGGCCCAGCTCGCCCAGCGCCCGCGCGGCAGGTGGCGGCTGGCGCTCGCCCCGGGTGGTCCGCCTGTCCCCAGTGGCCCGAGTGGGCCTTGAGGCCTTGGCGTGGCCCGGCTGTGTGCCGTCCTGTGCGGCGGCAGTTATCTGGCGCCCACAGGGCTAGCTGTTTTCCCTTTTTCAATTCTTTTTCTGCATCTTTTTCTTCTAGGCCTTTTCCCTCCGGGATTTTTCCTAATAAAAAAGTTGTCTTTATAAATCTTAACTTAAATATTATTTATAATATATTAATTCACAATTAACATATAATAAATATATATTCAAATTCCCATTTATCCAAAAAACACTTTTCGGGGCTTTCCTTTATTCTTTCTTCGAACAACTTCGGATCTCTCCGCGAAACGATTCCGGCTTTCTCTCTTTCTCTACTATGATTCCGTCTTACGAATGATCGCTCTCATCGTACCCTTAAGCGTATCCTCTCACGGCTCGGGAATGCTCTAGACATGATCTGTATCAATGATCAACAGAGGGACCAGGGATATCCATGTGACCCCTATGCATTCCTCATGACAATGTCGTTTGAACCGTCTAAATGTACCATCCTCTTCCTTTTGTTTCTCGATACAACTTGTACGAGATCCGATCAATAGTATCCCATACCTTGTTCAATCTCGTTCACAACAAGTTATGTTTTCTTATTACCGTGATATTACATCCCCATGACCTAGTCACATGTTGCAACATTTATAGATGTAATCTCACCAAGTCGGCCGTATGTATCTTTACCCGTCATATGGGTGAACAAATCCCGGTCTTGCAGTCATATGACATCTACTGTTCCTTCGAAATACCCAACGTACACCTTTATAACCACTGTATTACCAAGTGGCATTTGATGCAGTCAAAGCAGCCTAGGGAAACAGTGAGTAATATGAGCTCACGGTCTAAGGAGAAGGAGTCTAAGTATAGTTGTTGCAACAATGAACTATATGACTTGATCGTGTTGCAATCCTTCGAGCAATGTCCAATCACATCATTCTCTAATGATATGATCTCGTTGTCAGTCGGCATAAATGCCCATGATCTTGAAACCCAAATCATCTTCGTGACCAACGAACTAGCATGCATAGAGGCTACTAGGGACTTGTTTGTTTCATACCACACCTGTACTAATGTTTCTACTTGGCACAGTTATAGCACAATATGAAACTATTATAAACTAATTGAGATATGACAATAAAAACCTATTTATTATTTGCCTCTAGGGCATATCTCCTTCAGTCTCCCACTTGCACTAGAGTACAAATAATCTAGCTCGCATTTTACTCATATAAACCATATACCATATGCATTTATAGATCATGCATGCTCATGGGAAACATCATGTCCATGTTCTGTTTTACCAGATCATTATGTCTTTTGCAAATTGTTAATGTCTTCCTAATTTTGACATTCACACCATTAGCTTATAATGGGTCGAAGTATTTGTTTGGCAACAAAGCTAGACTTTTGTTTCTAGTGTTTATGATGACGGTCGTTTTTCACTGTTGTCATCTAAACTTCAAAACACACTTTGCTATCCTTTGTGTATATACTATAGTCATGGAAGAAGAACGAGGCCGGATTCCAGGAGCTTAGAGTGACGTTAGATCAACCTCGAGGGCTTTCTCATGGGCACTGGGCCCTGGGACACGTCATTCTACGCTAAAAGCGAACTATCCTCACCATAACATTATACATCACATCAGATGTAGCCTTTGTACTTCTATATCTATGTAGATCCTAGTGCATGAAATGCATCTATGCCACTTACATTGCTTCTTGCTACTTAAGTACAAACTTAATTCTGGTTCAGTGATCAACTCAGGAATCACTTAAAGACATGCTCTTACCGTTAAGACTTTGTCCTATCAACCAGAACCTTGGGTCACATTATGTCGAGTATACAACATGGTTTTATGGAAGAACCTATGACTGAGGCATAGGAGATGCAACACATCTCTTTCTTTCAACCATAGTTGCAATACTCAATGCTTCATTTAGTAAGAACTTCTTTCTTACCTTGTTCTATTCTGAGCTACTTCAGAATCTTGCTTAGGACATTCTGAACAACTTTTAGAATTAAGTCCAGGAAGCATTCGACATTTAGTGTTTATTAAACTCATCAATCTATCTCGATAGATTTTATTGTTTAATAACTTCAACTTCATCCTCATTAATCTAACTTAAATATTATTAACACCAATCACATCAGTCACATATGTCGTCCACATATTCCAGAATGATTTCACGCTCCCACTCAAATATGACATTCGTGTTTGAGATCCAGGGATTTCACTTAGCTCCCACTCAAAATATGTCAGCTACATATTATGAATTATCCAAGCTGATTTGCTCCCACTCAAATCTAGGTCCTCTCGATAATCTTGGATATTCCAAAATTCCTTGATCATCATCAAATCGAGAATTCCACTAACTTGATTTCAATGACCATTCATTTCTTGTACTTAGGTCCATCATGCTTCTTTGTATTTCGTAGGTATGTCTTGTTCAAAACATGACAAGTGAATCAATATATGATTCCACAAACTTGTAGAATATATAGTTGAATCCTACTTTCTTTAGTAAAAGTATTCGATGAAACTTTATGATCATTATCAATAGTTTCTCCTCTATTTGTAGAGTTTGGATTCACGAAACAGATTCCACTGCGCCACTCAACAATCCGGAGGCAAGGTCAAATACCTTATTTTGATCTTTTACTTTCTTCCACCTGTATCTTCATCAAGACACATCAATTTAGGACAACAGAAGGTTTACCCCTTTGTGGAAGATGCATTCATAGCTTCCTAAGAATGCTCTACAAAGACTAGTTTATTCGCCATGACTTCGACTTGTCGAAATCTCCAGAAACTCGAACGTGCCATAACACTTATGGTGTTGTTTCCACTAATCTTTAGATGTTCCTTTGTATTTCAAATGAGTGTTTGCCTATTTTGATCTTTAACTCTAAATATAACTACAACCCCGATAAGAGATAATATGTATCTAATACAAAATGATTATGATGTTTAGATATTTCAACATAGTTTGAATTCGTCCAATTATCATAATTTGTGAAACGTCTTTCACAAGTCCCTTTTATGCTAAACTTAACTTGAATACTTTAGTCATGTCGATCAAATCGAAGAGACTTGTTAATTCAGTTAATTCAATATCCCATTTAGTCATGAACTCATTTGAACAATTCAAATCATTTCAAACTTCATGTTTCATTAAGTAAATACACTTATTCACTTAAGTCCACAATAAATGATTTCCACTACTTGTTGAAAATATGATACATCACTATGTATATGATTCAACATTTCTTCGCATATCACCGTTTTACCAGAATGCGGAGTTTTAGTCATTCTGCCCAAGAGGCATGGTTTTGCAAAGTCTCTAGATTAAGCATCTAGGACCCCGATCTTTCATAAAGAACATGCAATAACCAAAATGACTTAAACTGTAGTGTCTTTTCATTATTAAGCTTTGGATATCTTTTAGCATTCTAATCCTTTATAAATGTTTAAACTATTATCATTAACATAGTGATGAGAATAACTTATTTGTAATCGTAATGTGACCCTAATGGTATTGTTCATAAGAATAGTACAAACTAGTTCGTAACTTTTTCATATGAATAATCGTCTCGCCAAAAGCAAGACACACAAACTAGGATTACAAATTATATTCAAGTCCACTAATCCAAATGATAAACTTTGAGGGGAGAGGTGATGTCGGCCATCAACTGTTTTGCCTGCCATCATCAATTCACGTTGCCTCAAATCTAGCAATTCTCAAGCAGATCCTCCTGTTTTCACAAAACGGGACAAGCATCAAATACTTTGCAATCTGTAACAAGTTTTTGCAAGAATCACATTTATAATTTTGAATATCTTACATATACCTTTTCATCTATGACCTCCTTTTGCAATCAAGCCCTTCTAAGAGTTCTTAACTCTAATGCAAGATTGTTGAGTGTTTTTACAAACATTATGGAGTCATCCAATTATCTCCTAATGGTTATTGTATCAAGAAGAGAAGATCACCTTTTACGAGGATATCCCTCAGGCGTGGGTATTAATCTATGAAGTTGGACCCTTTTGCTAAGTTCCAATTTAAGCAATATATTCCCATGGTCAAAAAGGACCTCAATAGGATAGGCTAAGATCTACTTAGATATTTGCAAATAGACATCTAGACTAAGTTTATAATAAGAGATCAATTTATAATTAGTCTCCACTAAAAAAGTCATCCCCTAGACGATCTTAGTTATCGCATGATCCCTATCCTCTACACCTCCCCCGATCATAACGACCATCAGTGCATTATCAAAGGTAGACATTCACTAATGTCAATCACATCATCCATGTGACTCATGCTCGATCTTTCGATCTCTTGTGTTCCGAGGCCATGTCTGTACATGCTAGGCTCGCCAAATCTAACTTGTGTGTATTCACTGTGCAACATAGCTTACACCCACTGTATGCGAACGTAGATATGTCTGACACCCAGGCTTGTAACCCTGGATCGCCTCATACCGAAGAACTTTCTTGGTGGTGCACACACAAGGGGAACACAGAATGTTGGAATTAAATAGGGATTATCTTATTTGCTACCGTTGAATATCTAAATACTAGCACACAATAAGTTGAAAAACTGGTATCAACATCATATGTATAATGTGATATGATATGGTCTTTCTTGCGCCTTGATCTCCATCGAGCACTCCGGCATGATCTCCATCGTGCCCTTGGTTTGACGCCAAGTCCACGACGCCTCCACCAGGTCGTTCATCGGAACGATGACTATTACTATACTACTTAGCAACAGAAAAGTAAACAACTTTACCTTTGTAACGACCAATGCCATATCATAATCACATGCCCCTGCAAAATAAAGTTAGACGCCTCTACTTTATCTATTGCAAGTTTTACGTGGTTGTTAGGGCTTTCGCACTAGAACCGTTTCTAAACTACGAACTTTCCAACCACAACATGGATCCGACAGTTGTCTCTATTACACACCTTTCGGGGCCCTCCGTTGTAAATGATATATCAACTATTCAATGAGAAACAGACACCCGCTAGCCACTTATACGGTACAAGCCATATGTTGAGCGTGGAACCAGTCTCGCGTACGAATACGCGTAAGGTCGGTCCGGGCCGCTTCATCAAACAATGTCGCGATATAAGCAAGTACACGTTAGAGGGTAACAACTAAGGGATCAATGCCCGCACAAAACTTGTGCGTACTGGCCGTACAGCACTCCTATGCACAGATCGGCTCAGCTAGCACTATAGGGGATCGGTGCGGAAAACAAAAAAATTCCTACGTTGAAACCCCAGAAACTTAGCCTAGGATCTATCTATGTAGTAATGCGGTAACGGCCAGAGCGTATAGAATACATACCGTTGTAGTATGTACGCGGTTAACGTTCCGCGGGGAACGTGCTTGAAGTAGTCGTACTCGAAGCCGACCTCAAGGTCGCGAAGCTCCTCGCAGGTCACCCCTTGCTCCTTCTTGATCTTCATCATCTTCATCATGCAATAGCTCCGGCTCACGACATTCTAGCGCCCCAAGTGTTGCGCCTCGTGTCTTTGTACACATCCGGTGCACGATGAGACCTCCGACTCCCCGATCCCGCCGGGAGTGCGCAAGTTGATATCCGGCTAGGAATCCCTGTAGCGCAACAGCATACTGCAGGTGTGCCTTGATTGCACAGCCCAGACTTGGGGCCATGGTCACAAGGTATAGAGAGAGGGAGGGAGAAAGTCATCCAAAGGACTTCTCAAATTGTGTATTTGGTATGTCTAATCCCACCCATGGGCACCCCTTTATATAGGAGGAGGGGGTGTGCCCTCCCCATTGGGTCAGCCATGTGGGACTATTAGATAAAGGAAAAATCACAGGAATTTCGTCCTGGCCGAATGGGCCTATTCCAGCCCAAGGGGGAAAGGCACAGCACACAGTAGCCTGAGAGGAGCCAGCCAGGTGGCCCTTGCACGGCCCACCCCACGCCTAGTGGCGGCCTAGCGAGGCGACCCGGTGGGCTGGTGCAGCCCCCACGGCCCAGCTCGCTCCCGAGCCCCGAGCCGCCCGGGTGGGCCGGCGTGCCCCCGGCGGCCCAGCTCGCCCAGCGCCCAAGCGGCAGCTGGCGGCTGGCGCTCTCCCCGGGTGGGCCGCCTGTCCCCAGTGGCCCGAGTGGGCCTTGAGGCCTTGGCATGGCCCGGCTATGTGCCACCCTGTGTGGCGGCAGTTATCTGCCGCCCACGGGGCTTACTGTTTTCCCTTTTTCAATTCTTTTTCTGTATCTTTTTCTTCTAGGCCTTTTCCCTCCGAGATTTGCCCTAATAAAAAAGTTGTCTTTATAAATCTTAACTTAAATATTATTTATAATATATTAATTCACAATTAACATATAATAAATATATATTTAAATTCCCATTTATTCGAAAAACACTTTTCGAGGCTTTTCCTTTATTCTTTCTCCCAACAACTTCGGATCTCTCCGCGGAACGATTCCGGATTTCTCTCTTTTTCTACTGTGATTCCATCTTACGAATGATCGCTCTCATCGTACCCTTAAGTGTATCCATCATGGCTCGGGAATGCTCTAGACATGATCTGTATCAATGATCAACAAAGGGACCAGGGATATCCATGTGACCCCTATGCATTCCTGATGACAATGTCGTTTGAACCGTCTAAATGTAGCATCCTCTTCCTTTTGTTTCTCGATACAACTTGTCCGAGATCCGATCAATGGTATCCCATACCTTGTTCAATCTCGTTCACAACAAGTTATGTTTTCTTGTTACCGTGATATTACATCCCCGTGACCTAGTCACATGTTGCAACATTTATAGATGTAATCTCACCAAGTCGGCCGTATGTATCTTTACCCGTCATATGGGTCAACAAATCCCGGTCTTGCAGTCACATGTCATCTACTGTTCCTTCGGAATACCCAACGTACACCTTTATAACCACTGTATTACCAAGTAGCGTTTGATGCAGTCAAAGCAGCCTAGGGAAACAGCGAGTAATATGAGCTCACGGTCTAAGGAGAAGGAGTCTAGGTATAGCTGTTGCAACAATGAACTATATGACTTGATTGTGTTGCAATCCTTCGAGGAATGTCCAATCACATCATTCTCCAATGATATGATCTCGTTGTCAGTCGGCATAAATGCCCATGATCTTGAAACCCAAATCATCTTCGTGACCAACTAACTAGTATGAATAGAGGCTACTAGGGACTTGTTTGTTTCATACCACACCTGTACCAATGTTTCTACTTGGCATAGTTATAGCACAATATGAAACTATTATAAAGTAATTGAGATATGACAATAAAAACCTATTTATTATTTGCCTCTAGGGCATATCTCCTTCACACCTTTATGGCCACCGTATTACCAGATGACGGTTGATGCAGTCTAAGCAGCCTCAGGAAACAGTGAGTAATATGAGCTCATGTTTTAAGGAAAAGGAGTCTAGGTATAGCTGTTGCAACAATGAACTTATATGACTTGATCGTGTTGCAATCCTTCAAGGAATGTCCATCACATCATTCTCCAATGATATGACCCCGTTGTCAATTGACATAAATGCCCATGATCTTGAAACCCAGATCATCCTCATGACCAACGAACTAGTATGAATAGAGGCTACTAGGGACTTGGTTATTTCATACCACACCTGTACCAATGTTTCTACTTGGCACAGTTATAGCACAATATGAAACTATTATAAACTAATTGAGATATGACAATAAAAACCTATTATTATTTGCCTCTAGGGCATATCTCCTTCAGTCTCCCACTTGCACTAGAGTACAAATAATCCAGGTCACATTTTACTCATATAAACCATATACCATATGCGTTTACAGATCATGCATGCTCATGGGAAACGTCATGTCCATGTTCTATTTTACCAGATCATTATGTCTTTTGCAAATTGTTAATGTCTTCCTAATTTTGACATTCAAACCATTATTGTATAATGGGTCGAAGTATTTTTTGGCGACAAAGTCAGACTTTGTTTCTAGTGTTTATAATGACGGTTGTTTTCACTGTTGTCATCCAAACTTTGAAACACACTATGCTATCCTTTGTGTATATACTATAGTCATGGCAGCAGAACAAGGCCGGATTCCAGGATCTTACAGTGACTTTAGATCAACCTCGAAGGCTTTCTCATGGGCACTGGGCCCTGGGAACATCATTCTACGTTAAAAGCGAACTAGCCCCGCCATAACATTATACAACACATCATATGGAGCATTTATACTTCTGTATCTATGTGGATCCTAGTGCATGAAATGCAACTATGCCACTTACCTTGCTTCTTGCCATTTAAGTACAAACTTAATTCTAGTTTAGTGATCAACTCAGGAATTAGTTAAAGACATCCTCTTACAGTTAAGACTTTGTCCTACCAACCAGATCCTCGGGTCACATTACGTCGAGTATACAACATGGTTGTATGGAAGAACCTATGACTGAGGCATACGAGATGCAACACATCTCTTTCGTTCAACCATAGTTTCAATACTAACTCAATGCTTCATACAGTAAGAACTACTTTCCTACCTTGTTCCATTCTGAGCTTCTTCGGAATCTTGCTTAGGACATTCTGAACTTCTTTCAGAATCAAGTCCAAGAAGCATTCGACATTCAGTGTTTATTAAACTCACCAATATATCTCGATAGATCTTATTGTTTAATAACTTCAAATTCATCCTTATTTATCTATTTAAATGTTTTTAACACCAGCCACATCATTCATATATGTCGTCCACATATCCCAGAATGATTTCACGCTCCCACTCAAATATCACATTCATGTGTGAGATCCAGGGATTTCACTTAGCTCCCACTCAAAATATGTAAGCTACATATTATGATTTAGCCAAGCTGATTTGCTCCCACTCAAAACCAGGTCCTCTCGATAATCTTGGACATTCCAAAATTCTTTGATCATCATCAATTTGAGAATTCCAATTACGAGATTCAATATCCATATATTTTTAGTGTAAATCCAAAAGACTTAAGCATCACTACTATTGTAGTCAACTCCTTGAATTTTTCCAAACTTATGATAAATCGAGCTTTTTATCATTCATTAAGTTTCATTTCCTTCTTATGACTTTGCAGTCATTCAAAAATATCAAGTAAACTTCTTTACTTTAATAAGATCAAGTAACATGTTACTTTGAAATCTTAAATTTAACTTAATGTAGGATTTTATGACTCCTAGTCATTTCTCGCACTCAGGTCCATCACGCTTCTTTGTAATTTGTAGATATGGCTTGTTCAAAACATGACAAGTGAATCAACAATATAATTCCACAAACTTGTCGAATATACAGTTGAATCCTACCTTCTTCAGTAAAAGTATTTACTGAAATTTTATGATCATTGGCTTCTCCTCTATTTGCAGAGTTTGGATTCACGAAACAAATTCCGCTGCACCACTCAACAATCCAGAGGTAAGGTAAAATACCTTGTTTTGATCTTTTACTTTCTTCCACATGTATCTTCATCAAGACACGTCAACTTTGGACAACAACAGTTTTGCCCCTTTTGTGGAAGATGCATTCATAGATTCCTAAGAATGCTCTACAAAGACTTGTTTATTCGCCACGATTTCGACTTGTCGAAATCTCCAGAAACTCGAACGTGTCATAACACTTATGGTGTTGTTTCCACAAATCTTTAGATGTTCCTTTGTATTTCAAATGAGTGTTTGCTTATTTCGATCTCTAACTCTAAACGACAACTATAACCCCGATAAGAGATAAAATTATACCATATGTATCCAATACATCATGATTATGATGTTTAGATATTTCAACACAGTTTGAATTCATCCAATTGTCATACTTTGGGAAACATCTTTCACAAGTCCCTTTTATGCTAAACTTAACTTGAATACTTCAGTCACGTCGATCAAATGGAAGAGACTTCGTATTCTTGTTAATTTCAATGTCCTCTTATTGTTGTGAACTCATTTGAATAGTTCAAATCATTTTGAACTCATGTTTCATTAAGTAAATACGCTTATTCACTTAAGTCTACAATAAATGATTTCCACTACTTGTTGAAAATATGACACATCACTATGTATAAGATTCAACATTTCTTCGCATATCATCGTTTTACCAGAATGCGGAGTTTTAGTCATTCTGCCCAAGAGGCATGGTTTTGCAAAGTCTCTAGATTAAGCATCTAGGACCCCGATTGACGAGGGTTTAACTCATCAATGCCCATTGTTATGGACTTGTGTTTTGGAGAAGGAGGGAGCGCTGTAGGCATCAGTCGGCTAGCAAACAAGCACACAAGGACGCAAGGTTTACCCAGGTTCAGGCCTCGTAGAGGTCCCTACTCTTGCTTGTCTGCTCTTGGAATTAATGGAGGAATCGAAGATTACAGGGGGAGCGCAGATGCAATCTGGCGAGAGTTGTGGAAACTAGGGTTGCGTGTGTCCTCCTCGCTTCCCCTCCTAGCCTTTATATAGATAGGCTAGGTCTCGGGTAGCAGGTCGAGTCGGTTACAGATTAGGGTTTCCCTTTAAACTTTCTATCTTTAAGCTTCTTCTTGTCTCACAAGTAATCGAGAGTCCGTGGGACACTCGAAGTCTTCATCAGGCCGTGGCAGCGCCGTGGGTTTTCACCGTATCTGGACCGTATATACCAAACTTGAGTACCTACAGGGTATACCCATGTCAGCAGCCCCTGAGTGTCCAGTGGAATCGTAGATTCGACTTGGGACTTTATGAAGCCTTTCGAGTGCATGACTGAGTATTTTTCGAGTGTTTTGTTTATGTCATAGGGATTGTTGATATGCGTGCCTAATTTAACCAATGTATCGGTATCAGTTAACTGCCTTAGGGCAAAACAACGCAATCTACTCGAACTCGAGTCCCCGGACTCGAATTCGGAAAAGTGTTGGTGTAATTCGACTCAAGCCGCGGAGGTCTTACATGAGTCGAATTCCAGTATATGGGTGTGAGCACTCGTCGCGTCTATCAAGGCATGTTCATCGTACCTGTAGGCACGGATATATTTCTGGTAGTGCGCAGCAAATGCGTTGCCAGGCCTTATTCAGGTCTTATCTTCATGCTGCAAGCGCGGCATCTGAATTTTTTGTCATCGCGGAGATGATTCGGGTGGCCCACGAGACGCAGTATCTTTGTAGGGAAAACGTATGTGGCGGTGTCACCATAGCCTTCGAATGTGGATGTTATCAACACACAGTACGACGTGCAAATAATCATAGGGTGCGCAACCAGCGCTCCCTATGGGAGTAGCCCCTAAGTGCCTGGTTGAGTCGAAGACTTAGGCAGGGACTAAAATTTTGCGACTGCTGTCATCTTTTGTTTGCTTGTTTCAGTCGAATTAGCTTCCGGCGCTCCCTATGGGAGTAACCCATGATCCATAGTTGAATCGTTGATTCGAGTGGTTGGGTATGCTTTGAATGTCCATATTCCTGCATAAAAATAAAATCATAGGGTGTGCGACCAGCGCTCCCTATGGGAGTAGCCCCTGAGTGCTTGGTGGAGTCGAAGACTCGAGCAAGGACTAAAGTAGTCAAAGCCTGGTAGTGCTCATCTTGATGACATCAGTGCTGACGATGTGATGAGCTCAGTTGCCCACATGAGCAGCTTTGACGGGACGAGACGAGCGGTGGGTCCCACTTTCTGACTTTGATTTGACCGAGCATGCGTAATCTTTCATTTTAACTGCGTCTCCTCGATTTCCGCGTGTAGTGGAGATAGTGGGGGACGGTTCGTGTTTTGTCCTCTCCACCTGTCGACCGCGATGTGCGCCACACGTCCAATAGGGTTTCTGCTGGCCATTGGATTGCATCCGAAAGGGGGTTAAGTTGGAGCGCAGCTGCGGTAATTTTCCAATCTGCTCTTTTCTCTGCTTGTGCTTCCATCACCATTGTCGCTACTCTCTACTTCCTAGAGCTCGTCCTCTTCGTGGCGCTGGACCAACTCCGCGTGTTCCCGAGCTACTTTCTCCGCTCGCACCGCCACCGCAAGATGGGGAAAAGAAGGGAGGCGCCGCCGCTGAGTCCATCGCCGCCTTTACTGCTGCCAAGAAGAAGGGCGGCTCCACCGCTGTGGGCACCAACACTGCCGGCGCCGGGAAGAATAAGGGCGCGGGTATGATGGGTGGACCTGGACTTTCTTCATGTGCACCGACGAGTCAAAGCACAGGTCGGGTGAACTTGGCCGGCTCAGGGGAGGCAGACTGTTGTCTATCAACTCCTTCAATCTTGCGAGCACCTCCTACATGCCGAAGGACTGGGAGATTTTGTTGAATTCCCTATCGCAACTGTCGGACCTCTTGAAGATCCCGTTGATTGTGATGACGCTGTTTGGACCTGGCATTTTCATCTGCAGGTAGGCGTAGTGCAGCATTGCCATGAACCTAGCGAACGCGATGCGTCCGAGGATACAGTGGTACTGTGAGGGCCAGTCGACAACTTCGAAGTCTATGCGTTCGCATCGAAAGTTTTTCGGCGTGCCGAAGATGACGTCGAGGTTGATTTTGCCCAAGGGATATATGCCTTTCCTTGGGACGATGTCGTGGAACATCATGTCCGAGACCTCTAGGCATGTTAGAGGGATCCTCATTGCTCGCAAGGTACTTGCAAATATGAGGTTAATGCCGCTTCCACCATGCATGAAGACGCGCCTCATGTCGAAGCCTCCGATCTGTGCCTCGAGTACGAGGGGACAGTGGCCTGGACGAGGGACTTGGAGCGGATGGTCATGCTTGTCGAAGGTGATGCAGGAGTCGCTACCACTGAGGTACTCAGTGGTTGAGGGCGGAGAGTTTGTCGCCAAGTTGACTTGGCGGGTGATGGCTTTCTGCACCCGATTTGAAGGGCGTCCCTTTTGGATCATCATGTTGCCTACGGCCCGTGGGTACGGTTCGCCACCTTGATTCTGGACCGGTGCGGCCACGGGTGGTGGTACTCAGGGTGGTGGTGGAGGAGCTCCATGTGCTACGGCGCCTGGGGCGACTCTGTAGCCCATGTTGACTACCTCACGATTCATCCGAGCCAAACCCTCGTGGAGCTTGAGAAACTCGCCGTAGTCCTTGAGAAGGTGGCTAGATTTTTTCTTGCTGTCGTGCTTGTCGATGTAGAAGTGCACGTTGCACGGCCCGGACAGTTTGTCCTCAATAGTTGTTATGGGTGCCTCTTCGTGAGTGCGGTGCTGCCACACCTGCCTGGTTTTTACGGAGTCGCGGTATCCATCGCTGCGATAGCCGTTGTTGCGGCTGTCATCTCGTTTGTCGGCGTAGCCTGCTGCGACCATGTTGATGTCATTGCGGTCATTGTAGACGCGCATTCGCCGCTTGCCTCGACGGTCACGTCTGCGTCCGAGGTCGTCGTCATCGTCATATTAGGTGCAGTTTTTTACCGAATTCTCTCCATCGGCCCACCGATTCGCAATTTCCATCAGGTGGTCAATTGTTTTGAGCTTCAACTAGTCCAGCTCCTTCCTAAGCTCTATGCGGCGAACGCCGCCATTGCATGTGTCGACTGCGTGATCCTCCGAGATGTTTTCTGTGGAGTTCTTGATGATGGACCACCTCTGGATGTACGAGCGTAGCGATTCGCCCGACCTTTGCTGGCAGCTCCTCAGTTCTTCGATTGATGCAGGCCTTTTGTAAGTGCCCTTGAAGTTGCGTACAAAGCTGTAGACCAGCCCTTCCCTGCTACGAATGGATCTACGCGGGAGATTGTTGAGCCATGCTCGGGCGGTGCCCTGTAGCTGTAGCTGCAGGCATTGCATGGCTGTGCTTCGACTCCCGACGTGGAGCCTCACGGAGGAGATGTGATCTTCCAACTAGATTTTTGGGTCCTGCAGACCGTCAAATTTTGGGTTCTCCGATGGGAGCTTGAACTCCTTGGGCATTCGCTTCTACCTGATAGCTCTGCTAAAGCATCTGGCGCCACAGAGCTCCACATCTTCATCCTCTAAGTCAGTCGAACAAGCGCGTCTTGCCCTTGATTTGTCGATTTTGCACTGCGTGAGGTCGTCACGCGCATCATAGTCGCGATCATGCCGCCGTGAGCAGCGACGCCGGGACAGATCGTGACTGTCATCGCTGGACGAGGGCGAGGAATAGCGTTTTGCCAGAGCTTTGCTCTTCTTCGGCTCTGGTGTTGGCTCTTTGTCGAGAGCGGCCTTGACTAATCTCAAGCCCGCGATCGTAGATCGATGCATAGCGGCTTGCGGATCTCCAGCCGGCAGCTGGTTGTTGAGGAGGTACATGGTGGCCGCTGTCACCGCAGCTTGCGGTGTCTTTGGGACCATGTTGCCCCGCATGCCGACTGTCATAGAGCTGAAGTCAAGGACTTTTGCAGCTTCTATGCGTTCCTGCTCGGTGAGGTGGGCCATTCGAGATCCCCTTTTGTTGGCGACGTACTCATTGCCTTTGGAGGAGGATCCTCCATGGGAGGAGAGCCTGGCCCGTCGAAGACTTGACTCGTCCACCGCCTTTTTACGCTCTTCGAGTTGCGCGATCGTGTGTAGTTGGCGTCTGTACTCCTCCTTTAGTAGCCAATGATAGCCCATCATCAGGTCATGTGGCGTGCCGGGGGCAGAGGATTGCCTCACAGAGCTTCTCGGCAACGGGCCCACTCGTTGTCGTTGATTCTGATCACGACACGTTCACCAGTGTGTTCATTCACCATGGTTGGAGGTTTGACTGCCCCTCCCTTGTTGACGGGCGCGCCATTGCCACCGTTTGTGGGGCTGCCATTGGGTGGCCCGCCGTTAGGTATGCCACCGTTGGGTGGATCAGGACTGTTGCCACCGTTTTCGCGATTTGCGCTGGTTTCGCCGGCGTTGATGACGGTGCACATGAAGTGGTTGGGGAAGCTGCTGCTTCCGCAACTTCCGGATCCAGAGCCGTAGACCCCATCTTCCATTGCTAGGTCACCCAGATCGGATCCACGACTGTTGCCGCTGTCCGTGCTCTCAGCTGCTGCTGAGGTGTTGAGCTCGCTGAGGGTGCCGATTGGTGGCGGGAACCACGATGCTGGAGAAATCACGGATGTTGTTGGCTGGTCAGGCATGCGAAGCGTGCCCATCTGACCAACTTGGAAGCGAAAGCTCCCGATCGTCAGGCTGATTCCATCGCCCACGGACTCGAAAGCCGGGCGAGTGGCCGGCATGTGGACAGTGAAGTCGAATGCGCCGAAGAGCTGGCGAATCTCCATTGTTGCGGAGTTGTAGATCGCGGTTGATGGGGCCGAACAAGCTGCAACATCAGCACTCCCAGTTCCCATAGACGGCGCCAATTGACGAGGGTTTAACTCATCAATGCCCATTGTTACGGACTTGGGTTTTGGAGAAGGAGGGAGCACTGGAGGCATCAGTCGGCTAGCAAACAAGCACACAGGGACACAAGGTTTACCCAGGTTCAGGCCTTGTAGAGGTCCCTACTCCTGCTTGTTTGCTCTTGGAATTAATGGAGGAATCGAAGATTACAGGGGGCGCGCAGATGCAATCTGGTAAGATTCATGGAAACTAGGGTTGCGTGTGTCCTCCTCGCCGCCCCCTCCTAGCCTTTATATAGATGGGCTAGTTCTCGGGTAGCAGGTCGAATCGGTTACAGATTAGGGTTTTCCCTTTAAACTTTCTATCTTTAAGCTTCTTCTTGTCTCGCAAGTAATCGAGAGTCCGTGGGCCACTCGATGTCTTCATCGGGCCGTGGTAGCGCCGTGGGTTTTCACCGTATTTGGACCGTATATACCAAACTTGAGTACCTGCAGGGTATACCCATGTCACCAATCTTCATAAAGAACATGCAAATAACCAAAATGACTTAAACTATAGTGTCATCGCATTATTAAACTTTGGATATCTTTTAGCATTCTAATCCTCTTATAAATGTTTAAACCATTATCATTAACATAGTGATGAGAATAGCTTATTTGTAATCATAATGTGACCATAAGGTATTGTTCATAACAATAGTACAAACTGGCTTATAACTTGTTCATATGAATAATCGTCTCGCCAAAAGCAAGACAAACAAATAGGGATTACAAATTTATATTCAAGTGCACTAATCCAAATGACAAATTTTGAGGGAAGAGGTGATGTCGGCCATCAAACGGTTTGCTTGCCGTCATCAAGTCACGGTGCCTCAAAATCAGCAATTCTCAAGCAGATGCTCCTGTATTCACAAAACAGGACAAGTATGAAATACTTTGCAAACTGCAACGAGTTTTGCAAGAACCACATTTATAATTTGTATATCTTACATATACCTTTTCATCCATGACCTCCATTGCAATCAAGCCCTTCCAAGAGTTCTCAACTCTAATGCAAGATCACTAAGTGTTCTTCCAAATATTCTCTTTTTCATCCATGTTGGAGGAAAACCCATCCAGCGGCTCATACTCTATGTGCCTTATTCTACAGAATACAAAATGCAGCCCAACTCTCCATCAAATGGAGAATGGTTTATTGGATGATTATGGAGAAAGCACAAACATTGTGGAGTCATAGAATTATCTCCTAATGGTTATTGCATCAAGAAGACAAGATCACCTCTTACGAGGATATCCCTCAGGTGTGGGTATTAATCTATGAAGTTGGACCCTTTTTCTAAGTTCCAAATTAAGCAATATATTCCCATGGTCACAAAGGACCTCAATGGGATAGGCCATGATCTATAAGATATTTGCAAACAGACATCTAGACTAAGTTCATAATAAGATATCAATTTATAATTGGTCTCCACTAAAATTGTTATCCCCTGGACGGTTTTAGTGATCACATGATCCCTATCCTCTACACCTCCCCCGATCATCACGGCAATAAGTGCAGTATCACAGGTAGACATTCACTAATGTCAATCACATCATCCATGTGACTCATGCTCGATCATTCGATCTCTTGTGTTCTGAGTCCATGTCTGCACATGCTAGGCTCACCAAATCTAACTTGTGTGTATTTGTTGTGCAACATGGCTTACACCCACTGTATGCGAACGTAGATATGTCTGACCCCTACACTGCAGGGTGCCTCATAACGAAGAACTTTCTTGGTGGTGCACACACAAGGGGAGCACGGAACATTGGAATTCAATAGGGATTATCTTATTTGCTACCATTGAGTATCTTAATACTAGCACACAATAAGATGTAAAACAGGTATCAACATCATATGTATAATGTGATATGATATGGTGCTTCTTGCGCCTTGATCTCCATTGAGCGCTCCGGCATGATCTCCATCTTGCCCTTGGTTAGACGCCAAGTCCACGACGCCTCCACCAGGTCGTCCATCGGAACGATGACTATTACTATACTACTTAGTAACAGAAAAGTAAACTACTTTACCTTCATAACGACCAATGCCATAACATAATCACATGCCCTCCTGCAAAATAAAGTTAGACGCCTCTACTTTATCTATTGCAAGTTTTACGTGGTTGTTAGGGCTTTCGCAATAGAACCGGTTCTAATCTATGAACTTTCCAACCACAACATGGATCCAACAGTTGTCTATACTACACCCCTTTCGGGGCCCTCCGTTGTAAATGCTATATCAACTATTGAATGAGAGACAGACATCCGCTAGCCACTTATACGATACAAGCCGTATGTTGAGCATGGAACCAGTCTCGCGTACGAATACACGTAAGGTCGGTCCGGGCCGCTTCATCAAACAATACCGTGATATAAACAAGTACACATTAGAGGGTAGCAACTAAGGGATCAATGCCCGCACAAAACTTGTGTGTGCTGACCGTACAACACTCCTACGAATAGATCGGCTCTGATACCATTGAAGGGGATCTGCAGCAGAATACAAAAAAATTCCTATGTTGGAACCCCAAAAACTTCCTAGGATCTATATATGTAGTAATGCGTTAACTACCAATGCGTATAGAATACATACCCTTGTAGACCGTACGTTGTTAACGTTTCGAGGGGAACGTGGTTGATGTAGTCATACTCATAGCCGACCTCAAGGTCGCGAAGCTCCTCGCAGGTCACCCCTTGCTCCTTCTTCATCATGCAACAGCTCTGGCTCATGACATTTAAGTGCCCCAAGTGTTGCGCCTCGTGTCTTCGTACACATCCGGTGCACGATGAGACCTTGGGCTCCCCTATCCCGCCGGGAGTGCGGAAGTTGATATCCATCTAGGAATCCCTGCAGCGCAACGGCGTACTGCAGGTGTGCCTTGTTCGCACAACCCAAACTTGGGGCCATGGTCACAAGGGCTTGAGAGAGAGGGAAGGAGGAAGTCAACCAAAGGACTTCTCCAAATGTTGGTTGTGTTTCATCCCACCCATGAGCACCCCTTTATATAGGCTAAGGGGGTGTGCCTTTCTCAAACGCTAAGCCATGTGGGACTAAACAAGGGGAAGAAAGGAGGGGGAGGCGCATGGGACCTTAGGGCTTCATGGGCCAGCCGGCCAGGGGTGGACCCCACCCCACGCATAGCCCTGGGCTGGCCGGGCGGGCCCCCTTGTGGCGGTTGGGCCTTGGCCCTCTTGGCCCTTGGCGCTTCCCTCTTTTGGTTTTCCCTCATGGGCCTTTATTCACTAGGAAGTTTGGCCCATTTGTAAAAATAACCCTTCAAATTAGATTTTAATATTATATATAATATTAATTACACTAATTAATATGTAAATACATATTACAAAACCTGATTCAACCCAAAACACCTTTCGGTTCCCCTTTCTATATCCTCCGAACAACTTTGGAATTCCCGGAATGATTCTGGTCCTTTATTCTTTCTCCGAACAGCTTCGGATCATTCTGCGGAACGATTCCAACTTTTCTCTTTCTCTACTGTGATTCCGTCTCACGAATGATCTCTCTCATCGTACCCTTAAGTGTATCCTCTCATGGCTCGGGAATGCTCTAGACATTATCTCAATCAATGATCAACAGAGGGACCAAGGATATCCATGTGACCCCTATGCATTCCTGATGACAATGTCGTTTGAACCGCTAAATGTAGCATCCCATTCCTTTTGTTTCTCGATATGACTTGTCTGAGATCTGATCATTGGTATCACGTACCTTGTTCAATCTCGTTCACAACAAGTTATGTTTTCTTGTTACTATGATATTACATCCCCGTGACCGAGTCACATGTTGCAACATTTATGGATGTAATCTCACCAAGCCGGCCGTATGTATCTTTACCCATCATGTGGGTGAACAAATCCCGGTCTTGCAGTCACATGTCATCTACTGTTCCTTTGGAATCCCAACACACACCTTTATGGCCACCATATTACTAGATGACGGTTGATGCAGTCTAAGCAGCCTTGAGAAACAGTGAGTAATATGATCTCATGGTCGAAGGAAAAGGAATCTAGGTATAGCTGTTGCAACAATGAACTTATATGACTTGATCGTGTTGCAATCCTTCGAGGAATGTCCATCACATCATTCTCCAATGATATGACCCCGTTGTCAATTGGCATAAATGCCCATGATCTTGAAACCCAGATCATCCTCATGACCAACGAACTAGTATGAACAGAGGCTACTAGGTACTTGGTTCTTTAATACCACACATGTACCAATGTTTCTAGTTGGCACTTTATAGCACAATATGAAACTATTATAAACTAATTGAGATATGACAATAAAACCTATTTATTATTTGCCTCTAGGGCATATCTCCTTCATAAACAACTTAATATAAGTAGTAATGGGATAACTAAAGAAATCAGCACTGGTGGGCAATAGCTATTATGTGGTTCTTCTACGCTCGCTTGCGTCCCATAGGCCCCGAGTACTTGATACATGTTCCTTGAATATTCGCACTATCCACATGAGGGAGACTCTATGGATCCCCCTTTGCCTGAGCATGATTTGCACTTTATTTCTTGGGGCCACAAATTAGTTTGGGGCTTTATTTCTATCATGTAACTATTCCATGATTTACTGATTTATTTACTATTGCGCGTGGAGCGCCTGTATTGTTTTGGAATGCAGAGTGTTTTCGCGGTATCGACAAGCCCAATCACACTTTCGGGTTCCCGGTCGTTTACAGCCATTGATGCAAACCATGGGTCCGTCTCGGAGCCGTCCAACTTATTTGCGGATAGCTTAGTGGGGTGGACCCCTAAAATAATTTTTGAATCATGTGAATGCATTGTCGTGAGGCCTCGTTACTTTTTATTTGGTTCTTCCCGAGGTCGATCTTGCGTGTGTTGCTGTTTGTGCACCCCTGTATGGTAAATCTTTTTGGAAGCCATGTCCGTAGTTATGGATGACTTGGAGCACAGACTATAACTAAAGTACATTGGTTAATTTGACTAAAACATGACTAGTAAATAGTGCAACACGCATGGAATGGTTAGTAAAACTGCCAACAGATGGAATGTTCTTCCGCCTTCTCGTCGGTAAGCGAGAAGGAGGGCGAGCGATGTTTATTTATGTTACATAGATAACTGTTGTTACTAATTAACGAGCGTCCGTCCATATCTGGTTGGGCGGATGTTGTAGTGTGTCTCTATAGAACTGTTTAGATATTATTTTTTGCTCCAATTGCATCACCCCTAGGTTGTTCCCTTTGGATGCATTAAGACTTGCTTAGTACCCCTAGGGTCTCACACATGATTAATATTTTGGTTCATATGGATAGGTTTACTCACAGGAAGGGTACTGGGTCAAGGAGACCGATGATGGTGGCAACGGACGTCAAGTGTAGAGATTACAGGGATGAAGATCCATGAGATCTATGGGCGGGATGTGCTTATTTTCAGGGCATCTTATGCCAATTTGCTTTTTGTCCGTACCCGGATCTTGTTTTCCACTTCCGCTTGATACTCTGATGTGTGATGTATGAGGATGTATCCTAAACTATTATCTCTATCTAGGATATTTGGATCTTGCTGTATGGCGTTGAATATTTCTATTTCTTTTCGATGGTCTGTCTTTGATGTACCGTTGTATGTCACTGTCATACACACTTGTGTATGTTTTGTTCGCAAACCTGTCAACTATGCCGATCGCACTTGATATGATGTTCTTGCAAAGTGGATAGGGTGGTTGGCCGGTACCGTTCCCTACTCCGCTTAGACGAGGCCTACATGTGGGTGGCCCTTGGGCCTCCACGGCAGGACACCTTATGCACTTTCGGTTCATCCTAACTTGTTGTGTATACACTATTATTATTACTCAAACCTGTGTAGAAGGTATGTATTACCAACCAACGTGGGAAGTTGTGATGGGGGCAGTGATCGAGCAATCCCCTAAACATTTTGTTTCCTTCATGCAAGCTTTCTTCAGATTTTCCTTTAAAATTTGTGATCATGCATCTCGCTCCAAGAGGTTTCGTCCTGGGAAAGAAATCAGCTAGGAACAAAGATGCTAAGTTCTCCCAGGAGTTATTAATATTCTTAGGACTTTGAATATACGAAGAACGGGCCTCATCAATAAGAGTCTGAACAAAAGAGCAGATTTAACCTCGTCCTCAGTTAGTATATTAAGACGAAAAGTCCCACAAGTATCTTCAAAGAACCCTACATGCTCATACAGATCTTTGTATTGTCCCCTGCAAACATTTTAGCATTCAAAAGATCCAAAAGCATGGGGTTCATATCATACCCTCTCAGGTTATTGAATTTAAAATAAGCGTCCATGGCCAGGCCAGAATTCTTTATAGCCTCCAGCTGGATAATATGTTGGTACTTGCCCATGGTGTTTACCTGAAACTAGTAAACAACTTTAGTATAACAATTAGTTGAATAACCAACTAAGAACAAACACCAAAAGCACTTAGCTCCCTGGCAACAACGCTAGAAAATAGCTTGATGACTGCAAGTGCACAGATTGATTGTAGCCAGTTTCGATATAAGAGTATCGTACCAATAGGGAGCTATTTGGTTAAGGTCTTTATACCCCTGGTCACTTTCCACCAAAGGATACTTATGAGCCGCCTTTGATCTCAAGTAAAGGGTGTTTAAAAGTTTTTTGTTGAGTGCAGAAAAGTAATTTAAAAAGTAAAAGAAAGCAAGTAACAAGGTTGCGTGAAAACACGATTGAACTCAATTGGGCTAAAACATTCTTGGGGATGTAGGATACACCACTAGCATGATATTATTATTATTATTAATTAAGATAGCATACTTCTTGTGTCATGATATGTGTGGAGAGAGCTCCATAATAAGATGTTCACCACAAGGCTCGTAGGAAGCCACTTTGTTGAGCCAAGAATGAGGTCACCTCTAAATAACCACTTCGATGTCTGAGAGCAATCACCCATACAAACCACTGCAATTAAGGGTCTCCCCATGGATATCGTAATTAGCTTAGGGAGTCTCTCTTTATCCTCCTTTGACCGTGTAGGTTGCTAGCCGGCGCCAATTGTCACGAAGCTCTCTAGGCACGCTTCCAAACACGTCCAAAGTATTTCTCCCTCCCTTTAGTCCCAAAGGCTAATGATCTGTGGCCGACTACACATACCATCTCAAGAGAGAGATCAAACACAAATCATAAATCTATCATAGACCGGCCAATCATATGGACACAAAAATAGACCATCTTTATTGCAAATTCATAATAGTACTAGGGTTTCTCCATCTTCCCAAGAACGAGGGAAAACTACTCACACATGGAAACAATCAATGACATCATCATAATCAAATGGATGGATAAAAGTATGGGGATAAATATAGTGCAAACCACAATTGAATCTGGAACTACAACAAGATATAATAGATGATATATGGGGGTAGTAATGGTGATGGAGATGCAGTGGTCGATGATGAAGGGGATGATGCTATGTCCTCCAATGATCCGTAAAGCAGCAGGGATTTGCCTGTAACACCCCGTCCACTGGGCCCCGGGGGTGTCACTCCTGGTAGCTTAATAGGATATCTAGAATGGCTTGCGCACTTTGTCCTCACTCATGCGCACCCGGTACCCACTTCCAGATCGGTCACCCATCCTAGAATTTCTCTAGGCGAAGCACACTTAACCTTAGAGTTCTTTTTGAATGATCTTCCAAAAATAAGTTGCAACTTGTTGATATGGGTATCCTATCAATCCTATTAAGCCATGCGCTAGGGTATCACATACACCCACCCTTAGAAGATCGACGCCCTCGTTGATCAACCAAAAGCCAGGAACGTCTCCTCTTGGCACACATATATGCGTATAGTGTCGGCACATGTGCCATGATGTGTCCACTCCGGGCCACACGCGCCATGCTCCACATATCTACCACTGACCTCCACACGGCCGTGTAACCGCGAGGATCAGATCTGATACCAATTTGTAACACCCCGTCCACTGGGCCTCGAGGGTGTCATTCCTGGCAGCTTAATAGGATATCTAGACTGGCCCCACAGACCAACACTTGTCTTTTCTGTGCACTTTGTCCTCACTCGTGCGCACCCGATACCCACTTCCCGGTCGGTCACCCATCCTAAAATTGCTCTAGGCCAAGCACGCTTAACCTTAGAGTTCTTTTTGAATGAGCTTCCAGAAAAGAAGTTGCAATTTGTTGATATGGGTATCCTATCAATCCTATTAAGCCATGCGCCCAGTCAGTCACCCATCTACCTTAGATGGGGGTAGTAATAGTGATGGAGATGCGGCGGTTGATGATAAAGGGGATGGTGCGATGTCCTCCAATGATCTGTGAAGCAGCAGGGATTTGCCCTTCTCCAAGTCCTCCTTCATATCCCTTTCTTGTGTGGTTTTTTGTGGTTTCTGGTGGCTGCGAATGTCGGATATCTACGCCATCTTCTCCAGGATAAAGTACTTGATGAGGCAGACGCGATGCCACATGGTACGGGTGGGTTATGCCCGTAGCACTGGTCGTTATTGCGGCAGATGCTTCCCGCACATTTGGTATTCTCCCAGGTGTGAAGGTAAATCAATAAAATGACTTTTATCACTTAAAAATATCATATTATAACATAATATGACAGTTCCAATTAATATGTTCATAAGAGACTTAGTAATCCGGGATCCTGTTGAAACAAGAACAAAAAAGTGCGCGCAAATGCAGTGAAATAAGAAAATCTCTATTCTATTTATGCAAAAACAAAAGGTAAATATGCTACAATTTTGGACTCATCACTGGTCATCATCTTTCTCCCACCGCTTCGCAGAGGGAGGTGCAGACCGTGGTGACCGAATCGGGGACTCACGGTAAGTAGACGTTGGCCGAGACTTTGTTCCCAGGACTTACTCGACACCTCTCTCTAGCCACCATGTAGGGGAGGTACAGATCGCGGGGAGTCCAGAGGCTCACCCGAGAAACACAGCATGGAGGGCCCTAGGTTTTTGTATGTGTGCTTGTCCGCGTGGTGCCCCCAGGAGAGCTAATCCGAGAAATATATGACCATTCTTAACATGATCCCCTGTTAGTGAGGTAGCCCAGATGGACGATAATCAAGATGAGTGCGCGACAAACCACTTCATTTGTGTCCATCCACGTGATCTATCTCCAGGGGCAGTACTTTTCCTATGGAACTTGTCGTCCACACAAGACCATTTTTCTGAGGAGGGCACCCTCTTTATATTCTGCTCACGGGTTGGATTTCCTGTCATAGTGAGACCATATTCGGGAAAGCCCGGATAGGCACCGCGAGTGGAGGTCCAGGGACCTCCAATCGGCGCGCATGTCGGGGGCTTGAGGAAAACCTTTCCCATGCGCGTGTGTCCTGGATAACCCCGAGTCACGATGCCTTGGTTTTCTAGAGCCCCAGAGCGTGAAAGTGGCAATGCTGCACTGAGTCTGTCGGGCGTAGCTTCCCGAACTTACTCAGAGAACCCCTTCCACTCCCAGGGGACGTAAGCCTCCCACTAGGAGGGCACACTTTTTGCCGAGGAACCTTCCCACTGTGAATAGGCTACCCCTCTATACCCCTTTTGATTCGTAACACAAAAAGGGGCGTTTGTAGCTTGCTTGGTGCTTCTTGTCCCATCCCTAGAACCGAACGAGTGAAAACATCCAATCGCTACGGGTGGGGGTTCACTCTCCTCCCAAGGTGGGAGGGGTGAGCTCAAGGTGTGGCATCCGCGTTCCCTTGAGGGAGCGATCCCTCGCCTCGTGGTTCTCGAGAAGAGCTCTCCGAACCACGGGCTATGGGCAATGAGGGAGCAGTATCTCCTAATGGCTCTCTCGATGAAGTTTTGGAAATTATGTGGAGGGTGGTGGTAATTGCCCTTATTCGTTGTGGGGGGCGTAGGGAGGATAATTTTCCTCAGGTTGCTGGTGTTAGGAATGATGGCCTAGAGGCACGCATTTTTCCTTGTATTTGTGAATCTAGAAACTAGTGTAGAGCTAGTTGTGTATGTCACTGCAATTTTTACAGGTGTGAAACCATATACTTGTATCTAGCTCTAGCCAGTTTGTCCTTAGTCATTTGAGGTTGGGAGGAAAACCCACTACCGAGAATAATTTATAAGTCGTAAGATGACAATGTTTCACATGTCATGAGCATGGAGATGTTATTCGCCTTACATTGTCTAGTCAGAAGAGGTACGATAGCCGGACCGATCCAAAAGTTAGTAGGATGTGAGAACACCATCATACGCTCCGAATAACACAATGAAATCCTTAGACCTGAGGGGATCGCATGATCCGAGTCGTGAAAAAGTCGGCTTTGACTCCATCTAACACTCACCGTAATTGGGAGTCATAAGGGTGGTCTTGGGACGACTTCGAAGGAAGCTGCGTGACATGGATCAGCCAAGATGGAATTTTCCCCTCCAACTCGGAGAGACATTCGCAGGGCCCTCTCGTGTGATATGATTCAGAAGTATGTCCATGCGCTACTCGATCAAGTGTTGATTGAGGTAGTCTGACTTAGTGAAGCTATAGGAAATCAGTTATCACTACAACGAGATGAGAGTTAAACTGGCACTGGGATGATGGAATATCCCCTACGGGTTATCACCAATATCGTGAGGCAAAGGGACTCGGAAAGATCGTCACATTGAGGGCACTTGCGTAAACCGAGAGTCGACAAGTCTTGCTAGAAGTCTGCTACTGATTATTAGCTCTAGTCAGAAAGTCACTAAGCTACGCCTCTAATTGAATGATTACTAAGTTGTATTCGGCTTACTGTAAGCCTACAGGGTCGCACACTAAAGAGAGTTGAACTAGGCGGATAAGATCCGACTATCACAAGACGGCAAGTTGGGCTTGGTCGGACAGGGACACGTGTCAATGGGTTGGACCCACTTTGACTAGGGTTAGGGTTTAGGACCTAGGGACACAAGCATTGTGTGCCCTCACCTACTCGCCTATATAAAGGAAGGTGGGTGGCGGCGGACAGAAAATGGAGTGCTAGTTCCTAGGGTTTCACTAGACTTGGCATTTCCACCTTCCGTGGCGGCTAGACCGAGGCTAGCACCTCACTTTTAGTTGTTCTACCTTGCACGTGTGTTAGACAGCAGAGGCACTGCACCTGCAGTGCTCGTTGGCTATGTTGGGCGGCGAAGTCGGAGGAGGAAGGAGGAGGAGCACGGGAGCCGATGACGAGGTGGTCCTCGGATCGAGCTGTTCGCCGGAGCCAGATGAGACGAGGGAAATGTACAACAACATCGCGACGTGCTTCCTCACCTTCCGCACCTGCGCGTCGAGAGGTAGGAACTATTGCCTCTGGCCTTGGCTAGATCTTGGGTGGCTTGCCGGAGCTTCACCGGAGCAGACTTTTTTTGTTTTCGACATGGCTCTACGGATCGCCCTTGGTCCCAGCACCGGCTTAGTGACTACCAAGCCAGCAAATCCTCCGAGAACGGTATGCTTTTACTGTAAAGGAGAAGGTCACTGGAAGAGGAACTGCGACAAGTACAAGGTAGATAAAGCTAGGAGTGGAAGTATGACTTCAAACTCAGGTACACTTGTGTTGTGAATGTTATAGACATTTATCTTGCCGACACTCCTAGCAATACTTGGGTATACAGTACCAGATGGGTTATTCATGTGTGCAACTCGATGCAGGGACTGGTAAGGCATAGGAGCGTGGAAAGAGGGGAGATTGACGTTCGAGTCAGGAACAAACCAAGAGTTGTTGTGTTAGCCGTAGGGACGATGCAACTCCAGTTACCTTCAGGATTTGTACTAGAACTAAATAAATGTTATTATGTTTCTGTACTAAGCTAAAACATCATTTCCACCTCATGTTTGATGGAGCAGGGTTATGAGTCAACTATCAAGAAGCATGGTTGTTCCTTCTATTGAATAATGTGTTTCATGGCTATGCACCTGTCCAAGACGAACTTTTTATGCTTGATCTTGAATGTAAATCGGTCTATAAGTTGAATGCTAAAAGGTTGAAGTCGAATGATCTTAGTTCTACTCATCTATGGCACTGTCTCCTTGGTCACATCAGCAAGAAATGCATGTAGAGGCTTGATACATTGCAAATGTATCTATAATGTTTGATGTTCCATGCTTGGTTTTATCCACTTTCTTGTGTTTTGTTCCAACTTTGGAGTACTTTTCATATGATTTCTTGGACTAACCTATTAACAAGAGCCACAGTGCCAGCTGCCTGTTTTTTGCTATTTTTGGTTCCAGGAAAGTCAGAAATTGAATATTCTCGGAATTGGACGGGACAAAAGCCAAAGTGCCTATTTTTCGGAAGTGATCAAGTGCCAGAATACGAGACAGAGAAGGGCCAGGGAGCCACCACACCACCTGGCCGCACGGCCAGGCCTGGCCCGCGCCGGGGGGTGGTGTGGCCGCCCCCGGAACCCCCTCGGCCTCTCCTTCCGCCTATATATTGCCCCTGGGACGAAAACCCTAAGTGCCCGATCAAAAATCCACGAAAGAGTCTGTAGCCGCCGTCATCTCCATCCCTAGATCGGGAGGGATCTGAAGCTCTTCCCGGCACCCTACCGGAGAGGGGAATTCACCGTGGAGGCCTTCTTCATCACCATGCAAGCCTTCGGAGCGATGCGTGAGTAGTTCATCCTTGGACTATGGATCCATGTAGTAGCTAGATGGCTGGTTCTCCTCCTTTATGATTTCATGTTTAGATCTTGTGAGATCCGTTCATGATGAGGATCATCTATTTGTAATTCATACATGTTGTGTTTGCAGGGATCCGATGGATATTGAGATGCTATTTCAGATTGATTATTGATTCTATTATGTCTTTGTTATTTTTGATCTTGCATGCTTTCCATTGTTAGTAGCTATCTTGGCCAAGTAGATGCTAGCAACTCCAAGAGTTAGTATTTATGCTCGATAGTGGGTTCATGCCTCTGATAATCTGGGGAAGTGACAGAAATCTCTAAGGTACTAGATGTGCTGTTGCTACTAGGAAGAAAACCACAATCCTTTGTTCATAGAACAATCATATTGTTTACTTTACACGTAGTTCGTAAAGCAATAATCTGTTGCTTGCAACTTAATACTGGAGGGGGTTCGGATGGTAACCTGAAGGTGGATTATTAGTCATAGATGCAGTTGGATGGCGGTCTATGTATTATGTTGTAATGCCCAATCAAGTCTCAAAGGAGTCAAGATGATTAGTATATGCATGTATTGCTTTCTCGGTGTTTGTCAATTGCCCCGTTGTAATTTGTTCACCCAGCATGTTATCTATCTAAGGAGAGCCACCTCTAGTGAACTATGGATCTCAGTCCTTTTTCTTTATATACAATCTATAAACTGTTTACTTCTTTGTGTTTACTTTATGCAAACTTTTACTTCTTTCCATTTGATACGTTTAATCCTTTGTTTTCTGCAAAACACGGTGAGATTGACAACCTCATCGCAAGTTAGGGACAAAGTTCTGTGGTTGTGTTGTGCAGGTCTCCACGTTGCTACTAGTACCGGTAGTGCGCGCTGCCAAAGCTCAGCTAGTAACACCTTTGGGGTGTTTCCTTGCTCCTACTGGTTTGATTAAACCTTGGTTTCATAACTGAGGGAAAACTTGCTGCTGTGCTCATCATACCTTCCTCTTGGGGTTCCCAACGAGCTCTACGTCGAACGACGAGCACATCAAGATCTTTTCTGGCGCCGTTGCCGGGGAGTTAAGGACATCTTCACAAGGGGAGTCCCTCATAACCAATCTCTTTACTTTGTTGTTTTTGTTTTGCTTAGTTTTCTTTTTGCTTTGTTTGCTTGTTTTGTTATTCAAAAACACAAAAAAATTAGTTTTACTAGTTTGCTTTCTTATTCAAAAACACACAAAAAGTAGTTTTACTAGTTGGCTTTCTTATTTGAAAACCCAAAAAAATAACTACTCTTGAAAACACTAAGTTGTGTGACTTCACTAGCACCAACAACAATGATTTTATGAGCACATCTATTGCTCCACCTGTGGCTGAAAATACTTTCTTTGAGATAAAGCCTGCTTTGCTCAATCTTGTTATGAGAGAACAATTTTCTGGTGTTGGTAATGAAGATGTTGCTTCTCATCTAAATAACTTTGTTGAACTTTGTGAGATGCAAAAGATAGGGATGTAGATGGTGATATTATTAAGCTGAAATTGTGTCCTTTCTCTTTAAGAGGAAAAGCTAAAGAATGGTTGAATTCCTTAACTTGGAATAGTATTGATTCTTGGACTAAGTGCAAAGATGCTTTTATTGGAAAACACTATCCTCCTGCTAAGATTATATCCATGAGAAGTGAAATAATGAAGTTTAAACAACTTGATAATGAGCATGTTGCTCAAGCTTGGGAAAGAATGAAATCTTTGGTAAAGAATTGTCCCACTCATCGACTGACTGCTTGGATGATCATCCAAACTTTTTATGCAGGATTGAACTATTCTTCAAGGAACCTATTGGATTCTGCTGCTGGAGGTACCTTTATGACCATCACTTTGGGTGCTGCAACAAAACTTCTGGACAATATGATGGTTAATTATTCTGAATGGCATACTGAGAGAGCTCCACAAGGTAAGAAGGTAAATTATGTTGAGGAAACCTCCTCCTTGAGTGATAAGATTGATATTATTATGTCTATGCTTGTTAATGGGAAAGCCCATATTGATCCAAATAATGTTCCTTTAGCCTCTTTGGTTGCTCAAGAAGAGCAAGTTGATGTGAACTTCATAAGAAATAACAATTTTGGCAACAATGCTTATGGTAATAATGCTTATAGGAACAATTTTGGTAACAACAATTATAAGCCATATCCTCCCAACAATGGTAATGCTTATGGAAATTCTTACAACAATAATAAGAGTGCTCCCTCTGAACTTGAAGTTATGCTTAAAGAGTTTATTAGTAAGCAATCTGCTTTCAATAAAACTATTGAGGAAAAACTCTCTAATGCTGAAAGAAATATAGCATCTTTGGCTGAAGCTCAATCTTCTTTGAATAAAATGGCTGCTAAACCTGAAACTAATGACAATCCCTTTGCAGCTACTAATGCCATACAAGTAAGAATTGATGAAAATGTTAGACTATTAGCTGAATTACATGCTAAGTGGGAAAGAGAAGATGAAATTGCTAGAAACATTAGTGTTTCTACTATTACCACCACTAGTGTTGAGGCTAGTAATAGTTCTACTACTTTAGATGATAAATTTGATTTTGATCTTGATGGTTGCAATATCTCCGAAGTTAGTAAGTTCCTACAAAAGCTTGCTAAAAGTCCTAATGCTAGTGCTATGAACATGGCCTTTACAAAACACATTACTGATGCTCTCATAAAGATTAAAGAAGAAAAGATGAAACACAAAGCTTCTATTCCTATAAAACAAGAAGATGGTTGGGAACCCATCATTAATATGAAAGTGAATGACTTTGATTTCAAAGCTTTGTGTGATCTTGATAGTAGTGTTTCTATTATGCCTAGAAGGATTTACGATATGCTTGATTTGCCTCCTCTTGAAGATTGTTATTTGAATGTCCCACTTGATGATAATGCTAAAAAGAAACTCATGGGGAGTCTTAATGATGTTCTTATTATGGTTAAAAATGCCTATGTCCCCGTTGATTTCTATGTTTTAGATGTTGAATACAATGCTTCTTGTCCTATTACTTTGGGAAGACCTTTTCTTATAACTGTTAGTGCCATCATTGATATGAAAGAAGGCACCATTAAATACCAAATCCCACTCAAGAAAGGCATAGAACACTTCCCTAAAAATAGAGAAAAGATTTCTTTTCCTTCTCCTATGAAAACCAAATTTGGTCTTAATGCTTCTTCATTTGAGAACACTTGATTCTTTCTTTGCTTCTTATGCCTAACTTAAAGGCGTTAAAGAAAAGTACTTATTGGGACATAACCAAAAGTTTTATATGAGTCTTGGAAGTTATTACCTCTGTAATAACCTCTCCTTATCCTTTTTATTTATTTTTTGTGCCAAGAGTAACCTCTAAAAAGAGAGAAGTAATGATTGGGAAAGTTGCTGTTCCGAAACATATTTTTGTGCTTCACCGTAAAAATTCGTGAGAGATCTCTGTATGTCTCATTGAGCTGTAATTTTTTGTTCTTCTGCCCCAGGTTGTTATCTAACTTACGTTAGTTCAACAATTTTTGATTTGAGCAACAGAAGGTCTTCGAAAAAATTCGTCTTTACCTGCTGGTCTGTTTTGACAGATTTCTGCCATTTTCTGCATTTGCTTCTTGTTGGTTCCTTTTTGAGTTATTTTGGGGAATTGAGATTTTTGAGAGAAGTGCTATACTAGATAGTGTTCTAATGGAAGTTTATTTGGTGTTAGAACTGAACCTTAAGACTTATTTATCTTGAGTGCACTAATGTTGCTAATAAAAATTGTGTGAAGTTTTGTATGAAGGAAATTTTTTAGGTGTATGGAAGGAATGAGTAATGAGATGAAGGATGGACTAAAGCTCAAGCTTGGGGATGCCACGCGTGTCACCCCGAGAAATATCCAAGAAGTACAAGGGTCAAAGCTTGGGGATGCCCAAGGCGTCCCCTTCTTCATCAATAAAAATCACAGGTTTCTTCCATACGCTTCATTTTTATTGTTTCATGCACAGTTGTGTTTTTTTTGGAGCGTCTTCTTTTTCGTTTTCGTTTTTGTTTTCGTTTGCTTTGGTTTGCTTAGTTTTCTTAATAAATTGGTTGGACCCCCTCTTTCATACATTGGTTTGCAAATAGTTTGGTATGGTTTGGAAAAGAGTAGGAAAGTTCATACTTATGTGGTAAAAAGAGTTTGTTTTTTACTGTGGTCTATGCTTTGTCATGCCATGGTTGATATTGTTTTGGCTTTATGCTTAGTATTCTTTGCTGTAGCATGACTTGTTATAAACAATTGAGATTGCTTAATGTGCCTTGGATGAATCATGTGTTGTTTTAGCATATTAAAGCATAGTATAGTGGTATTCTCCCTTGATGCTTTATTTGGGTTGACTTGGCACATACTCACACCATGTTATGACTATCTCAAGTCACCATAGACTTTATGATCCTTTAGTTTTCAACTTGTAGTATCACTTTATGCTTTGATCAATGATGTTTTGTCGCTCTGCATGATTATGGCCATTATTGCTCTCTTAGTTTGTCGCTCCCAGTCTTTTGCTAGGCTCCACAACAAAGTATGAGTTCCACTCATGCAGGCAACTCCCTAAACCAAGTTATTCCAAAGATTCCACCATACCTACCTACTATCTTATGCTATTCCAAGTATATTCATGCTTTTGTTTACCTTCCACTTGTTATGAGAAAACTAGTGATTAAAGCTCTCACGAACTTGATGGCACACTTTACTTTACTTGCCCTTAATAAACTTGAACCATTGTGTCTTCTATGTTGTATATGCTTGCACTTATTTGTTGGGAATTAGCAGAACCATGCTTTCATGGGGAACGCTTTCAACATTGCACTTGGTACTTGTACCTAGTTGATATCATGCTCTTTTGTATATGGATGTCGTCGGTGTGAAATGAAAGGGGAGCTTGTAAGTCCATGGAGTTATGTATATGTGTTAGAGAAACGCCTGGGCCGCTGGTCTAATCCATGCTGACATGGTGGAAACCTGCAGCGTAACCATAATGAGCTGTCTATGAAGCATTCTTCTTATAAAAAAAGAGTCCTATATTGACAAAAAAAGAGAAAAGAGAAAAAAAAGATACTATAAAAAGAGGAAAGAGAGAAAAAAGCACCATATTCCCATGGTAAATAAGAAGAATGCTGAGATGCACGTTGTCTTCTTGCCTTGTCATTTTGATATGGGGTTTCTTCCGTATCATCGGGCAAGGGGTACCCCGTTGGCGGTTCTCAATGATACACATGTACTTACAATGACAAGAACTTACCGGTGACTAAACTTGAGTAGCATGAGGAGCGGCCCTCGTATACAAGGGACATGAGATTTCAGACTTATACTTTGTCAAGCATGTACACCATAGTTTGTTCACTTTAACCTTAATCACTTAAAGATGCTTATGATAGGGGCAATGAGAGCTGAAAGCTATAAGTACCATAATTTTTGGAAGCTCTTTATGAGACTTGAATCCCTACTTCCTCTTACAAAGGACTTTCTTCAACCATTATATTGAGTCTCCACCTTCTATCTTCATGCACCTACTTTGAGAGCGTAGTGGCCATTCTTAGTTCTATGTGCATTGTCCCAAGACTAGTTGATTGATGCATACTTTGATATTGCTTGTTTTAAACTATTGTATCAAGTCACCTTATGAACTTTGCAGGTGTCCTATGCATTTATATTTGCTACTCTATTGAGGGACAAGCTGAATACTTTTATGCTATGTTTTCTTTATGTGAAACAAACAAACGTCTTGCAAAGCATTGTTATTCATGAATATTTTGTTTGTGCCTTTTCATGTTGCATCAAAGTTTCTTTGCTTATTGCTAGAACTTTGTATTTCATGTTATGATTGAAGTATTATGATCCCAGCTTTTGAATATTTTGCAAATACTTTGATCAAGTCTTTGATGGTGCATGTCACCTCAAAAATTATTCTTTCTTTTTATCACTTACCTACTCGAGGACGAGCAGGAGTTAAGCTTGGGGATGTTGATACATTGCAAATGTATCTATAATTTTTGATGTTCCATGCTTGGTTTTATCCACTTTCTTGTGTTTTGTTCAAACTTTGGAGTACTTTTCATATGATTTCTTGGGCTAACCTATTAACAAGAGCCACAGTGCCAGCTGCCTGTTTTATGCTGTTTTTGGTTCCGAGAAACTCAGAAATTGAATATTCTCGGAATTGGACGGGACAAAAGCCAAAGTGCCTATTTTTCCGGAAGTGGTCAAGTGCCAGAATACGAGACGGAGAAGGGCCAGGGAGCCACCACACCACCTGGCCACACGGCCAGGCCTGGCCCACGCTAGGGGGTGGTGTGGCCGCCCCCGGCACCCCCTCGGCCTCTCCTTCCCACTATATATTGCCCCCGGGACGAAAACCCTAAGTGCCCGATCAAAAATCCACGAAAGAGTCTCTAGACGCTGTCATCTCCATCCCTAGATTGGGAGGGATCTGAAGTTCTTCCCGGCACCCTGTCGGAGAGGGGAATTCACCCTGGAGGCCTTCTTCATCACCATGCAAGCCTCCGGTGTGATGCGTGAGTAGTTCATCCTTGGACTACGGATCCATGTAGTAGCTAGATGGCTGGTTCTCCTCTTTTGTGCTTTCATGTTTAGATCTTGTGAGCTCCGTTCATGATCAAGATCATCAATTTTTAATTCATACATGTTGTGTTTGCGGGGATCCGATGGATATTGAGATGCTATTTCAGATTGATTATTGATTCTATCATGTCTTTGTTATTTGTGATCTTGCATGCTTTCCGTTGTTAGTAGCTATCTTGGCCAAGTAGATGCTAGCAACTCCAAGAGTTAGTATTTATGCTTGATAGTGGGTTCATGCCTCTGGTAATCTGGGGAAGTGATAGAAATCTCTAAGGTACTAGATGTGTTGTTGCTACTAGGGAGAAAACAACAATCCTTTGTTCATAGAACAATCGTATTGTTTACTTTACACGCAGTTCGTAAAGAAATAATATGTTGCTTGCAACTTAATACTGGAGGGGGTTCAGATGATAACCTGAAGGTGGATTATTAGTCATAGATGCAGTTGGATGGTGGTCTATGTATTATGTTGTAATTCCCAATCAAGTCTCAAAGGAGTCAAGATGATTAGTATATGCATGTATTGCTTTCTCGGTGTTTGTCAATTGCCCCGCTGTAATTTGTTCACCCAGCATGTTATCTGTCTAAGGAGAGCCACCTCTAGTGAACTATGGATCTCGATCCTTTTTCTTTACATACAATCTATAAACTGTTTACTTCTTTGTGTTTACTTTCTGCAAACTTTTACTTCTTTCCATTCGATACGTTTAATCCTTTGTTTTCCGCAAAACACGGTGAGATTGACAACCTCATCGCAAGTTGGGGACAAAGTTCTGTGGTTGTGTTGTGCAGGTCTCCACGTTGCTACTAGTACCGGTAGTGCGCGCTGCCAAAGCTCAGCTAGTAACACCTTTGGGGTGTTTCCTTGCTCCTACTAGTTTGATTAAACCATGGTTTCATAATTGAGGGAAAACTTGCTGCTGTGCTCATCATACCTTCCTCTTGGGGTTCCCAACGAGCTCTACGTCGAACGACGAGCACATCAAAGCTCAATAGTGATGGACTCCTGGATTCGTCTGGCTTGAGCCATTCGAAATATTAAAATCATGTTTGATGGGTAAGATGACCAAGATTACTTTTGCTAAGAGTTGCGAGAGGGCGTCCGGCTTGCTGGAGCTAGTACATAGGGATGTATGCGGTCCAATGAGCACGACAGCCAAAGGTGGTTATGAGTATTTTGTCACATTCACGGATGATTTTAGTAGATATGGCTATGTATACCTGATGAAATACAAGTCAAAAACCTTTGAAAAGTTCAAAGAGTTTCACAGTGAAGTACAAAACCAACTCGGCAAGAATATCAAGTTTCTACAATCAGATCGCCAGAGCCGGACGAGACGAAGGAAACGTACAGCACCACCGTGGCGCGCTTCCTCAACTTCCGCACCTCCGCGTCGAGAGGTACGAACTATTTCCTCTGACCTTGGCCAGACCTTAGGTAGCTTGCCGGAGCATCGCTAGAGTAGCATATTTTGTTTTTGGCCTAGAACTGCGCATCACCCTTCAGCTGGGAACGCCACCCATGGCGCCGGATCTTCTCTATGGTTTTGGGGTAGAGGCGGGGACACGGTCATCTTCTCCTAAGACCGAATTGAGCTCCAAGCCTCGCCTCTCACGATGAAATCGGCTTCTGTGAGCAGCTCCGCCACTAAGCTGAAGTGCTAGCAGCTGATCCTACGCCGTAGGGGCGCGTCGCGCATGCCAACTATACAAATGTGTGGAGATCGAAACTAAGGGCAATGACGAACAAGCAAGTGGTATGCAAGGTGTGCCATTACCTCGCGGGAGGGCCTGTCCCTTGTGGGAAGGAGGGCTGGTGACTGGGAGAGCCCATCGTAGGTAGTTGTAACACCTCAAAAATATTAAACAATATTATCAAGTTCTAATCACCCAAGATTAGGGTTAACAAAAAACTTTTATTCCTAAACCCATATGAATGCATGTGTGAATTCCATTAATGCATGAATGCTTGCATTTGCCATGTTTGATTGCTATAAATGATAACGATTAGTTTAAAGATGAATACCACATCATCTAGGTCACTGTCGACCAAAATCAAATAAAAAGAAAATCAAATATGAAGCATAAGATCAAACGTTCATTTTGGCCAACATTAACCCCTAGCCCACTTTGAGCATCTTTATCAAGTGATTTCCAACAGAAAGAATTCTATTTCCTTTTACCCCTTTCTAGACCAAGTAAAAATGAACCCAAGAAAACTTTAGAAACTTGCAGAAACTAATTTCAAATCTATTTGAGAGGCAATTCAAAATTGAATAAAGTGTAGGTATATAGATCATCATTTTGCAAAAACCACTCAAACCAACACCACTTGGAAATCCCTAGCAACCAGAGATACTCAAGCATGTGACCAGCACACCCACCAAAATTCATTCAGAAGTTTGAATCTTTATCTCATGTGGCCATTTGATCAAACACCTAGTAGACAGAGTACAAGTTCAACAACTATACACTATTTGAATCAATCTTGTGATCACTCTTGTACTCCACTCAGCCTCAGTTACTCACCCACGATCGTCCCCAGTACCTAGCCGTGCAATGGAGCAGCCTTCACTTACCATTTGCACCAGTGCCGCCGTACCCGAGCATGGCCATGCCGGTCGACCATGGACACGATGCCACACATCGTCCCACCCTCTCCCATGACCACTAGCAGGTAGGCGTGACCTCACCGCACCTCTTTGTCCACCTCTTGACCAACGGCGAGCAGTGGAGAAGCCAGGATTGTCGCGCCCATTTACTTCTCTGCCATGATGAGAGCACGCCAGAGCGCCAAAGCCGCCTCGCGCAGCCATGCCGTGCCTTTCTCTATCTGTAAATCTATCACTGACGCGTGGAACCAGCTTGTAAGCAGCCGCGCACGCTGTGTAGTTGGGCAGGCCCAAGTTCTTTCCTGCGCATAGCCTAGTGATTCAAACTTAGTTTTTCTATTTTATTCAAAACCCTGTTCTGTAGCTGTATTCAAAATTAAATTCAAAGAGATGTACTGAAGCAAATTGCATGATTCCAGTTTGCCAAAAAGGTATTTAAAAATATATAATCACTCCTGTTGGATTCAAACCATTTGAAATTATAGATCACCTATACTAAAAATAACAAGACAGATACTTTTACCGCTTCGAACATTTTTATAAAATCAACCATAAATGCTTTTGATTTGATTCCAACTCTCAAAAATCACATTAGCCATGCTCTACATGAATATGTCAAAATACTTGGATTTACAAATATTAAACATGGATTAGTATTAAAAGAATGCTATATAGGCCTTTCTAGTCACTTTAATATTATTAAATAGTAATATTAAATCTTGTACTATATGACCACCACTTTAAATCACATTCCCAAGTATTGAAATATGTGGTGATGGCATGTGTCAACATGATCCCATTTTTAATTGGAGAATATTAAATCTTAAATATTTTTCAATGAGTAGAAATTACTTTTCCTAAATAAGATAAATAGGAATGTGTCATTATTTCATGTGATGATTGAGATGATGCTAGATCATCTAGTGTGAGCCCTTGTGTGCTAAATAGAGGTAGTTAAGTATTGATTGGTGATTGTGTACCTAGTATGTATTTATAGACACTAGTACCGACCTGGGGTACGACGAGGAGGATTACTTTGAGGAAGAAGAAGAGAACTTCAACAACTGCACTTCTCAAGGCAAGCTATCTATGCAAGCCCACTATGCTAGATAACCTATGCAAGATGCACCATGCATGCTTGGTTATGCAACTTGGATTATACCAATCCCAGTTTTATCTACACACTTTACTTTTCCTTTTACTAAAGTTTCTTACTTAGTTAATGAATTGTGATTAGTGGAAAAGTAGGATGGATACCATCAAGATCATACGACTAGTCTTGGGTACTTATACTTGACTAGCACCCCCAATAGTGATATCCTCAATACTAGTGGCTAATGCTAAACTAAACTTGAATACTTTAGATGGGAATACTTGGTGAAAATGATTATGAAAACCTTGGAATGATGACTCATTCTATTGAAATGTTTTGACATGTGTTATGAAACACAATGGTTTGATGATGAAACTGAATGAGGCATGAGCCGTGACTTTGATAAAAACGGATGGTTGGGTTCGGATGCGATACCATTCCAATTTTACCGTACAACCACAATACCTGAGTTGGGTAGGGCTTAACTGGAAGTTTATATGTCTTAGTATGGGTTCCCTTGCGGAAGAGGTTGAGCTGAGGCTACCTCGTGAATATGAATGTCCACCTATGCAGTTCCCGGGATGTCATTTGGCCATGGCTGGGAGGCCAAGATCATAGGGGAGGTGCCTATACTAGGGTGTGTAATTGAAAGGTTATGATTGATTATGCGCATATCAAGTATGATGATTCGGGGCTATCCCTGATGGATGTATCGAATTTTATGGTGAAAGTGTACCACCTCTGCAGAGTGTCAAACTATTCGAATAGCCGTGTCTGCGATTATGGACAGTTTGAGTGGCCATATTGTTCCGTTGTCAGATATTTTCAAAATGACTTATGACTTGAAAGATGACTTTGATTTGACCACAACAGAGTTGTGGACATGAAAACTAGGTTCCCACTTAAGTAATGTAAAGAACTAAAATTAGGTCTTTACTCTTAAGTCCTTCTGAAATAAACTTGGCTTTTTTTGCAAACAAACCTAGAGCTTAAGATTCCTACTAGTTTTACCTTACTTATGCTAGTGATAGTTTGCGAGTACTTAAAGAGTACTCATGGCTTTGTCCCTGGCTATTCCCATGGCCAGACTACGAAGAAGATTACCCGGAAGATGGACAGCAGGAGGTCTATGATAACTAGGATCATCTCGCATCGTCAGCATTGCCTGTGACCATGAAGATGGAGTCTACTACGTTTATTTCCGCTGCTCTGATTTGTATTAAGACTTGATCATGAGATTAAATATTTGTAAGACTATTATGGTTTGTAATGGATGATGTACTGGGGTATCAATTATGTTATGTCTCGCAGAATGGTAATCCTAGGATTGCGATGTACGGCATAACAGGCATCTGGACTCAAAAATCCGGGTTTTGACAAGTTGGTATCAGAGCCATCCTAACCATAGGAGACCCTAGTTAGAATGGACGTATGAAAAACTTAGTTTCAAAATAAAGTAATTGAGATTCTTTCAAAAAGGAGTTCATGTTCCTCAAAACTCTTACAATTCTACATAAAAATTTACACACTTGATCACCCCACTAACTTACTCATCTTAATTGCTTATAGATGGAGGTAAAATATAGCAAGTTTTACCAGTTGGGCAACAGAGGGCAGCTCATCTTTGAGAGGGATTTGGATCAACTCTCGGAGTATCTTGGACGCCCGCACCCGGAGTTCTTCGGAGCACAGCTCACTGACCAACAAGGAGGGGAACTACAGTGGTTGATAGTTGCGGATCTGAGAGGCAAAATGGAACCACCTCTATCGGAGAAGATTCAGTTCAGCGTTAGGGAGAACAACTGGTTAGACGGTCTAGCTAGGGCAATGCAGGAGGCACTTGCTCGTGTATGTGCACAAAACATCAACCAGATCAAGGGCACTCGTTTTGCCCACTATGCAAGACATGACTCTATGGGACAGCCTTTGGCCATGCCGGCACATCCGAAGTTGAAGCATCACGTGGACCACCTGGACTTCATGCTGCACGAGACTCAGAAGGAGTTGGACAACGCCCGTGCCTATGCCAACCAAAACCATGCTGAAGCTACTGAGAGGAAGAAAACCCTCGCCATCCTCGCCAAGGAGCGCAAGTCACTTGTCGCCAGCGTGACAAGAAGGACCGCATCATCGCCCGTCTTTGCCAGAAGGTGGCAACCCTAGAGGAGACTATCCACGACCAGGAGATCCAGCTGGAGGAGAAGGAGGAGGAAGGTGAAGATATTGTTGGGTCCGCAGCATAGAAAACAAAAAAATTCCTACGATGAGAACTACACACCAAGATCTATCTACTAGGTACAAAGCAACGGGTGGACATACATCCAACGAGAACTTACCCTCGAAGACAACGAGTTTTGTTAACGGGTAGGAACTCGTGGTTGATGTAGTCGTACACTTGCTGATCTCAAGATCATGAGGAAGTCCGAGCACCGCAACTCAACAGCGCATCCGTACTCGCACACACGTTCAAGCCAACAGACAACCTCCACCTCCTCGCTCCTGCGATCAAGTGGAAGCAGCAACTCCTTCTAGACGAAATGCCACCGGCAACATGTATCTCGCTAATCCGAGACCATGGGGGAATAATTCTAGAGGGGGAGAGAGATCCTTCACAAGGAGGTGTGTGGAAGAAGGAGGAAGAGGGTGGCCTGTAACACCCTCAAATTGGCCCTATGCAAGTTTTATCCCTTCCGCCAAACCCGCATAGAAATGATCCAAGGACGCTGAAAGAACATTTCATGTTTTCCTTTGTTTTGCATGTTAGATAACAATACTATGGAGACTTTTCATGTGTGCTAAGTGTGCAGGATTTTTGAGGGGGGCCGGATAATCCGCCCCTCCAAGGGCCGGATAATCCGGCCTACCTCATCTCTCAAGGAAGCTAAGGCACGTCGCTCTGTGTCCAGTCGGATTTACTCCTGGAAAAACCGAACTGGGGCGGTTTTTCCTCCCCAGGCCGGATAATCCGGGTTTCGCAAGGGCCGGATGTTTTCTAGCAAAAGGAGCCAAGGCGCGTCGCTCGGTATCCGGTCAGATTTTCTCCCAGAAAATCTGAACTGGGGCGGATTTTCTTCCCCAGGCCGGATAATCCGGCCTTCGCATAGGACCGGATAATCCGGCCCCCAGAAGATGATCAAGGGCAAGCTCGGCGCATCTCACTGTGAGGGGGCGGATTTTCTACCGGAGATTCCGAGTCTGGGGCGGAGTTTCCCCATACCGGATAATCCGGCCCCCACTTGGGCCGGATAATCCGGCCCCCAAAGTGTGCAACGGCTGGTTTTTGGAAGGGGGTATAAGTACCCCTTCTTCCCCAACGTCCAGAACTCTTGATTCACTCGAATTTGACCAGACCTTGTGCAAGAGCTCTAAATCTCGATCTCCCACTTCAACCACCCGAAGGTCTTGATCTTTGGTGGAATTGAAGGAGGAGAAGTTCATCATCAACATCAAGAATCAAGCGCTTCAACTCCTCTCCATTCACTTGGAGAAATCCCTGATCTAGTATTCTTGTTAATACCTAGATCTTGTTATTGTATTTGACAACTTTGTTCTTGTGGCAGCTTGTTGTCATTTCAGGAGCCTCCAACTTGTTGTGGAGTTGTTGCCCCGCTAGTTGTGTAAAGGCGCCGGTGCCCGCCTCGAAGGGTACCTATAGTGGAAGGTGGATCAGGCATGTTGTGGCGAGATCCATCGGCGGACAGGGTGAGGCCTTTTATGGCGTGGTGGTATTAGTACCGCCCACCCCTCCAACGCAGACGTACTTCCCTTAACAAGGAAGGAACTGCGGTCAAACAAATCTTGTGTCTCCACGTGCTTCACTTCGGTTCACTCGTTCCTCTTCCACTCGCTCTTTACTCGCTAGTAGATAGGTTTGCATATAGGGAAATTCCACACATTAGTTTATCTAGAGAATTTACCTTTGTGCTAAGCCTAAAATTGAAAAAGAATTAAAGATTGGTGTAGCACCTATTCACCCTCCCCCCTCTAGGTGCCCATACGATCCATTTCAATTGGTATCAGAGCCCCGACTCTTAATTCGGGCTTAACCGCCTAAGAGTAGTATGGGTACCAGGGATGATGGAAATGAGGTTGTGGATAAGGTCACAATGGATGATCTCAAGTCGTTGGAAATAACCTTGTTGAAATCCTTTGAGGCCAAGATGGAGGAGATGAATCAAATGATTGCTCGCCTTACATCATCCATATCCCCATCTCCATCCTCCTCTGAGGCTCCCACACCATGATCTAAGGAAAAGGGTAACACCGGATCCAAGGATGATGATGTGGAGGGTGAAAAACTAAATGGCTCCACCTCCAAAAAGGGAAATGGTAAGGAGGAATATAGTGAGGTTTGCCACGTATATTGCGCCGACCCACCTATCCCTCATACTCATATAAAAAATAGGGATGATCCACCCAAGCTCACTGCATCTTCTTTTAACCAATGGCAGTTTCTAATGAAATCTCATGTTTGCAGCTCCTCTATTGAATTGTGGAGGATTATTGAAGAAGGTCTTCATATTGGAGATCAAACCAATCTAACAAGAAGGGAAGTTGTGGATAGCCAGTTGAATGCCACTGCTCTCCACATGATACAGCTGGGTGTGGGTCCCAAGGACATGCCACACATTGAACATCTCAACATAGCTAAAGAGGCGTGGGATGCTCTTACGGACCTTTTTGTTGGAAATGAAAGCATGAGAAGAAACCGGTATGATGCCCTTAGTAACAAAGCTGAGGGATTCTACATGTTGGATGGTGAAAACCATGAGGACATGTATAGAAGACTCAAGGGCATCGCAACAACATTTCGGAAGCATGGGGCCACTCACATTGATGATGCATGGATAAAAAGAAAGTATGTGAGTGCCTTAATGCCTTTCGAACCGACGGATTTGAAGATCTTGCAAGGTAGACACAACTATCATCAAATGACATCCAATGAAGTCATGCAAGAAATGGCGTCATTCAAAGTGGCGGCAAAGAATGCTGAAGATGCCTGTGCTCGGGCCATTGGAATGCAAAAGGGTGTCAATATGGCTCTCAAAGCCAATGTTGTTGAGCAATAGGACGATGAAGGAGTTTTTGAGAGGGTATCCATGGACTGCCCCGATGAGGTCAAACTTGCTCATGGTGAGTACATGGCATTCTATGCAAGGAACTTTTGGAAGGACACTGCCAAAGCCAAGTCTGGACTTGAGCACAAGAATGGGTCAAATGGAAGAAGAGAAAGTGACCCAAGATTGAGAACTTGCTTCAACTGTGGAGATAGACTGCACTTTGTAGCCGAGTGTCCTTATCAAAATAGAGAAGACAATGGTGGCAGGCTCATCCTCAAATAGAAATCCAAAGCTTCGAAGAAGAAGACGTTTGCTAAGAAGAATGGCCCTTTCAAGAAGCAACCCAAGATGGTCCTTGTAGCTCAAGAGGAATACTCCTCCGCAAGTGAAGATGAAGAGGATGATGATAGTTCCTGCGAAGTGGCTGCTATAGCCACCACATAGACTCCCTCCTCTCTCTTCGACTCGCCGAATGAGAATGCCATCAACAACAATGCCACTTGTCTAATGGCAAGAGGATCTGAGGTATCAACTTCTAACTCCTCATTTCCTAAGACTAACATAATTTTGGATATGGATGATCATGACAGTCTTGAAATGAAAGAAGAAGTTATTGCCTTGGATACTTTTTTTACTAACCTACAAGGTGAGCACAAACTCCATTTTGATGCTCTTATGAGTCAACTTGCTCAAGCCGAAGATCTCCTTGAAGAAAAGGGCAGAATTGACAGAGAAGATGCCTTGGAGATAGCCTCTTTGAAGAATGCCTTGGAAGAGGAAGAGGAAACTCGAGTTTCTTTGGAAGAAAGACTCGAATCCCTAGAGGAGTCACAAGAAGAAGCTGTAGCTCAGCTCATTAAAGAACGTGACCATGCTCTTGCCAAGGTAAAGAAACTAAAGAAAGAAAAGATTGATTTTGGGGCTGTTCATGCTAGACTTTTGGAGAAGTTTGATGATCTTGAAAGTGCTCACAAGGCATTGAAGAGTGATCATTCTACTCTAAATGAGTCTCATGACCAGCTCCAAACTCAATTGAGACGGTATGATGTGCCAAGTACTCCTCTTTATCCTTTGGAAAAGAAGATCCTACAAGGAGTTCTCAACACAAAGGTAAAGGGGTTGTTGATGAGATACTGAGCAGGCAAAGGACAAACAATAGTAAAGAAGGTCTTGGTTACATACCCAAGATAAAGAGCAAGAAAAACAAGAAGAACAAGAAGAATAAGACTGCTCAATCGAAGACTAGCAACATTACCAATGACAAGACTAATTATGATGGTTTTGCAGGGATCAACAATCCTAACTTCGAACTATATTGTGATTCTTATGGTGATGTTTATGCTAGTTATGTAGGGCCTTATGATTGTTACATTCCTTGGTCTATTTGGGTTCCCAAGACCCTTGTTACTAACATGAGAGGACCCATTGAAAAATGGGTACCTAAAACCAAGAAGTAATTTTCTTGCAGGGCTATGCTTCTGGTGGGTCTAAATGGGTACTCGATAGCGGTTGTACGAGTCATATGACCGGAAGCAAGGAGATCATCACGGAGATGCGGCCAAACCTTGATCACATTACCGTCTCCTATGGTGACAAGTCAAAATCTGAGGTATTGGGTCTCGGCAAAGTTGTGGTGGCTCACGATATCTCTCTCATGGACGTCATGCTTGTTAAGACCCTCGGGTATAACTTACTTTCAGTTCGTGCCCTTGGTAAGATGGGCTTTGCAGTTTACATTGATGCTGATTTAGTGGTACTCTTGTAGAGAAAGTCTCTAAAAGTCGCTTTCGTGGGATATGTCGAAAAGAACCTGTATGTGGTGGACTTTTCGAGGAAACCACTACAGGTCCGATGTGTCTTTTCGGAAAGGCTGATGCGGGTTGGCTATGGCATCGCCGACTAGCCCACGTCAATATGAGAACTTTGCAAAGTCTCCACAAGGGTGGCCACATTCTTGGACTAAAAGAAAATGTCTCTTTTGCCAAAGATCGTGCTTGCAGGGCGTGTGTTGAAGGGAAAATGCCTGATTCTCCTCATCGAAGGAAAACTATTATCCCTTCAAAAAGGATTTTGGAGCTCCTTCATGTGGATCTTTTCGGACCTCCATCTCATGCAAGCCTCGGTGGAAAGAAGTATTGTCTTGTGATTGTTGATGATTACTCAAGATACACTTGGGTTTATTTCTTCAAGTTGAAGAGTGAAACTCAACAAACTGTCATCGACTTCGCCAACGAGGTTCAACGTCAACACAACGTCCCCATTCTGGCTATAAGGAGTGATAATGTCTCGGAGTTCAAGAACTACACCTTAAATGAGTTCCTAAGTGAAGAGGGGATAAGACATCAATATTCTGCTGCGTACACCCCTCAACAAAATGGTGTAGCCGAGAGGAAGAATCGAACTCTAAAGGACATGGCAAGATCAATGTTGGCCGAATTCAAATCTCCATATAATTTCTGGGCTGAAGCAACCTCTACTGCTTGTCATTCATCCAACCGTTTATACCTCCGCAAGATTTTGGACAAGACTCCGTATGAAATACTTACCGGTAACAAGCCAAACATCTCATACTTTCGGGTATTCGGGTGTAAGTGTTTCTTTCTTATTAAAGGAGTTCGTTTATCTAAGTTTGAATCTAAGGCTCTAGAAGGTATTTTTGTTGGTTATGGTGCCGAATCCCACACTTATAGAGTGTACAATAAGCTCTCCAGAACTGTTGTAGAATCTTGTAGTGTGGTGTTCGAGGAAAATGACGGTTCCCGTGTGGAGCAAGTTGGTGTTTGTGATGCAGATGTTGAAATACCCCAAGATGCCATAAGAAGAATGGGCGTGGGATTCTTCCGCCCCATTGAGGAACCCCTTGTGGCGGACCGGGAAGGACAATGTGCTACTCATATAGAGCCGTCATCTACACATACGCAACATGCTTCAACCACGGGGGCAACGTCTACACCATCTCCATCAACTGCTGAAGGTCAAAATGCTCCAGAAAGCTCCAGGCCGGATTTTCCGGTGGATACCGGATAATCTGGCCACCCCGCTCCAGCTGACCATGCAGCTCCTAGTGGTGAAGATATCAATACAAGCTCCAGGCCGGATTTTCCGGCTGACCCCGGATTATCTGGCTCCTCGCCAGTTCAAGCAAGTCCCAGGCTTCCTGATGAAGCTGCTGCAAGTTCTCCCAGGCCGGATTATCCGGCCCTAACTCTCCAGTTCTGCAGCCTCCTGCTATGGCTTCGGATTCACCTCAAGGGCATGCATCTCCACCACCTACTACTGATGTTCCAGCTACTGATAAAGGCGGAGAAAATGCTTCCAATGAAGACTCAAGTGATGAATCTCCTCCACCAAGAGACAACAAACTTATTGAACTTCGTCGCAAGGCTCGGGCGGATCGTAACCTTGAGTTGCGGGGTCACACTCTTGACAAGGTTGTTGGTGATCTTCGACGAAGGGTGTCTACAAGAAGAGAATTGGCCAGTTTTGGTGAGCATCAAGCTCATATCTCCATGGTGGAACCTAAGAAGGTCTTTGAAGCTCTTGAAGACCCAGACTGGGTTGTTGCTATGCATGAAGAATTGAATAATTTCGAGCGCAACAAAGTCTAGAAACTAGTGGAGAAACCCAAAGAGTGCCGCAATGTTATCGGCACCAAGTGGATTTTCAAGAACAAGCAAGATGAGAATGGCATTGTTGTGAGGAATAAGGCAAGACTTGTGGCACAAGGTTACTCCCAAGTTGAGGGCATCGACTTCGGCGAGACCTATGCTCCTGTGGCTCGCCTTGAGTCCATCCATATCCTACTTGCTTATGCTGCTCATAACAATTTCAAGTTGCAGCAAATGGACGTCAAGAGTGCCTTCCTTAACGGTCCTCTACATGAGTTGGTATACGTAAAGCAACCCCCGGGGTTTGAGGATCCTAACTTCCCGAACCATGTCTACAAACTCGATAAGGAACTCTATGGCCTTAAACAAGCCCCACGTGCGTGGTATGAGCACCTTAAAGAGATTTTGTTAGATCGTGGCTTCGAAGTTGGGCAAATCGACCCCACTCTTTTTACTAAGAAGGTTAAGGGGGAGCTCTTCGTATGCCAACTATATGTAGACGATATCATTTTTGGTTCTACTAACAAAGCTTTTAACAATGAATTTTCAAAGCTTATGACTGACAGGTTTGAGATGTCTATGATGGGGGAATTACGGTTCTTTCTTGGATTCAAGATCAAGTAACTTAGAGAAGGAACCTTTATTAATCAAGCAAAGTACATCCAAGACATGCTCAAGAGATTCAAGATGACGGATCTAAATGGTGTCGCTACTCCGATGCAAACAAAGTGTTATCTCGAACTCAACCCTCACGGTAAAGATGTGGACCAAAAGGTATACCGGTCCATGATCGGCTCTCTTCTTTACCTCTGTGCATCTATTCCCGATATTGTGTTGAGTGTGGGAGTGTGTGCAAGGTATCAAGCAGCTCCTAAAGAAAGCCACTTAGTGGCGGCCAAGAGGATCTTTCGATATTTGGTTCATTCCCCCAACTTTGGTCTCTGTTATCCCAAGGGCTCCATTTTCTCTTTATGTGGTTATACTGACTCAGATTGGGCTGGTGATAAGGATGATCGGAAATCCACTTCTGGAGCTTGTCAATTCTTGGGAAGATCTCTTGTATGGTGGTCCTCCAAAAAGCAGAATTGTATATCTCTCTCCACCGCCGAAGCTGAATATGTTGCTGCTACCAGCGCTTGTACTCAATTATTGTGGATGAGGCAAACTTGAAAGGAATACGGTGTCAATTGTGACAAAGTGCCTCTTTTATGTGATAATGAAAGTGTTATCAAAATTGCGTACAATCCAGTTCAACACACAAGGACGAAGCATATTGAGATTCGGAATCATTTTATTCGTGACCATGTTGCTCGAGGCGATATTGATCTATCTTTTGTGAGCACGAAGAACCAATTGGCGGATATCTTTACAAAGCCACTTGATGAAGCAAGATTCTGCTATTTGAGGAATGAGCTAAATATCATTGATTCCGGGATTTTCTCTTGATTACCCATGCACTCACTCGTACGTCTCAATCCTTGTTTGGTCTAGGTGTGGGCATGGATATAGGGGGAGTGTGGTCCTAACTTATTGGGCTAACCGTCCCCCCATAATTCCAGTAGCAAGTTATATCATTTCTCTTCATATCATGTTGTGATATGTGAGCTTATTGATGAGTATTGGTCGTGAACCCAAGATATATCTTCGCGGTGTCACACCATACACTCCAACAAGGTGGCTTCGGCCACCACCCTCTCCCTTGCGGAGAATTGGATATTTTTGGATGTTATTTGCTCTCTCATGTTCTTATGGGAATCACACTCAATCTTGGCTTTTATTTGATTTGGATTTTGCAATTTTGAGTGTCTAGTACCATCTCAGTTTGGATTTCTCAATCCTAAGCCTTCCCTACCCCTAAGCCATCTATTCTTGCACACAAGTCCCGTATACACCTTGTGGGGGTGTTGTTTGGGGACGCGCGGGCCTGGTTCTGTGTATAACAGAATCCCAGAATTTAGGCCGGATAATCCGGCCCAAGTGTTGGCCGGATAATCCGGCCCTGGCGGATTCGATCTTAAAGGGCAGGACTCGGGGGGAAGGGCTCATATCGAGCAACACTTCTCCCCCAGCCCTCTCCTTCTTCCTAGCCGCCCCTCACCCTCAACCTCTCCGGCCACCGGATTTTCCGGGCCTCCCCGGATCTTCTTCTCCGCGCCACCGGGTACCTTCTCCTCCGTGTTCTTCCTCCAATGAGTGAGGGTAACTCCCTTTCTCCCCATCTTTGGCTAGATGTGTATCTTGTTGGGTGGAACGTTGTCTAGAAGGATGTGTTTTCGCATAGAACTCGTAGTCTTACAGTTTCTAGGCCCGATCTACCTTTTTGCATGCATTCTTGGTGAAATCGAAAATTTCTGCCAGGGCCGGATTATTCGCCCTTGGCCAGGCCGGATAATCCGGCCTGACAGATTCAATTCTGCTTCAGTTTCACTATGTGTATGCATTGAGTAGTTTTGTCCTATGAACTTTTTGACTACTTTTTCCATGCTCTCTCCTGGACTTGTGTGTATGCTTATCCCCTTGCTATCGCCCTTATTCTCCTCACAGGTGGTTCCGGTGTTTCCAAGACCTACAAGCGCCGTCCTCGCGCCAAGTACTTTTGGGACGACGGTCAAGGTAACCTAGTGGACGAAGTTGAATTGAGGAGAAGGAAGAACGAAGAGCGGAAAATGGCTGAACAATCCAAGAGGACTAGGAAGGGGGTGTCCAAGAGGAAGGGCAAAGAGTCCAAGATCAACTACAGGGCTTTGGATGTAGTCTCCTTCTCTGCCATCCGTCACCGTGACTTGTTTGCTGAGCTGCCTTGTGATGATGAGCTAGGGGATACCCGCTTTTGGTGTGCCGAACAGAAGGGGATTTATGAAGACATCTATGCCAGGATGAACATTAGGCCTATGCACCCTCTGGTACTTGCTGATGCCTTGGAGAAGGCGCATCTTGTGGATGCGATGTATGTGGCTGAGAGGATGGGGCTGCACCATCTCATGTCTCTCCAGTGCTCCTTTGACTCGGAGGTGGTGAAGCAGTTCTTCTCCACTTTGGTGATTTGTGGGGATGAGCGTCGCTCTGTGAAGTGGATGACTCATGATAGGCCAATGACTGCTGATTTTCACGTGTTTGCTGACGTTCTGGGGTACTCCTTCCGCAGCAGGGATAGAGCCAGTGGCCACCGCATCATCACTCAGTTGAATCCCAACAAGGATGCAGCTCTTTCTCCGTGCACTGTGGACAATGGAATTGTCGGTACTGTGGCTGGTCTTGCCCCCATCTATGCTGCCTTGGTGGGTCTCTTCCGTGACTCTATTACACCGAGTGGGGGCAACAATGACAGCATCCGTGGTAACCTTGTTCAGCTACTTCAATTTTCTCATGAGGTTGCCTCCTGCGAGGACGAGTCAGTGCAGTACAGGCTGGATGTCATGGACTTCATCTACCATGAGCTATGTGATGCTATGTTCAACCGTCTGTCCATTCCCTATGCTCCATACATTATGATGCTCATTCGCCACCTGCTTCCTGCCGAGGAGTTCCACATTGACTCGGTGCAGAAGGCCAAGAATATATACAACAAGGTTCGGAAGACTGCTCACCCCTCCCCTGCTCCTGAGGGCCTCATGAGGGATGCTCGCCGGCCCCCAGTGCCTCCCGTGGCCCGTGAGATCAAGCAGCTGAACTGGTTCCAGCATCACATTCTTTGCATGGGCGTGGACACGCGCAAGGGTCAATACGAGGCATACAGGCAGCGCCATGAGTTGGCTCACTCCCAGCAGCTAATTCTCCACCACGTGTCTGGCGCTTCGGGTGCTCCTCCGGCTCCTACACTTCCCACTCCGTATGCTCAGTGGAACTCTTTCTCTGGGCTGAACTATGGTGAGCTAGAGCGTCACTTGTTCCCCTCTGCGCCTGCTGCTGATGCTGATGATGAGGAAGGTGACACTGAGGAACTTGAGGATGAGGATGAGGAAGAGCATGCAGAAGAGGATGAGGACGAGGACTATGATGAGTGATCCCATGGGGCGCTAGCATCGCTCTTCTCCCTTTTTGGTGTCTCGCTGACAAAGAGGGATAAGTAGTTGTATTAGGTTGTCCGTGGATTTGCATGGGTCGGGCATAAGCACTTGCACTTTTTATTCGTTATTTCTTGCTTATGCCCATTTAGAACTTTTAAATTCGTGGTTTGTGATTTGTGGTTGAGACTTTATGTGGTTGTCTGGAGACTTTATGTGGTTGTCTGGATGGTACCTATGGACTTCATATCATGGATTATGCTCATGGCTATATCTATTCATATCCTATTGCTGGAGTTTTATCATGGAAGGCGCGCGCTCATAATGGTTATCCAATAATAATTGTGATTTTTGTCAAGGATGCCTATTCTCTACTTCGGTGGTATGTGCTTTTGCCCTTATGTCTATGGAATAGATTCACCTATTTGTGTGCATTTGTATTCCAATGCAAAACTCTATTATGCACACATTGAGGGGGAGTCCCTTTCATAGTTATCGATGTTTGTCTTGTGTCTTTCTCCTACAGATCCTGGTATTGTCATCTAACACCAAAAAGGGGGAGATTGAAAGAATATTTCATGTTTTCCTTTGTTTTGCGTGTTAGATAACAATACTATGGAGACTTGTCATGTGTGCTAAGAGTGCAGGAAGTTTTGAGGGCGGCCGGATAATCCGGCCTACCTCATCTCTCAAGGAAGCCAAGGCGCGTCGCTCTATGTCCAGTCGGATTTTCTCCCGGAAAATCCGAACTGGGGCGGTTTCTCCTCCCCAGGCTGGATAATCCGGGTTTCGCAAGGGCTGGATAATCCGGCCCCCAGTTTTCGAGCAAAAGGAGCCAAGGCGCGTCGCTCGGTATCTGGTCGGGTTTTCTCCCAGAAAATCCGAACTAGGGCGGTTTTTCTTCCCCAGGCCGGATAATCCGGCCTTCGCATAGGACCGGATGATCCGGCCCCCAAAAGATGATCAAGGGCAAGCTCGGCGCGTCTCACTGTGAGGGGGCGGACTTTTTGCCGGAGATTCCGAGTCTGGGGCGGAGTTTCCCCAGACCAGATAATCCGGCCCCCACTTGGGCCAGATAATCCGGCCCCCAAAGTGTGCAACGGCTGGTTTTTGGAAGGGGTATAAGTACCCCTTCTTTCCCAATGTCCAGAACTCTTGATTCACTCGAATTTGACCAGACCTTGTGCAAGAGCTCTAAATCTCGATCTCCCACTTCAACCACCTGAAGGTCTTGATCTTTGGTGGAATTGAAGGAGGAGAAGTTCATCATCAACATCAAGAATCAAACGCTTCAACTCCTCTCCATTCACTTGGAGAAATCCTTGATCTAGTATTCTTGTTAATACCTAGATCTTGTTATTGTATTTGACAACTTTGTTCTTGTGGTAGCTTGTTGTCATTTTGGGAGCCTCCAAGTTGTTGTGGAGTTTTTGCCCTGCTAGTTGTGTAAAGGCGCCGGTGCCCGCCTCGAAGGGAACCTATAGTGGAAGGTGGATCAGGCCTGTTGTGGCGAGATCCATCGAAGAACAGGGTGAGGCCTTTTGTGGCGTGGTGGTCTTAGTACCGCCCACCCCTCCAACGCAGACGTACTTCCCTTAACAAGGAAGGAACTGTGGTCAAAAAAATCCTGTGTCTCCGCGTGCTTCACTTCGGTTCACTCGTTCCTCTTCCACTCGCTCTTTACTCGCTAGTAGATAGGTTTCCATATAGGGAAATTCCACACATCAGTTTATCTAGAGAATTTACCTTTGTGCTAAGCCTAAAATTGAAAAAGAATTAAAAATTGGTGTAGCACCTATTCACCCCCTCCCCTCTAGGTGCCCATACGATCCATTTCAAACGCCCACCAGGCACTTTCGTGCGGGTGGAAAACAAAGCAATACCATCACACAACAGCCCTCGATGGGACCCACATAACAAATATATATACAACAGCGGCTCCATGAGTCAAGAATACAGATATACAATACAAAGATCCAAATCACCTTGAAAATGATAGAGCGTCCGACTACGGACAAGATGCAAATGGGGCTAAGAGCCCTTAAGAATAACCAATTGCGTCTATAACCCTTCCCAGGCCAAGCCGGAAGGGTAAGCCTGCTAACGACGTCGATCTCAAACCTGCTAAAACAAAAGGGGTGCCGACAGAGGGCAAAGGAAAAAGAGGAGTGTCAGTACTGAGGCCAGTACACGGCGAGGCTAGAATTTGGCGGCTCTCGCTTACATAGGTATGGTGGACTGAAGCGGCAGCGCAGCAGCACTAAACAACCTATAGAGACTCAGTTAACTGTCGGCTATTAGAGAGAGATGAGAAAGACCTATTCGGGACCAACCTGATACTGACACCAATCATGCCCATCCTGGCATTTCCCCCTCGAGACCAAACGAGGAAGTCAAACTGAGGAACTCACACAGTTGGCAGTTTTATTCATTCCATTATAGTTGAAGCACTTACTAGTCAGATATAGATAGCATGATTCATCCTGATAGCATAAGTAGTGGGCAGTTTTAATCGCCATTCCGTTGTAGTTGGAACATTTACTAGTCAGATATAATTGTCCTGAGGAATCCCAAAACCCAGCAATTGTTGGCACTTTTATCACATTCCGTTGGAGTTGCAATACTTACTAGGCAGGTACAGCATGTCACAAAACAACCCCAGATCCACCACTTGTTGGCATTTTAATATCCATTCCGTGATAGTTGAATTTGATTACTAGTCATATATTAAGTCAAATTTATAGTACTACTTTAGTTATGCTTGTCTATGATCGAGATACTGTGCTCCAAGTCGTCCATAACCACGGACACGCCTTTCAGAAAGTTTTACCCTGTAGGGGTGCACAAATAGCAACACACACACGATCAACCTCGGAAAAACCAACTCAAAACCCAACGAGGACTTCACGACAAAGCAATCACAGGATTCATAAAATATTTTAGGGGGCCACCCTATTAAGCTACCCGCAACAAAGTTGGCCGGCTCCGAGATGGACCCAAGGTTTGCGCCAATGGCTATAAACGACTGGGAACCCGAAAGTGTGACTGGGCTTGTCGATACCACGAAAACACTCCACAATCCTAAACAGTACAGGTGCTCCACGCACAATCTTAAATAAAGCAGTAACATGGCATAAGTACAGGATAGTAATAAAGCCCAAACTACTTTGTGGCCCCAAGAAATAAGAAATGAATCAAGCTCTGGCTAAGGGGGATTCATAGAGTCTCCCGTATGTGGATAGTGCGAATAGTCAAGGAACAGGTATCAAGTACTCGGGGCCTACGGGACACAAGTGGGCATAAAAACCAAATAGCATATATTGCCCACCGGTGCCTCTTTCATTAGTTGTCCCAGCAATTTAATAGTTGTAATTAAAATCAGGATCATCTCCACCATAAAGCATCTCCACCATTAAGCATGTGCCAGCCTTCCAATAACGGTGGAACAACAACGACGCGAAACAGCACCTGAGCAAGCAACTACGACTCGCAAGGCCGACTATCTATCAAACAACAGGCAATAGGATGTGTCCATGGCAATATAGAGGCTGCAAGGAGTATAAATGGTACACGGAAACTAAAGCATCGCGACACGGATAGCAATAGATCAACAGGAGGAAATAAAGACTATAAATGCAAAATAGGTAGAAGGGGAAGAGATGCTCGCCTGGGAAACACTGCCGGCGGTTCATATCCGGAGAACTTGTCGATACTCGCATAAACTCATCGGCCTAATCCGTGAAGAAGCAAACACTAGAACAAATACTGGATGCAATATTTAATACTACGACAGAAGATCCGGCATGATTATGATATGATGTAGATGCGGTGCAATTAGGCAGTATTAAGAGGAACCGGGGTCCCGACAATTAATTAATAGGTTCAATTTATTTAACTACCCCGCAATTTAAATGTTGTATTAACAGGGCGAAACATGGCATCGGTTCGCTACACCAATTTAAATGGAGTCTGGAATGAGACGAAGATATCCCGCAGATAGACTCCATATTTAATTTAGGTGAATCGACTATTTAACCCAACCCACCAGATGACATGTATGCAAGCATGATGATTTAATGATGCGACAGGTATATGTCATATTATAAAAATAGAGGCTTAGGGTCACACATCTGGGTTCGGAAGATCTTGGGTTCCGAGGGTCCGGGGTCCGGTCTCAGGGTTCGACAGGGACGGCGAGGTGCGGATACACGATGGAGAACTGGTCGTGTCGCGACGGAGAACTTGGGTGCCAAGCGGTCAATCTTGTCGTCGACGGCGAACTTGAGTGGATCGGGTACCGGGTCTTCGAATCCGTGTAGACGGTCATGGCGTCCAGGAGGAACTACTTGGTCGTTCTAAGAAGGAGGTCTTGTCGCATCTGATGGATCGGTCCTCGGGGTCGAAGAACTTGGCATGCCAGGGTCCGGCCTTCGGATCCTCGGGATCGGATAGCTTGGTGGTCTTCGAGTCTGGGTCCGTGGAGTAGATCTTGGGGTTTGCGGTTCCGTTGTCGATGGTGAACTTGAATTAGGCCCAGTGACCTTATGGGCATCTTTGGGTCCTCATCTCGGTCTCTCGAACGGCATCCTTAAGTTGCGGTGGATGAACCGAACACCCGGGAGCAACGCTACTTATCCACCAACCACACCCGAATGTCACCGCCATTACCTGTTGTTGTTCTTGTCATCACCTACACACAGTAATTTCACACGCGCAATGTCATCCAATCTTCACCAACAGTACACGCCACATCCTCGTAGCAACATCACTAGCAGACCAGGCACAAGGCACCGGGGCACTCGCACGACCTAGAGGACGACGGACTCGGCGCGAGGGGAGGGCGAGGCAGCGATCGCAGACGGCACGCAACAGATGGAGGGCGATAGGGAGGCGGCTCGCGTGCTAGGGCACTCGTAGGGTCGAGGCACAGGAACATGCGACAGCAGCCGGAGAAGCTCCAGCGCGGCCGAGGTGGAAGGGGTCGCGGCAACCGACAGAGAGGAGCGGCCTCGGCGTCCTGTGGGGCGGCGGCGGCGCCATGGACGTGCTCGCGAGGGGCGGACAGAGATGCTCGGGGGCACAGGGGCTCGCGGGTCGGGGCCGGCCTAGGTGCCCCATAGCAGGCGGTGGTTAGGGCGACCGAGAGGAGGCGCGGGGAACCGGAGCAGCGAGCTCTAGACGCTGCAAGGGCGGTGGTGCTCGTGGGGGTTGCACGGCAGAGGAAGGTTGGGGGAAGGGGGTCGAAGCAGAGGAGGGAGGCCGCCACGGCGGGGATGGCTCCGGGACGGTGGGTCGAGGAGAGGCGGAGGGAGACGGAGAGCGGGGCTCGGTCGGAGGGAGGAGGCCGTGGCAGTGGCTCCGCTGGGGATGGGCGACGCGAGGCACCGAGGCGGCGGGGCGAGCAACGATGGGGAGCTGCTGGGGCAGAGCAGAGGGCGTCGGCGCCTTGCGGGGTAGGGGAGGGAGATGGAGGCGACGAGGCCGGAGTAGGTGGCGACGGGGGTAGGTGGGGAGAGGAGAGAGGTGAGGGAAGGAAGATGTGAGTGGGACGGGGACCGATGGTGGGGCCCGCGCGCGGAAAGAAGTGCCAGGGGCAAGGGGGAGCGGGATGGGATCCCGAGGTGGTCGGGCTGGCTGGGGCTGGCGCATGCATGCGTGTGTGTGGGTGGGGCCAGCGGGGTGATGTGGCAGGCTGGGAGTGGAGGGGTGAGGTGGCAGGGGGAGATAAGATGGAGGGGGTTCGGTCAGTGGGGAATTGGGCCAGGGGTAGGTGTGGTGTGTGGCTGGGTGTGTGTGTTTGCCACGTGAGTGTGTGTGTGTTGCTGCTAGCCGTGTGCAGCGGCGGCAGGGTAGGGAGAAGGGTGTGGCGGCTGGTGGAGGGAGTAGGTGGGGTTAGGGTTTAGGCTAGGAAGGAGGTGGCCGGCTGGGCTTTGGGCCTAGCTAGCTGCCTCCCAAAAAATAATACAAGTTTTATTTTATTTTTAAATAGACTTTTGTAAATAGTTTTTAGACAAACAAAATATCCAGGAGAGACCGGGGTTTTGATTTGAATAAAGACGGGGGGGGATATTTTAGAAAAAAAAGATAGGCTTTTCGAAAATAGTTTTAGGCAAAAAGATGCATGATGAAGACGATGCTCAAATGCAATGTGGCATGATGACATGAGCATGCGGTCATGATGATGCAATGCACAAAAACACTGCGATTTTCTAGTAGTGGTTTTAGCGGGATGCCACATGGCCTTTTATAGGAGGAGGGGCCTCCTTCATGGCCGGCGCATGGGGGGTGACTCCTCACCTCCCCCATTCATGTGGTGTTAACCCCTCCACATTAAAATGCCTCTTCACATTCCCCTTTAAAGTCCCTACTTTAAATGCATTAAAATTCTCCAAGTTTAATGCTCTCTCTCATTTAATAAAACTCTTTTATTAAATTTATTCAGACTTTTGTTAATTACTTTAATTAACAAACATTCACATATAACCCCTTGCAATATTTCAATATCACATGCAGAACCACTTTCTGCAATTTCACCCAAAACAATTTCCGGTTTCTATCAAAACAATTCCTGCGCTTTGCAATTCTTTCGTCTGAAACATATGTGCTCCAAAATGGTGTCCGCTAACTCTTAAGTGTGTCACCCTACGGTTCGCGAATAATGCAGACATGATTGAGACTCCTCTCAGATCAATAATCAGAAGCGGAACCTGGAGATCCATATTGATTCCTACACATTCAACGATGACTTGTGTGATCGTGAGAACCTTTAACGCTTGTAACTAAATCCCTTTGTCTCGCGATATATTACATGTCCATGATTCGATCATTGGTATCTCCATACCGAGTTTGATCTTGTTACCGACATGCACTCTTTTCTCGTTCCCGTGATATAACATTCTAGTGATCATATCACTTGCTTGCAAGCTATCTTAATGTGATATCACCGAGAGGGCCCAGAGTATATCTATCCGTCATCGGGATTGACAAATTCCACTCTTGATCCATGAGCCTCAACATAACACTTTCGTAGCACTGAACCCATCTTTATAGTCACCCTGTTACGGTGTGACGTTTGATGTTATCAAGATACTCTTCAGGTGTTAGCAATTAACATGATCTCATGGTCTAAGGATAAAGATTACTTCGTATGATGTTATAGCAATATAAACATAATGACTTGATCGTAATGCTATACTTCGGATGAATGTTCATCACATCATTCCACCAATGTTGTGACCTTGTTATTAACAACATCCAATGTCCATGATCAGGAAACCTTGATCATCTTGTTAATCAATAAGCTAGTCTATAAGAGAGGCATAACTAGGAACCCTTTTGTTTATTAAACACACATGTATTGACGTTTCCGATCAATACAATTATAGCATGCAAAATAAACATTTATCATAAACATGGAATAAGATAATAACCACTTTATTATTGCCTCTCGGGCATATTCCCTTCAGATATCCGTGGTGATATTCACTCTTACCTCAGTGATGATGATGACTACCTGGAGGATGTCGCCATGGAGGACCACACTGACGAGGATGATGCCAACTTCATTGATGACGAGGAGCCTGACAGTCCTGATGATGAGTAGTCACACTTGAGCATTATCGTAGGTGTGAGTTGTATCCGGCCCCATTGTATCATAGCTTGACATAATGGTTCTTAAAACCATCTGCTTTCATAGTTGTGGTGTGTGTTTGTATTGTATGCTTGGAATGAATGAATGAGAAGGAGTTGTTAGTTTTCAAACCAAAGCTCAAATTTAAAGCTTTTTGAACCATAACAATAAACCATAGAAAATTTCCCTCTTGTCGTATGATCTATCTCAATCTTCAAAGGACTCGCGGTAACCCCGGAGGAAGCAGCTCATCTTAGGACCCAATGCTTCAGATTCTACAAATGTTAGTTTCTGACCGTGAAGCTGGTAGAGCAGAACGTCAAGCCAATCTCGCCACTCTTTAATAGGTAGCCCAGATGGCTCACAACAATCAGGGCCATGGAAACCAAGATCACCATGGATCCAAACTTAAGAACTTCCAAAAAACCAATCCTCCTATGTTTAGCAAGTCTGAAGAGCCCTTAGATGCTGATGATTGGCTGCAGACAATGGAAAACAACTTAGAAGTCGCAGGAGTTAATGCCAATGAGAAGGTACTATTTGCCACCCACTATCTGTCGGGATATGCAAGGTCATGGTGGAACATCACCCGTACAATGAACGGAGGACAGATGATGACTTGGGAAGAATTCAAACTCAAGTTTAGCAGGACCCATGTGCCCCCAGGTTTGATCAAGAGGATGAGGGATGAATTTAGGGAGCTGAAACAGGGAAGAATGACTTTAGTAGAGTACTGTGACAAATTTCTGTCCGTAGCTAGGTATGCCCCGGATGAGATTGACACTGAAGCAAAGAAGAAGGAGAGATTCCTGAATGGTCTTCATGATGAGATGTAGACAATGCTAGTCAACATTCCCTTTGACGACCTTGAAGCTTTAGTGGATTCTTCTATCCAGATGGAAGGAAAGGTCAACCAAGCTAGTGAGAACCGCAAGCGTCATATGATGCACCAACCTGGACCCCACCATATCCCGAAGTACCGCCCCAACCCGTCTACAGGATATGCCCCAAGAAACAATAGGCCACCAATGAACCATCCGAACTACCCCAATCGTGGCGGAGGAAACCACGACAACAACCCCGGCAACCCCAATAACTTCAACCATGCACCGCCAAGGTCCAACAACAACAACAGCAACAAATACTGGAAGCAATGTTGTGCCTGTCGCAGGGAAACACACGTCAATGATAACTTGTTTTGAATGTGGAGTCACGGGTCACTACTCCAACGAGTGCCCCAAGAAGCTTGCTGCATCCACCAATGTTACTACACCTGCCCAGCAGCAGCGCCGTGTCCTGTCTGAAAAGAGATTTTCCCCAGGGAACCCGCACAACCGTACCAGTCGTCTATTCCACATAATGCTGAGGAAGCCTAGGAAGCGCCAGATGTCGTGTTGGGTATGTTCTCTGATAACTAAGTACTTGCAAGAGTGTTTTTTGATTCTGGAGCATCTCACTCGTTTGTTACAGAAGAATCTACATGCACTAGTAAGATTCAACCAACAAATTTGAAGCATGTAATGATAGTTCAAATACCTGGTTCAACTACCAAAGCTAGAAAAATTTGCAAGGCCGTACCTATCAGAATACACGGGGTAGATTTTTATGCCAATCTAATAGTACTTGGAACCAAAGGTTTGGAAGTAGTACTAGGAACGGATTGGATGTCAAAACATCAAGGATTAATCGACTGTGCCAAGAAAGCCATAACCATGACCAGTAGCACCGGAGTATCAGTAGAGTATGTGTCGGAGACGCTGCCCCGTCAATTCAAGTGCAACAAGAGTTTAGTCAAATCAACCATAGACCAAGTCAAAGTAGTCTGTGAATACCCCGATGTGTTCCTAGATGAATTGTCCGGTATTCCCCCAGATCGCGACATCGAGTTTATCATTGAACTAGTTCCTGGAACTAGACCCATAGCTCAGAGACCATATAGTATGAACCCATTTGAATTAGTAGAGCTGAAGAAGCAACTTGATGATATGTTGGGAAAAGGTTTGATACAACCAAGTGCATCGCCATGGAGATCACTGATGGCTCAATGCACGGCGCCCAGAAAAATGCTTGATGGCGGTGTTGATGTAGAGCTCGTTGGGAACCCCAAGAGGAAGGTGTGATGAGCACAACAGCAAGTTTCCCTCAGTTATGAAACCAAGGTTTAATCGAACCAGTAGGAGCAAGGAAACACCCCAAAAGTGTTACTAGCTGAGCTTTGGCAGGGCGCACTACCGGTGCTAGTAGCAACGTGGAGACCTGCACAACACAACCATAGAACTTTGTCCCCAACTTGCGATGAGGTTGTTAATCTCACCGTGTTTTGCGGAAAACAAAGGATTAAACGTATCGAATGGAAAGAAATAATTGTTTGCAGAAAGTAAACACAAAGCAGTAAACAGTTTATAGATTGTATGTAAAGAAAAAGGACCGGGATCCATAGTTCACTAGAGGTGGCTCTCCTTAGATAGATAACATGCTGGGTGAACAAATTACAGCGGGGCAATTGACAAACATCGAGAAAGCAATACATGCCTATACTAATCATCTTGACTCCTTTGAGACTTGATTGGGCATTACAACATTATACATAGACCGCCATCCAACTGCATCTATGACTAATAATCAACCTTCAGGTTATCATCCGAACCCCCTCCAGTATTAAGTTGCAAGCAACAGATTATTGCTTTACGAACTGTGTGTAAAGTAAAGAATACGATTGTTCTATGAACAAAGGATTGTTGTTTTATCCCTAGTAGCAACAGCACATCTAGTACCTTAGAGATTTCTGTCACTTCCCCAGATTACCAGAGGCATGAACCCACTATCGAGCATAAATACTAACTCTTGGAGTTGCTAGCATCTACTTGGCCAAGATAGCTACTAACAACGGAAAGCATGCAAGATTGCAAATAACAAAGACATGATAGAATCAATAATCATTCTGAAATAGCATCTAAATATCCATCGGATCCCCGCAAACACAACATGCATAATTACAAATAGATGATCTTGATCATGAACGGAGCTCACAGGATCTAGACATGAAAGCACAAAGGAGGAGAACCAGCCATCTAGCTACTACATGGATCCGTAGTCCAAGGATGAACTACTCACGCATCACACCGGAGGCTTTCATGGTGATGAAGAAGGCCTCCAGGGTGAATTCCCCTCTCCGGCAGGGTGCCGGGAAGAGCTTCAGATCCCTCCCAATCTAGGGATGGAGATGACGGCGACTACAGACTCTTTCGTGGATTTTTTGATCGGGCACTTAGGGTTTTCGTCCCGAGGGCAATATATAGGCGGAAGGAGAGGCCGAGGGGGTGCTGGGGCGGCCACACCACCCCGTGGCGTGGGACAGGCCTGGCCGCTCGGCCAGGTGGTGTGGTGGCCCCTGGCCCCTCTCCGTCTCGTATTCTGGCACTTGATGTCTTCCGGAAAAATAGGCACTTTGGCTTTTGTCCCGTCCAATTCCGAGAATATTCATTTTCTGACTTTCCTGGAACCAAAAACAGCAGAAAACAGGCAGCTGGCACTGTGGCTCTTGTTAATAGGTTAGTCCAAGAAATCATATGAAAAGTACTCCAAAGTTGGAACAAAACACAAGAAAGTGGATAAAACCAAGCATGGAACATCAAAAATTATAGATACATTTGCAATGTATCAATCACCTGTGTTGTTCGTGGATAAGAAGGATGGTGCCAACCATTTGTGTACGGATTATCGGAAATTGAATGACGTCACCATCAAGAACAAGTACCCACTACCGAAGATAGAAGATTTGTTTGATCAACTTACTGGTGCCAGAGTGTTTTCTAAGATTGATCTTAGAACTGGTTATCATCACTTGAAGATTCGCACAACGGATATTCCAAAGACTGCCTTCACCACTAGATATGGATTGTATGAGTACAATGTCATGTCTTTTGGATTAACCAACGCCCCCACTTATTTCATGAACCTCATGAATAATATTTTTATGAACTTCCTAGATAAGTTTGTCATTGTGTTTATCAATGACATTATGATCTACTCCAAGTCAGAAGAGGACCATGAATAGCACCTAAGAACCATCCTTGAAACCCTTAGAAAGCATCAGTTGTATGCCAAGTTTAGCAAATGTGAGTTTTGATTAAAGGAAGTAGGATTCCTAGGCCATATCTTGTCAGCAGGAGGAGTTGTTGTCGATTCCGCCAAGATTAAGGATGTTGAAGAATGGAAAGCCCTAACCACCCAAATCAAAGTATGTGCATTTCTTGGATTCGCTAGATATTACTGCAAGTTTGTTGAAGGATTTTCAAGCATCGCAAGGCCGATGACCCAAAAATTTAAGAAAGACAAGAAGTTCAAATGGACGGACAAATGTGAAGCAAATTTTCAAGATCTTAAGAAGAGATTGATTTCAGCCCCAATTTTGATCATGCCGGATATCAAGAAGCCTTTTGATGTATACTATGATGCATCCAAGATTGGTCTCAGATGTGTGTTGATGCAAGAAGGCAAAGTCATATCATATCTATCCAGATAGCTGAAGCAACATGAGAAGAACTATCCTACCCATGACTTAGAGCTGGCAGCCATAGTTTTAGCTTTGAAGACATGGCATCATTACCTCCTGGGTAACCGCTGTGAGATTTATTCACAAGAGTTTGAAGTACATTTTCACCCAGAAGGAGCTGAATATGAGGCAAAGGAGATTGATAGAGTTAATCAAGGACTATGACCTTGACATTCACTATCACCCCGGCAAGGCCAATGTGGTAGCGAATGCTCTTAGTAGATTGCCATGTAGATTAAACAGCATCATTAGGGAAGCCCGGCCAAGTCTACATGAAGAGATGGAGAACTTTAGAGTGGAGCTAGTTAGTGAAGGATTTCTAGCTAGCATAGAACTTCAACCCACTTTGATCAGTCAGATAAAGGAAGCCAAGAAAGGTAACGCAAGTATTGATGGAATGAAGCGTCGTATCGGAACAGGGAAGGTATCCGGATTCACTGAAGATGAAGAAGGAGTTATGTGGTATAAAGGACGTATCTGTGTGCCAGCAGATTTAGAGTTGAAACAAGTCATTATGCAGAAAGCCCATGATACCCTTTATTCTATTCACCTAGGAGGAACCAAGATGTATCAGGATTTGAAGGAACAATTTTGGTGGCATAAAATGAAGAGATAAGTCGGAAGTTATATAGCCAAGTGTGACATCTACCAGATAGTCAAAGCGGAACATCAGCAACCCGCAGGACTTTTGCAACCATTGCAGATTCCGAAATGGAAATGGGATTCTATCGGAATAGATTTCATCACCAGTTTACCTACATCTAGTAGGGGAAATGATTCTATTTGGGTCATAGTAGATAGACTGTCCAAGGTAGCTCATTTCATACCCGTCAAGACCACTTACCAAAGCTCAAAGCTAGCAGGGTTGTACATTTCTATAATAGTCAGTCTGCATGGAACCCCCAAGACCATAGTGTCGGATCGAGGAACCTAGTTTACCTCAAGGTTCTGGAAGAAAGTCCAAGAAGGATTAGGAACCAAACTGAATTTCAGCACAGCTTATCACCCGCAAACTGACGGACAAACAGAAAGAGTAAACCAGATCATAAAATATATGCTAAGAGACTGTGTGCTAGAATATGGATCTAAATGGGAAGATTGTCTAACTTTCACAGAATTCTCATACACCAACAGTTATCAAGCTAGTTTGCAAATGGCCCCATTTGAGTTTTTGTATGTAAGGAAGTGTCGTACCCCCTTGAATTGGTCGCAATTAGGAGAGAGTCAGATATTCGAACCTGACATCCTATGAGAAGCCAAAAAGAAGGTTCACAAGGTCCGTGAACACCTCAAGACCGCCCAATCTAGACATAAGAGTTATGCTGATAAAAGATGTCGAAACTTAACCTTCAATGTCGGAGATTTTGTGTATCTCAAAGTATCACCCTTGAAAGGAATGCAGCGTTTTCAACTGAAAGGGAAGTTTTCCCCTAGATATATTGGACCCTTCAAGATTTTAAGCCGCAGAGGAGAAGTATCCTATCAACAGGAACCGCCTGAGGAGATGTCAGCCATGCATAATGTGTTCCATATCTCGTTACTTCGCAAATGCATAGAAGTTCCAGAGAAGACCGAAGTTTTCAAGAACATCGATCACAGAACCATAAATATCAACAAGGATTTAACCCGTCGTGAAGTACCCATCCGTATTTTGGAAGAAGCATTCAGAACCACCCGGACTAGGAGTATCAAGTTTCTCAAGATCCAGTGGAGTAACCATACCGAAGAAGAAGCCACTTGGGAGCAAGAAGATTATATTAGGACTGAGTTTCCCAATCTCTTTAGTTCCTAGTTTTCCCTGAATCTCGGGATGAGATTCTATTTAAGGAGGGAAGGTTTGTAACACCTCAAAAATATTAAACAAGATTATCAAGTTCTAATCACCCAAGATTAGGGTTAACAAAAAACTTTTATTCCTAAACCCATATGAATGCATGTGTGATTTCCATAAATGCATTAATACTTGCATTTGCCATGTTTGATTGCTATAAATGATAAGGATTAGTTTAAAGATGAATACCACATCATCTAGATCATTGTAAAAAAAAATAAAAAAAAATCAAATATGAAGCATAAGATCAAATGGTCATTTTGGCCAACATTAACCACTAGCCCACTTTGGGCATCTCTAATAAATGATTTCCAATAGAAACAATTCTATTTGTTTTTATCCCTTGCTAGACCAAGTAAAAAATGAACCCAAGCAAATTTTACAAACTTGCAGAAACTAATTTCAAATTTATTTGAGAGGAAATTCAAAATTTAATCAAGTGTAGGTATATAGATCATCATTTTGCAAAAACCACTCAAACCAACACCACTTGGAAATCCCTAGCAACCAGAGATACTCAAGCATGTGGCCAGCACACCCACCAAAATTCATTCAAAAATTTGAATCTTTATCTCATGCGGCCATTTGATCGAACACCTAGCAAACAGAGTACAAGTTTAACAACTATACACTATTTGAATCAATCTTGTGATCACTCTTGTACTCCACTCAGCCTTAGTTACTCACCCGCGACCGTCCCCAGTACCTAGCCATGCAATGGAGCAGCCCTCACTTATCATTTGCACCAGTGCCACCGTACCCGAGCATGTCCATGCTGGTCGACCATGGACACGACGCCACATGCCGCGCCGCCCTCTACCACGACCACTAGAAGGTAGGCGTGACCTCACTGCACCTCTCTATCCACCTCTTGACCAACCGCGAGCAATGGAGAAGCCAGGATCGTCACACCCATTTACTTCTCTGCCCTGCCAAGAGCACGCCAGAGAGCTAGAGCTGCCTCGTGCAGCCACGCCGTGCCTCGCTCTCTCCGCGCGTACCCGCACTCGCTGCGTCACTAGCCACCTCCCAGACGTGACCATTCGCCGACGTGCGCCCCGTGACCACCGTACTCGATGATGAACACCGTCGTACCCGCACAGAGCACGGACCTCTCCCGACCGACTGAGACCGCCCCTTACCGCACCACTCCGTGCGTGACGATTGTCGCAGTCCACCGCATCGACCCATGCCATCCGCCATGCCTATCACGACCTGTAGCAGCGTCGCCGATGAGCCCGAGCCATATCGCCCTGCCTCCAATGCCAGTGTATAAATAGGACCCTCCCCAGACCTCAAGCGGCACACCATTCTACTCCTCTCTCTCTCTCAGAAACATCCCAGATCCTTCCCGTGAGCAAGGCGAGCACCACGCCGCCGGAATTTGGCTAGAGCCCACCGCTGCAGTGAAGGAAGGGCGTCGTTGATTGGAGCCACCCCAGGAGCTAGCGCGACCACCAATCGACTGACCGTCGCCTACCAGCCCATTCGCCCCCATCGTCGGACCTAGCTGGAGCCCTGATAAGCATCCGATGACCCCCACCGTGCTGCTACATTTAGAATCTCGTGAGCCCTCTGCGATGTAGACGATGAACCTCAGCCGTAGATCTTGTTCTAATCGTAGCGCTGAGAATTGCTGATACCGCTTCGTGTTAGATCTGTCACTGACATGTGGGACCGGCTTGTAAGCAGCCCGCTGCGCGCGCGCTGTGCAGTTGGGCCAGCCCAAGTTCTTTCCCGCGCATAGCCCAGTGATTCAAACTTAGTTTTCCTATTTTATTCAAAACTCTATTCTGTAGCTATATTCAAAATTGAATTCAAAGAGATGTACTGAACCAAATTGCATGATTACAATTTTTCTAGAAAGGTATTAAAAATATCTAGTCACTCCCATTGGATTCAAACCATTTGAAATTATAGATCACATGTACTAAAAACAACAAGACAGAGACTTTTACCACTTCGAACATTTTTATAAAATCAACCATAAATGCTTTTGAGTTGATTCCAACTCTCAAAAATCACATTTTCCATGCTCTACATGAATATGTCAAAATACTTGGATTTACAGATATTAAACATGGATTAGTATTAAAAGAATGCTATATAGGCCTTTCTAGTCACCTTAATATTATTAAATAGTAATATTAAATCTTGTAATATATGACCACCACTTTAAATCACATTCCCAAGTATTGAAATATGTGGTGATGGCATGTGTCAACATGATCCCATATTTTAATTGGAGAATATTAAATCTTAAGTATTTTTCAATGAGTAGAAATTACTTTTCGGAAATAAGATAAATAGGAATGTGTCATTATTTCATGTGATGATTGAGATGATGCTAGATCATCTAGTGTGAGCCCTTGTGTGCTAAATAGAGGTAATTAAGTATTGATTGGTGATTGTGTACCTCGTATGTATTTATAAACGCTAGTACCGACCCGGGGTACGACGAGGAGGAGTACTTCGAGGAAGAAGAAGAGAACTTCAACAACTGCACTACTCAAGGCAAGCTATCTATGCAAGCCCATTATGCTAGATAACCTATGCAAGATGCACCATGAATGCTTGGTTATGCAACTTGGATTATACCAATCCCAGTTTTATCTACACGCTTTACTTTTCCTTTTACTAAAGTTTCTTACTTAGTTAATAATTGTGATTAGTGGAAAAGTAGGATGGATACCATCAAGATCATAGGACTAGTCTTGGCCACTTATACTTGACTAGCACCTCCAATAGTGATACCCTCAATACTAGTGGCTAATGCTAAAATAAACTTGAATACTTTAGATGGGAACACTTGGTGAAAATGATTATGAAAACCTTGGAATGATGACTCATTCTATTGAAATGTTTTGACATGTGTTATGAAAAACAATGGTTTGATGATGAAACTGAATGAGGCATGAGTCGTGACTTTGATAAAAACTGATGGTTGGGTTCGGATGTGATACCATTCCAATTTTACCGTACAACCAGAATACCTGAGTTGGGTAGGGCTTAACTGGAAGTTTATATGTCTTAGTATGGGTTCCCTTGCGGAAGAGGTTGAGCTGAGGCTACCTCGTGAATATGAATGTCCACCTATGCAGTTCCCGGGATGTCAGTTGGCCATGGCTGGGAGGCCAAGATCATAGGGGAGGTGCCTATACTAGGGTGTGTAATTGAAAGGTTATGATTGATTATGTGCATATCAAGTATGATGATTCGGGGCTATCCCTGATGGATGTATCGAATTTTATGGTGAAAGTGTACCACCTCTGCAAAGTGTCAAACTATTCGAATAGTCGTGTCTGCGATTATGGACAGTTCGAGTGGCCATATTGTTCCGTTGTCAGATATTTTCAAAATGACTTATGACTTGAAAGATGACTTTGATTTGACCACAACAGAGTTGTGGACATGAAAACTAGGTTCCCACTTAAGTAATGTAGAGAACTAAAATTAGGTCTTTACTCTTAAGTCCTTCTGAAATAAACTTGGCTTTTTTTGCAAACAAACCTAGAGCTTAAGATTCCTACTAGTTTTACCTTACTTATGCTAGTGATAGTTTGCGAGTACTTAAAGAGTACTCATGGCTTTGTCCCTGGCTATTCCCATGGCTAGACTACGAAGAAGATTACCCGAAAGATGGACAGCAGGAGGTCTATGATAACTAGGATCATCTCGCATCGTCAGCATTGCCTGTGACCATGAAGATGGAGTCTACTACGTTTATTTCCGCTGCTCTGATTTGTATTAAGACTTGATCATGAGATCAACTATTTGTAAGACTATTATGGTTTGTAATGGATGATGTACTGGGGTATCAATTCTGTTATATCTCGCAAAATGGTAATCCTAGGATTGCGATGTACGACATAACAGGCATCTGGACTTAAAAATCCAGGTGTTGACAGTAGTAGCGGTGCCCCGACCCTGGTCGAGGTGCGTAGTGACGAGCACATGGTTTCTACGAGGGGTTCTTGGCCTGATGTCGTTGGTGCTGAGCGAGTCGTCGGGCGGCGCCCTTCGAATGGGAGTCCCCAAGCCGCCTTGAAAGGTGCCCTTCTTCTTCTGGTTCAGGATGCGGGCTACGTTGATGCCAACCAAGGTAGCCGTGCAAGCGCCCCCTACCTAGCACGCTTGATGTCATGCCTTGATTTTCAACACCGGGAGTATGAGTCCCCTTTGTTGTTCGGCCAAGGGTGCAACGTCCGGCGAGCTCGATATGTGAGCTAGACGAACACATTCACAGAGACAGACAAAGGGTTTTTAACCCAGGTTCAGGTCCACAGTGAGCGGATCCTTACGTCCCGCAACTAGCTTTCCTTCCCTGAGAAGGTTCTCTGGTCTGAATCTCTTCCCCTCTTCTAAGTCTGACCTAGGCCTCATTTTATATGGACAAGGGGTCACAACAGTGGTCGGTTACACGCGGCCGAGGGTCGATGCCACGCGGTTGAGTGCATGTCTGGCGTGTTTGTAATGTGTTCTTCGTACGTCACGTTGTGCTTAGGTAGGGTAGCCTGCGGGTTAGGCCAGATGTAGCCTGCCACCTACCGGTACTGTCATAGATTCCTTGCCCAGGGGTATTCCACATCCGAGGTGCTATCTTGTGAGCTAGTCGGGATCTCTAGTCGTCCACGTAGAGGGAGGCTATTGTCCCGGCGCGGCGTGCCTTCCCAAGGACCATGATCCCATAGGTTCGAGCCCCCGAGGAGGTGGTAGCCGGGACTAGGCCACTGGCCTCTGCGATGGAAAACCAGTGGTGTCCCGTATCCGGCCTCCCTGATCCTCTTCGGGGCCCGGATACGACACCAGCAAACTCCCGTGGGCGCACCATGCCTGGGGATTGTTGGATCGAAAGGAATCCGGACGTACGCACCCGTGTTTTTCTGACCATTTGGTTTCAGCCATAGCGTTGCAAAGCTCTGCTAACTGTTACCATCATGTGTTAAGTCTTTGACGATTCTTGGTGAAGTCAGATGTGTAGAATGTCATGAAAGCAGGGACATGAGGGCTAGCGATGGTAGTTTGAGTCTTTGTGGCGTTGAGGAACTGGCTTGGTTATCTGTGACTCGCAACAGCGACTGTTAGTGTGGACAATGGCACCAGAGAAGTTCAACATCTTACCTTGCACGGCAAAAATTCAAGGTCTGGCGTTAATTAGGAAATAGCCATGTTGAAGGCATTGTTTTATGAGCGAGGACTTTCTACAAGGTAAAAACCTATGATCTTTGATCGGGTGACGATGGCGGGTGTGCACTGTTTCCTTTTGAAGATATCGCTATTGAAGATGTTGAACTTCTAGTGTTGTAATTATTCTTCTTTTTTCTAGATTGTGTGTATCCGTAAGGAAGCTAGGGCAAATATTTTTAAAAATGTGAAGAAATTTTCAAAACGATGAACTTTTTAAAATATAACGCGTGGACATTTTCCAAAGATCATGAACGTTTTTTGAAAAAAATCATGAACCAATTTCAAAAATGATGAACATTTTTCCAAAATTATGAACCAAAATTAAAACATGAACAAATTTTTAAAATATATGAGCAATTTCTCAAAAATCATTTTGAAAAAAGTTATAAAATCATGAAAAAAATGTTTTCATGTCAGGAACAAAAAATTCAAAATATTGAACAAACTTTTAGATCGGTGAACAATTTTTATAAAAAACAGGTAAAAATTTAAAACCACATATAACAAAATTTAATATAAAAAAATAAAACAAAATAGAGAAAAAAAAAGAGAACAAAATTAGAACAAGAAAGAAGGAAATAACGAACCTGAAGCTAGCAAGGAAACCACCAGAAAAACGATCTAAAAAACCAACAGAAAAAACAAACCAAAAAACCGGCAGAAGGAAAAACCTAGCTACCCGTCCACCAATATGGGGCCGGCGTATAGCATTTCCTGAAGCAGTCTCCTTCCGCCAGCCGCCCTTTCTACTTTTTCACATCTCCATCAATCTGACATCCCTCCGGCACCGCTCTCGTTCCTTTGTTTTGAGGTGGAGTGAATCGATTATCCAGAATTTTTTTATAGACTGTACATGGGTTTCTAGTATGAAGAATTATTGATTCTCTTGTTCTTCTTCCCTTTTGATGATTATTATCAGGAGGAAGGGGAGGCATCAGGCATGGCTAGCCGGTTTGTGAATCTCGTGGTGAACCACATGAACGGTCGCCAAGCTCCCTTCAGCATACACCGTATAAATCCGGCAAACCTATTTTACCCAGCCGGATCGCCAGTTCCCATACAAGGTTCAGCTGCTGAATTAGCAACAATGGAGGACGTTCCGCTACCTCCTGCCGAACTCTCCTACGAGTGGCCCTCCACGCCGTGCCTACTCCGCTCAATCGATTTCATGGCTTTCGGCCGCAATCGGGACAAGATGGTCGGCATGGAGAGCGTAGGACGCACCTTCCTCTACGACTTCGCCTGGCGTTGTATCAGCACCAATCTGCCCAGTATGCCGGCCCCACAGCGTGACGAAGCCCATGTCCGTCGCCGTCGGTGACAACGGCCTCTTCGTCATGAGCGGCATCGATCCCCAGTTCGTGGCTCTGATGGACGGCTGCCACCCCGATTCCGCTCATGTAGCCACCAAGCCCAACTGGTACTGGCAGTCCCTCCAGCAGCCCCCCTTCGCCTGCCGGCTGCCGCCCGTTCCAGATCAGCGCTTACACGGCGGTTGGCAATTCACAGGTCTGGGTGTCCGTCGTGGGTGCCGGCACGTTTGCCTTCGACGCATGGAGCGGTGCATGGAGCAAGGCTGGCGACTGGGCGCTGCCGTTCAGAGGCCGCGTCGAGTATGTCCCCGAGCACAACCTCTGGTTCGGCTTCTCTCGCAGTGACAAGCACCTCTGCGCATCTGACCTCGCCGTTGCGTCCACGGCGAGTCCACCGGTGCCACGGAAGCTGTGGAGGGATCTAGTTTGGCCAAAACATTGGAAGCTCAAGTCCACCCAACACCTCCTCCCTCATGGTTCCGGCAGACTCTGCATTGCCAGGTTCTTGGTAACTTCAGAGGAGGACATGTCAGGATGCTGTTGTTGTTGTAAGCCCGACATAATAAATAATTTTGTGGTGCTAGCCGGGGTGGAGGTGGTTTCTCATCATCAAGGAAGGCTACGGTTTATCAAGCACAAGTCCCACCGTTACAGCTTGGGCTGCGATTTTGCCAATCCGATGTGATACTTCATCTCCTCTAGTCATGCCCCGTTCCAGGAATCGTTCCTCTCCCCATCTCCCGTCTCTGCTCGTTCTGTACTTTGTGGATTAGCCACATGAATCCGGCAGAATCTGATTTCTATTTATCACTACCATGCTAAGGGGTTGACATTTACTTCCTCTTCTGATTGATTTGAATAGCTGCAGCATGCAGATCTCCTTGCGTGGTCGACGCGGCTGAAGATCGCCATTGCACAAACTGAATGGGCTGGCTCTCCTGCACGATGCAGGTACGCCGGTCATCTCCGTGACTTCAAGGGAAAATCATACGAGATGTTAGGCTGGCATGCCATAATACTTCTCAACAAAAAGAATGCTTGTCAATATAAAATAATTGCTCCAGAAATGAACTTCTGCTTTCAATTGTGAAATCCAGAATGATTCTCCAATATATCATTATCATGGTAGATTTATGATCACAGGCATGTTAGCCCTCGGAAGAGAAATACCATGTTAAATATGTTTTTTCCACGGTTCTTATTTTACTTTGTGCTAGTAACGTAAATAGAGCTACTGCTATACACCAGTCTCAAACCATATATAAGATTCAGCCTATATGTTACAGTTACAAAAATAGCCTTATCAACAACATTTAGGTGGCAAACTAACTCTGCTCTTCAGAATGATTCAGATAATTGAGGCCAACCCACATAGCTCGTTCCTGTAAAAGTCTTGTAAACTAAACTATAACAACAGTTGTTCTGTTTGGACAAATCCAGCATTCCATCAGAAGAACTATCACATAAGGACTTGAATAAGAAATTAAATAATGAGCCCCACCCTTTTCTTCTGAAGGAACAATAAATATTCAATTGCCCAGCAGTTAACTTACATGAGAAAATTACCCTTACGAATGTTAGCTTCAAATAAATATGTCTATAGTACCCTTGAAAATCAACTCAGACTTTACTCATAGTACTCACCCTCGGTTCCATGAAAAATCTGCCCTCATTATGAGGAGACAACTTCGCTTAGCATACTGGCCAGAATTGTTCGTTTTGTCCCATTTAAAACATGCTTCCAAAGCACAAATAGTTATGGCATAGGTGGAATTTCTTTTCTGCACTAACCACCTTTTTCACTGTGGGCCAGATAAGATAGATTCTTGACTTAGAACTGAATATGTGTATGGATTATCTTGAACAGACATGGCTGAGTTTGCATTTAGAAAGCTCTGAAGTATGCGAGTTTCAACGCTTATAGCACCTTCCAACACCTTGATCACCGTTGACATGGAAGGCCTATGACTGCCATCATTCAGTAAGAACCAGATTGCAAGCTTCATCATTTGAATCACTTCCTCCTGGAGCGAGACCATATCATCACTGTTCTTATCGATCAGATCAATCTAGTCATTGTCTCGAGCCTTATCGCGTAATAACTCAATAAGCTGAACGTTCTCCTCTGGCTGAGAATGGTCAATATTTTTTCTCCCACTTATTATTTCCAAGATAACAACTCCAAAGCTGTACACATCAACTTTTTCAGCGATTTGTGATGTTAGCCATTTAGGTGCCAAATACCCAGGTGTTCCTCTCATCATCGTCACTACCTTGCTTTGATCCCTGTCTATTAACTTAGATAGTCCAAAATCAGCCACTTTGGCATTGAAGTTCTCGTCTAAGAGAATATTTTGTGGTTTGATGTCCAAATGAGCAATTTTACGCATGCACCCTTCATGGAGATAGCACAGGCCCTTGGCAATATCTAGAATAATCCTACACCGGGTGGACCAATCAAGAGGGATATTATTATGGCGGTTATAGATCCACCTATCAAGCGACCCTCTCGACATGTATTCATATACCAGAAGCCTTTGCGATTTCTCTGCACAGAAGCCAATAAGCTTGATAAGATTGATGTGTTCAATGCTGCCAATTGTTTCAACCTCCGCCAAGAATTCTTTCTTCCCTTGTCTAGCACCTTCCACACGTTTCATTGCAACTCTCTCTTCATCTAGTTTCCCTTCAAAAACAGAACCAAATCCACCTTTCCCGAGTATTTTACTGAATCCTTCAGTGCATTCTCTCAACTTCTCAAAAGGAAACCTCGTTGGCATTCCTGGTAATTGATCAAAATCAGAGTCTTCATCATTGTCTTCATACTTCCTCCTTTTTAGATAACGAATGGCAACAATAACAAGTAATACAAGAGCACTAGCTGAACAACCTTCGTTTTGTTTGTAGCAGGAGCAGGACCAGAAGTGGAATTAGAGGGGATAACCTGCACTTTGAGATAAGCAGTGGAGTTGTAATGAAGATCTTCAGGTTGTATTGATTGCAATGAGAAGACCTTTGTCACCCAGAAACATTCATCATTGGAATCATCTTGGCCATACCTGAACATAACAGCCCTGCAGGAGCAGTTGTTTAAGCAGGCTTGCTTACAACCATTTATGTTAATTAAATTCACAACGGTGTGGCCTTCATCAAAATAAGAGACATTAGTAAGCGTAAAGAGCTCATGTTGTTGCATGTCCTGACAAGAGATTGGAGTCAGTGGCGCGCAACCAAGATTTGCTTTCCGCTCATCCACTGGCTTGAAATATTTGGATACAGTATTGTTAGCTCCCATAGGATCACCTAACTCAAGAAAAAGCCACACAAGATAAGATCAGAGGTGTGTACCTTGATCTGGAGGTCCAGCCATGGCCTCCTCTTGATCTGCTCCACCTGAATCTTGTTAATGATGGTGAGAGGTCCTTCCTAGTGCTGTAGGTGTTGTGCTTGATCAGATAGCAGGAGAGTGAGTGAGAGAGAGAGCACAGCCGTGTGTGAGGTTGTGTCTCAGCTCTAACCCTAAATCCTCTATTTATAGCACTTGCACTAGGGGAACCACACCTCTAAATGAATGGTCAGGATGCCCCTGATCAGGGCATCCAAGGGCTGTGATTAAAAGCCCCTTAAAAGACCTTAATTTGTGTTAGATTAATTACAGCAACCCGTGGATCACTGTAGATTACTTATATCAACATTCTCCCCCTTGATCATAAGGATAAACTTTATAAGCCCATTTCTCAACAAAACTGATGGGTTCGTAGCATGGAAAACAAAAAAATTCTATCGCAAAAACGAACAAAACCCAGATCTAATCTAGATAAAAGCCAAGATCTAATCTATTAGACATGTGCAACGAGATAGATCTGTACTAACCCTTGTAGAGCCGAAAGCGTTACGAGATTATATCTCGTGGTTGATGTAGTCGATCACTTGCCGATCTCAAGATCGAGTGGACGATCCTTCCTGCGCCGCGTTCCGGCAGCGGTTCCGCAGTCGGTCACACGTGCGGAGTCGAAGCAGACCTTCCTCTCCTCGTTCCAGCGAACAGCGGAGGTAGTAGATCTTCTCCTCGGAATCCCAGCAGCACGACGGCGTGGTGGTGGTGGAGTAGAGAATTCTGCAGGGCTTCGCCTAAGCCTGAGCAGAAGAGAGGAGGAGGAGAGAGGCGGCTAGGGTTTGGAGTGGTGGAGGGGGCCAGGGGGTGGCGCCTCCACCCCTCTATTTAAAGGAGGGAGGGCGCCATGGGAGGGGGAGTCCTAGTAGGACTCCCCTCCCTCCTTGGCCGGCGGATTGGGGAGGGGGGGAGGAGTCCTCCTCCCCCATGACTCCTTGTCTTGCCCCACAAGGACTCCTTGATCCCTTTCTTGGTTTTCAAGCAAACTCCAAGAAATCTTTCAGAACCTTCCGGAACATTCTGAAACCTTCTAGAATCCTCATACAAATACTCCGGAACATTTCCTAACTCAGAAAATGATCCCCAATATATGAATCTTATTCTCCGGACAATTCCGGATCTCCTCGTGATGTCCCGGATCCAATCCGAGACTCCGAACAACATTCGATCTCCAACGCACATTCCATATCTACTTAAAACAACTTCGAACCTTAAGTGTGTCACCCTACGGTTCGTGAATATGTAGACATGACAGAGACACATATCCTATCAATAACCATCAGCGGGACCTAGAGATCCATAATGGCTCCCACATACTCAACGATGACTTCGTGATCGATAGAACCATTTACATACGAAACCAATTCCCTTTGTCTCGCGATACTATACTTATCCGAGGTTTGATCGTCGGTATCTCCATACCTAGTTCTACCTCGTTACTGATAAGTACTCTTTACTCGTTCCATGTTATGTCATCCCTTGTGACCCAGTCACATGCTTGCAAGCTAACTAGATGACATTCCACCGAGAGGGCCTAGAGCATATCTATCCGTCATATGGATGGACAAATCCCAATCTTGGTCCATGCGCTTCAACACATACTTTCAGAATACCCAATGACACCTTTATAACCACCCAGTTACGAAGTGGCGTTTGATGTCATCAAAGTACCCATCCGGTGATGGTGATTAACACAACCTCATGGTCGAAGGATTAGGTTACTATGCATTTAAAAGCTTATAACAATACGAACTTAATGACTTGATCTTATGCTACGCTTACTATGGGTGTGTGTCCATCACATCATTCTCCTAATGATATAACCTTGTTATTAATCACATCCTGATGTCGATGATCAGGAAACCATGATCATCAATTAATCAACAAGCTAGTTCAACAAGAGGCTTACTAGGGACTCTATTATGTTTACAAAACACACATGTATTAGTGTTTCCTAATAATACAATTATAGCATGTGATGTAAACATTCATCATAAACACAAAGATATAATAATAACCACTTTTATTATTGCCTCTTGGGCATATCTCCAACAGTCTCCCACTTGCACTAGAGTCAATAATCTAGATTACATGGTAATATACCTAACACCCATGGCGTTCTGGTGTTGGTCATGCTTTGCCCTAGGGAGAGGTTTAGTCAACGGATCTGCCACATTCAGATCAGTGTGTACTTTGCAAATCTTTATGTCACCATCTCGGACATACTCGTGAATAGCGTGGAAACGTAGCTTGATGTGCTTCAGCTTGCTATGTGACCTTGGCTCATGTGCATTAGCTATGGCACCTGTGTTGTCACAGTAGATGGCCATCGGGTCCAACGCACTGGGAACCACGCCAAGTTCAGTAATGAATTCCTTCATCCATATGGCTTCTTGCGCAGCCTTCGAAGCAGCTATGTATTCCGATTCAGTTGAAGATTTCACCACAACGCTTTGCTTTGCACTCCTCCAGCTCACTGCAGCACCATTCAAAATAAATACGTATCCTGACTGTGACTTCGAGTCATCCGGATCGGTGTTCCAACTAGCATCGGTGTAACCGTTTACAACAAGCTGTTCATCACCTCCATAAGAAAGAACCATATCCTTAGTCCTATTTAGGTACTTTAGGATATTCTTGACCGCTGTCCAGTGCTCCATTCCAGGATCACTTTGATATCTGCTAGTCAAACTAACAGCATGTGCTATATCCAGTCTTGTACACAGCATGGCATACATGATAGAACCTATGGCCGAGGCATAGGGAATATTATTCATTTTCTCTCTATCTTCTGCCGTAGCTGGACTTTGAGTCTTACTCAAGATCTTACCTGACAACATGGGCACGAAACCTTTCTTGCTCCCTTCCATTCTAAACTTCTTTAGAACTTTGTCTAAGTATGTACTTTGTGAAAGCGCTATTAGGCGTCTTGATCTATCTCTATAAATCTTATGCCTAGAATATATGCCGCTTCGCCAAGATCCTTCATTGAAAAACTATTATTCAAATAGGTTTTGACACTATTAAGAAGTTCTATATCATTCCCAATCAACAATATGTCATCTACATATAGTACTAGGAATGCTACAGAGCTCCCACTCACTTTCTTGTAAATACAAGCTTCTCCATAAGTTTGTATAAATCCAAAGTTTTTGATTACTTTATCAAAACGTTGATTCCAACTCCGAGATGCTTGCTTCAGTCCATAAATGGAGCGCTGAAGTTTGCATACCTTGTGAGCATCTTTAGGATCGACAAAACCCTTGGGTTGTACCATATACAACTCTTCCTCAATGTCACCATTAAGGAACACCGTTTTGACATCCATCTGCCAAATCTCATAATCGAAATGTGCAGCAATTGCTAACAAAATCCTCACAGACTTTAGCTTCGCTACTGGTGAGAATGTTGTCGGAACCCTTTCGCGACAAGTCGAGCTTTATAGACGGTAACATTACCATCAACATTTGTTTTTCTCTTGAAAATCCATTTGTTCTCGACAGCCTTACGGCCATCCGGTAAGTCCACCAAAGTCCACACTTGATTTTCGTACATGGATCCCATTTCGGATTTCATGGCTTCTAGCCATTTGTCGGAATCTGGGCTCACCATAGCTTCTTCATACGTCGTAGGGTCATCAGCGTTGTCCACCAACATGACGTTCAAGGCAGAGTCATACCAATCAGGAGTGGTATGAACCCTCGTTGACCTGCGAGGTTCAGCAGTAACTTCGTTTGAAGTTTCATGATCATCATCATTAGCTTCCTCTTCAATTGGTGCAGGCGGCACAAAAACATCTTTCGGTGCTGCGCTACTCTCAAATCCGAGAGAAGGTTCAATAACCTCATCGATTTCTACTTTCCTTCCAGTCACTTCTTTCAAGAGAAACTCCTTCTCAAGAAAGGATCCATTCTTGGCAATGAAAACTTTGCCTTCGGATCTATGATAGAAGGTATACCCAATTGTTTCTTTAGGGTATCCTATGAAGACGCATTTCTCTGCTTTGGGTTCAAGCTTATCAGGCTGTAACTTCTTTACATATGCTTCGCAACCCCAAATTTTAAGGAACGACAACTTAGGTTTCTTACCAAACCACAATTCATACGGTGTCGTTTCAACGGATTTAGATGGTGCCCTATTTAAAGTGAATGCGGCTGTCTCTAATGCATTGCCCCAAAACAATAGCGGTAAATCTGTAAGAGACATCATAGACTGAACCATATCTAAGAGAGTTCGATTACGACGTTCGGACACACCATTACGCTGTGGTGTTCCCGGCGGTGTCAACTGCGAAAGTGTTCCACATTTCTTTAAATGCATGCCAAACTCATAACTTAGATATTCACCTCCGCGGTCAGAACGCAGAAATTTAATCTTCTTGTTACGATGATTTTCCACTTCACTTTGAAATTCCTTAAACTTATCGAAAGTTTCGGACTTATGTTTCATAAAGTAGACATACCCATATCTACTTAAGTCATCCGTGAAAGTGAGAACATAACGATATCCACCACGCGATGCTACACTCATTGGACCGCACACGTCGGTATGTATTATTTCCAATAAGTCTGTAGCTCGCTCCATTATTCCAGAGAATGGAGTCTTAGTCATTTTTCCCATTAGACATGCTTCGCATCTTTCAAGTGATTCAAAATCAAGTGATTCAAGAAGTCCATCAGAATGGAGTTTCTTTATACGCTTCACTCCAATGTGACCAAGACGACAGTGCCACATGTATGTAGAATTATCATTCAATTTTGTTCGTTTAGCATCTATGTTGTGAACATGTGTATCACTACTATCGAGATTCAGTAAGAATAAACCATTCATCTCAGGTGCATTACCATAAAAGATATTACTCATATAAATCGAACAACCTTTATTCTCGGACTTAAAAGAGTAACCGTCTCGCAGTAAACAAGATCCAGATATAATGTTCATGCTTAACGCAGGCACCAAATAACAATTATTTAAATTTAAAACTAATCCCGAAGGTAGATGTAGAGGGAGCGTGCCGACGGCGATCACATCAACCCTAGAACCATTTCCAACGCGCATCGTCACCTCGTCTCTCGCCAGTCTTCGCTTATTCCGCAGCTCCTGTTTCGAGTTACAAATATGAGCAACCGAACCAGTATCAAATACCCAGGCACTACTACGATTACTAGTAAGATACACATCAATAACATATATATCAAATATACCTTTCTTCTTGATGTTGCCATTCTTCAGATCCGCCAGGTACTTGGGGCAGTTACGCTTCTAGTGACCAGCACCCTTGCAGTAGAAGCATTCAGTTTCAGGCTTGGGACCAGCCTTGGGTTTCTTAGCAGGTGCGGAAGCTTTCTTGCCGTCCTTCTTGAAGTTGCCCTTGTTCTTAGGCTTGCCCTGTCTCTTGAAATTGGTGGTCTTATTGACCATCAACACTTGGTGCTCCTTCTTGATCTCCACTTCAGTAGTTTTCAGCATGGACGATAGTTCAGGCAACGTCTTGTTCATGCAGTGCATATTGTAGTTCATCACAAAGTTCTTATAACTCGGTGGTAGTGATTGGAGGAGACGGTGAATCCCTAACTCATTAGGAATCGATATCCCCAACTCTTGGAGCTTGTTTGCATACCCAGACATGGTGAGCACGTGCTCGCTAATGGAGCTTCCCTCTTCCATGTTACAGTTAAAGAACTTTTCAGAGGCCTCATAGCTCTCCATGGCCGCTCGAGTCTCAAAAATCAGCCTAAGCTCCTTAATGATCTCGAACGGGTCATGGTGCTCAAAGCGCTTCTGAAGCTCCGCTTCTGAAGCTCCGCTTCTAAACCGTACAGGATGGCACACTGAACTGTGGAGTAATGATTTTTCTGAGTGGCGTAAATATTCTTTACGTCATCGGTGGCATCTTCTGCATGTGGGTCACCTAGCGGTGCTTCGAGCACATAGGTCAACTGACCAGCCCTGAGGACGATCTTCAGTCCACGGAACCAGTCCGTGAAATTGCTTCCGTTGTTCTTAAGCTTTTCTTTCTCTAGGAACGCATTGAAATTGATGGAGGGGGTCGCCATAATCTACAACAAATTTGCAAGTAGTTTAGACTAAGTTTATGATAAATTGAGTTCAAATTTAATTCTTAAATTAACTAGGTGAACTCCCACTCAAAACAACATCCCTCACATTGTCTTAGTGATTACACGAACCAAGTCCACTACACCAAGTCCGATCTTCACGAGAGAAGATGTAGTTTTATCGGCGAACAATCTTCATGTTCATCATATCATTTATATGACTCATGCTCTACCTTTCGGTATTCCGTGTTCCGAGACCATGTCTGTACATGCTAGGCTCGTCAAGATAACCTTAGTTTCCGCATGTGCAAATCTGGTTTGCTCCCGTTGTATGCACACGTAGAATCTATCACATCCGATCATCACGAGATGCTTCGAAACGACGAGTCTTAGCAACAGTGCCAACTAAGGGTGAACACTTTATTACTTGATATTTAGTGAGAGGGATAATCTTATAATGCTACCATCGCGATCTAAGCAATACAAGATGCATAAAGGATTAACATCACAGGCAATTCATAATTAGTGTGATATGATATGGCCCTTTCTTCTTGCGCCTTTGATCTCCATCTCCAAAGCACGGACATGATCTCCATCATCACCAGCATTGCGTCAAGGTCAGTGGCGCCGCTTCATAGTTGTCCATCATCACTAGCAACTATTACAACTACTTGGAATAAAGCTATTACAAGATGAATAGACACGCAGGTCTTAACAGAATTAAAGACAACCATTAGGCTCCTACCGGTTGCCATATTACAACAAGGATCATTGCATATATCAAAGATAATCACCATCACATGATGGCCATATCACATCACAAAACCCCTGCAAAAACAAGTTAGACGCCTCTAATTTTCTTTGCATGTTTTACGTGGTTTGGGGCTTTCGAACAAGAACGGATCTTACCTACGAAACTGAACCACAACGTTGATACAAGTGCTATCAAGTGCAAAGTGTAAATTAGATCTATACTATGGTGGGAGAGACAGACACCCGCAAAGCCACTTGTGCAAAGCAAGTTACACGTCAAGCGTGGAGCAAGTCTCATGTGCGATGACATGTAACGTTAGCCCGAGCCGCTTCATCCCACCATACCGCAAGATGCAAAGTACACCAAGCAAAAGACGACACGAGCACCAACGCCCACAAAACCATTGTGTTCTGCTCGTGCAACAGATCTACGCATAGATACGGCTCTGATACCACTGATGGGTTCGTAGCATGGAAAACAAAAAATTTCTATCGCAAAAACGAACAAAACCCAGATCTAATCTAGATAAAAGCCAAGATCTAATCTATTAGACATGTGCAACGAGATAGATCTGTACTAACCCTTGTAGATCTGAAAGCGTTACGAGATTAGATCTCATGGTTGATGTAGTCGATCACTTGCCGATCTCAAGATCGAGTGGACGATCCTTTCGGTGCCGCGTTTCGGCAGCGCTTCCGCAGTCGGTCACACGTGTGGAGTCGAAGCAGACCTTCCTCTCCTCGTTCCAGCAAGCAGCGGAGGTAGTAGATCTTCTCCACGGAATCCCAGCAGCACGACGGCGTGGTGGTGGTGGTGGAGTAGAGAATTCTGCAGGGCTTCGCCTAAGCCTGAGCAGAAGAGAGGAGGAGGAGAGAGGCGGCTAGGGTTTGGAGTGGTGGAGGGGGCAGGGGTGGCGCCTCCACCCCTGTATTTAAAGGAGGGAGGGCGCCATGGGAGGGGGAGTCCTAGTAGGACTCCCCTCCCTCCTTGGCCGACGGATTGGGGAGGGGGGAGGAGTCCTCCTCCCGCACGACTCCTTGTCTTTCCCCACAAGGACTCCTTGATCCCTTTCTTGGTTTTCAAGCAAACTCCAAGAAATCTTCCAGAACCTTCCAGAACATTCCGAAACCTTCTAGAATCCTCATACAAATACCCCAGAACATTTCTTAACTCAGAAAATGATCCCCAATATATGAATCTTATTCTCCGGACAATTCCGGATCTCCTCATGATGTCCTGGATCCAATCCGAGACTCCGAACAACATTCGGTCTCCAACGCACATTCCATATCTACTTAAAACAACTTCGAACCTTAAGTGTGTCACCCTACGGTTCGTGAATATGTAGACATGACAAAGACACATCTCCTATCAATAACCATCAGCGGGACCTGGAGATCCATAATGGCTCCCACATACTCAACGATGACTTCATGATCGATAGAACCATTTACATACGAAACCAATTCCCTTTGTCTCGCGATACTATACTTATCCGAGGTTTGATCATGGGTATCTCCATACCTAGTTCTACCTCGTTATTGATAAGTACTCTTTAATCGTTCCATGTTATGTCATCCCTTGTGACCTAGTCACATACTTGCAAGCTAACTAGATGACATTCCACCGAGAGGGCCCAGAGCATATCTATCTGTCATATGGACGGACAAATCCCAATCTTGGTCCATGCGCTTCAACACATACTTTCAGAATACCCAATGACACCTTTATAACCACCCAGTTACGAAGTGGCGTTTGATGTCATCAAAGTACCCATCCGGTGATGGTGATTAACACAACCTCATGGTCGAAGGATTAGGTTACTATGCATTTAAAAGCTTATAGCAATACGAACTTAATGACTTGATCTTATTCTACGCTTACTATGGGTGTGTGTCCATCACATCATTCTCCTAATGATATAACCTTGTTATTAATCACATCCTAATGTCCATGATCAGGAAACCATGATCATCAATTAATCAACAAGCTAGTTCAACAAGAGGCTTACTAGGGACTCTTTTATGTTTACAAAACACACATGTATTAGTGTTTCCTAATAATACAATTATAGCATGGGATGTAAACATTCATCATAAACACAAAGATATAATAATAACCACTTTTATTATTGCCTCTTGGGCATATCTCCAACAAAAATAGCATATGAGACAACAGAATTACAACGGTCATATAGTACCTCAGAATCCAGTTACTACAATACACCACTTTATTTCAAAACAGAACTCCTTTAACTTAAGAGCTCCATAAACTTATACTTATTACAAACTTATGAGCTCAACTCTTTGTTGAAACTTATACAGAGACAATAAATTGTAATGATAAGTTAAGTACCATTGAACTAATTGACCACAATACATTGTTCCATCAAAGAGAAGAGCCCTTCTTAGACTTATGGGGAGATGGTGCCATAACGGTCCCAATTCCAGGATCAAAAGCTTTCTGCCAATCCCATGCTAGCAACATGTTCTTTGAACACACTGGGAGGCAGGCCTTTCGTAAGTGGATCCGCTAACATTGTGTTAGTCCTTATATGCTTAATACTTATTTTCTGATCCTGGATTCTATCTTTCACATCATGATACTTGATGTCAATGTGCTTGGCAGCACCACTTGACTTATTGTTACTCGAATAGATCACTGCGGGTTGATTATCGCAGAAAAGAGTGAGTGGCTTAGATATACTAGCGATCACCCTTAAACCCGGAATAAAATTCTTCAGCCATACTGCCTACCCAGTTGCCTCATAACATGCCACAAACTCTACATGCATTCTTGACGATGTAGTAACACTTTGCTTGGTGCTTTTCCAAGAAATAGCTCCTTCTGCTAGGGTGAAAATATAACCCGATGTGGATTTCTTAGTGTCAACACACCCCGCAAAATCAGCATCTGAATAACCCACCACCTCGAGGTTATCAGTTCTCTTATATGTGAGCATGAGGCCTTTAGTGCCTTGCAAATAGCGCAAAGCTTTCTTAGCAGCCTTCTAGTGATCCAACCCTGGATTAGACTGATATCTACCAAGCATCCCGGTTATAAAAGCTAAGTCAGGGCGAGTGCACACTTGTGCATACATCACACTTCCAATATTGAAGCATAAGGAACTGACTTCATTTGCGCAGATTCATAATCATTACTTGGGCACTGGAAAGTCCCAAACTTATCACCCTTGACAATAGGAGCAGGCGAGGCTGAGCACTTATGCATATTAAACTTTTTGAGTACATTCTCAATGCACGCTCTTTGTGATAGCCCCAAGATTCCTCTGGATCTATCTCGGTGAATTTGAATGCCTAAGACATAAGCGGCTTCACCGAGATCCTTCATATCAAACTTTGAGGAGAGAAACCTTTTAGTTTTCAGCAGCATATTCTTATCGCTACTGGCTAAGAGTATGTCATCAACATATAGTATTCAGGAAGACAAAATTGACCCCCCTGAACTTCACATAAATGCAATTGTCCACTTCATTCTCTTTGAAACCAAAATTCTTTATCACTTGATCAAACTTGAAGTACCATTGCCTTGAGGCTTGCTTTAATCTATAAATGGATTCCTTAAGACTACATCCTAAGTGTTCCTTCCCTTCCATAACAAAACCTTCCGGTTGAGCCATGTAAACATCCTCATGTAAGTCACCATTCAGAAATGCCGTTTTGACATCCATCTGATGCAACTCCAAATCATAATGAGGCACAAGTGCCATAATAATTCTGAACGAGTCCTTAGAAGAGACAGGTGAAAAGGTCTCATTATAATCAATACCTTCTCTTTGAGTGAAGCCCTTAGCCACAAGCCTTGCTTATAGACCCATCTACTGCCCACAGTTTTGGCTCCTTTAGAGATTTCTACTAAGTCCCATACATCATTAATGCTCATGGACTTCATTTCATCTTTCATAGAATCAAGCCATTCTGACGAATGATCACTTTGTATGGCTTCCCTTAAACGATGCAGGATCATCATTCAACATCGACTCATTCATATCCTCACTCATATAAGTGACATAATCACCAGAAATGGCGGACTTTCTAGCCCGCTTAGACCTTCTGAGCGGTACATTATTTGGTACCTCAACCACAACTTCAGGCTGCTGAGCATCTTCCGTAGAAGTATCATTAGGTATGGTCTCTGGCGGAATCACTAGTATCTCAGCAGGGGTAGGATTAACAGTCTTTTCAACTAGAGGTATAACCTCATCATGAATAGGAAACACTGGCTCTTGGATCATAGGGATCAGAACATAATCCCGTTTCTCCTCCAAGATTATTTCCCTAGGAGTCACACTCCCCCTCATCATATCACTTTCCAAGAACACAGCGTGTCTTGTTTCAACAAACTTAGTGAATTGCTTCGGACAATAGAAACGATATGCCTTAGATTTGTCAGGATAACCAATAAAGTGGCAGTTGACAGTCTTGGGGTCTAACTTTCCCATAATTGGATTGAAAACTCTTGCCTCACTAGAGCAGCCCCACACATGCAAATAACTCAGGGTAGGTTTTCTCCCAGTCCATAATTCATATGGCGTTTTCGGCACCGATTTGCTGGGGACCTTATTAAGAATATGTGCAGCTGTCTGTAGAGCTTCTATCCATAAACCAAGCGGCAAAGTGGAGTTACTTAACATACTTCTTACCATATCCATAAGAGTACGATTCTGTCTTTCAGCGACTCCATTTTGCTGAGGTTCGCCTGGTGCTGAATACTGAGCAACAATACCATTTTCCTATAGCAAAAGGTCCAGGAATTTGGCCATAAGAAGTGTGTCTACCATAGTACTCACCACCACGATCAGACCTTACAACTTGGATCTTTTGACCAACTTGATTCTCAACTTCAGCTTTAAATATCTTGAACTTTTCTAATGCCTCAGATCTTTCTTTAATAGGATAGATGTATCCAAGGGAGAAGTCATCAGTGAATGTTATGAAGGAATCAAAACCATCCACTGATCTCACATTAAACGGACCACAGATATCCATGTGAACGATTTCTAAAACTTCCGTGCTTCGATTTGCTCCTTTCTTGATTCTCTTAGTATATTTCCCTTTGATGCAATCAATACAATGATTCAGATCCGCATCCGAGAAATCCAAAGGATGAAGGACTTGCTCCTTAATGAGACGCTCAATTCTCCCCCTCGAATATGGCCCAAACAATAGTGTCATAGTTTCTAAGAAGTCTCATCATCATCTCGCTTACGCTTGGTACTAACATTCACATTAGAAGAGGCATCAACTTCATTTAGGGAATCACTTAAGGAAACAAGATAAAGTTTGTCTTGTCGGAAGGCAAGACCAACATTATTATTGTCAAACATAATTATACATCTCTTGTTCCCAAAGTCACAGTGAAAACCATCATCATCTAAGCATGAGACAGACACAAGGTTTCGTCTCATAGAGGGTACAATACGTAAACGAAGCATTACGTAAACGAAGCATAAAGCCGCTATGGAGCATAAGTGTGAACTCTCCAATAGGCTCAGCCTCAACCTCAACACCATTAGCAACTATAATGGTTCTTTCCCATCTTCTTAGGGTCCTTTTCGTATCGAATCCCTGTAAGGACTTTGCAACATGAATTGTTGCACCTGAGTCAACCCACCATATATTGGTGGCATAATTAACATAAAGGGATTCGTCAACAAAGGTTATAACATTAGTACCTTTCTTATTGAGCCATTTCATGAACCCAATACAATCCCTCTAGATATGTCCACTTTTTCCACAAAAGCGACATCCATTGGGATCTTTACCATCAGCATTAGGGTGTGCATCTGCATTAGGAGCTCTGTTAGGATTCTGTTGCTGAAAGAACTTAGAAGATTGCCCTTTATCTTTAAACTGAGTAGGTTTAGGCTTCATAAACTTTTTCTTCTTCTGAGAATGCTTGAACTGATTGACATGGTCAACTCGTCTAGCTTTAAGCCTTTCCTCCTCTTGTACACATCTAGCCATCATTTCATCCATGCCCCATTTAGAATCCATCGCATTGTAATTGATGGTAAACAAAGAGAACTCCGTGGGCAATGATGACATAATAAAATGGACAAGGAAACCTTCAGAGATTTCCATTTCCATTGTCTTAAGTTTAGTGGCCATGTTGATTTTCCTCATGATATGTTCTCTTAGACTCCCAGTTGGATCATACCTTTCATCAATAAGCCTTCTAATGAGGCTTGTTGCATAAATTTTGGATGATCCCTTAAACTGGTCCTCAATCTTTCCAAGGTAACCCTTGGCAGTCTGAGAGTCTGAAACAGCTCCCCTCATACTCTGAGTGATGGATCCCTTAATGATCATGAGACACTTATGATTTGAATCCTCCAACTTAGTTTTCTCATCATCATAAACCCTTTTCAGGGCATCATAATTTTCATCACCTTCAGTAGGTGTTGTAAGAGGATCCTTAAGGAGGACATAATCAATATTCAGCAAAGCTAAAGTGATCTCAAGCTTTTCCTTCCAAGTACCAAAATTACTACGAGTCAACTGTTCTATGCCATTAATAATACCAGCAATTTGAGAGGCATTAGATGCTGCAAAAGAAAACAAATGCTTTGGTTAAGCATAACTATTTCATACTCCTTTTATCAATCTAGTCTACATCAGCTTTGGCCAAAAATAGACATGATCAATAAAATTATGTGATCAAAATATCTGCCAATCAGCTTTGGCCAGAATGACAGATATAAGCCACACTTCATTAAATCCTTTCAGATATAAAATTATTTTCATCAGTCTGGAGAACATCAGCTTTGGCCAGAAGTGAACCAGACTAATAAAAATTTCATGGTCAAAATATCCATCAATCAGCTTTGGCCAGAATGATAGACATAAGCCATGCTTAATTAGAGGATTTCAAACTTTATTTTGCAGCAAAACAATATCATCACAATTTTTGAAGAAGAACACAAAAGAAACAACTAAATATAATAAACATATCAAAAAGAATTAACTTATCATAATGAAACACATTCAACTTACTTAAGTGAGATACAAAATTGCATGACAAAAGAATAATTTGTCACACAATTGTGTTCCATAATTGACATAATGAAAAGATATGCCAAAACTTAGCCCCAAAAACCATTTATATAAGCCCTAACTTATAAACATTATTTCTTAAATTTTAAAGAAAAAAGGGAAAAACATAAGACAAAACTTCCGGACTGGGCTGGAAAAGGCCCAACCCGTCTCCCCTTTTCCTCCCCTTAGCGACCCACCAGGCCCGTTAAGTAGCTGAGGCTGTGGGGCATTGGATCGCATCCAACGGCAGAGGACACGCCGGGTCGGAACAAAACCGACCCACGACAACCCCCACGCGAACCCTAGCCTCATTTCCCCCTCCCCTTTCCTCTACTTCCCCGCGGTGGGCGAGAGAGAGCGAGCAGCGGCGGCGAGCACCAGCACCAGAGGAGGAGGTGTGACAGCGCCGGTGGGCGCCTCTCGCCGGAGTCGCGTGTAGTCAGCGCACGACTCTGTCGAGCGGTGCTTGCCGGTGCCCTATTGCGCCACAGCCGTGAGCAAGCGATCGGCGATGACGAGCGACGGCGACGAGCGCCAGCACCACTAACTGCGGTGTCGGCCAGGCCCCCATGCCGGAGCAGCGGGCGGCTTCGGACGGCTCCCTCTGCGCGAAGACGACGGCGGCAGGCAGGCATCCCTGCACCAGCGTCGATGGCACCGTGCCAAGTCCGGCGCCGCGGTGAGCTCCTACGGCAGCAAACGACCGAGAGAGCTCCATCACGGCCCAATGTGGTGGATGGCGAGGCTGCACGGGCTCGAGAACGAGCGTTCCTGCCGGCTTGAGACGGTGGCTCTGGCGCTGCCGTGGCTAGTGACGGCGACAAGGCCTGTAAGGTAAGCATCCACCACCACTTAGTCATTAGATTAGGGTTAGGGTTTGTCTGATTTGGGAATTTAGGATTAGGGTTCATCTGAAATGATGAACTAGGGTTAGGGTTCATCGATCCGATGAACTAGGGTTAGGGCTTCTTGAGTAATTGGGGATTAGGGTTAGGGTTTGCACCAGTAACACAAATCCCCACATAAAAATTGCATAACAGCAACCCTAGGACCTATTCTTGATCTGTTAGGGCTCAAAATTAGAAGTTTTAGGGCTAAAACCTCAACTTTATGCAGTTCTTGATCTGAAACAAGAACTTGAATAGAAACCAGAAAGGACAAGCACACTTAAGAATAAAACCTTAATAAAGAGGGCTCAAACTTGTAGCTAGGTGTTCTGATACCACTGTTAGATCCCAAAGGATCACCTAGCTCAAGAAAAAGACACACTAGATAAGATCAGAGGTGTGTACCTTGATCTGGAGGTCCAGCCATGGCCTCCTCTTGATCTGCTCCACCTGAATCTTCTTAATGATGGTGAGAGGTCCTTCCTAGTGTTGTAGGTGTTGTGCTTGATCAGAGAGAGAGAGAGAGAGAGAGAGAGAGAGATTGTGTCTCAGCTGTGACCGATCCTCTATTCATGGTCTAAGGATTAGGACATTTCGTTTCTAACAATTGCAATGTGAACTAAGTGACATGATCGTGTTGCAACAATCATCGGTGGGAAATATCCATCATATCATTCTAAATGATATGACTTCATTGTCAGTTGGCTTCAATAACACCATGATCAGGAAACCTTGATCATTAGATACCCAATGATCTAGTTGAATAGAGGCTACTAGGGACCTGAGTTTGTTTATATACCACACTTGTATCAATGTTTTCGCTTGATACAATTATAGCATGATGTAAAACTTTTATGAACTAATGAGATATGATAATAAAACCCTTTATTATTTGCCTCTAGGGCATATCTCCTTCACTAAGTAACATGAACACATCTGATTTAGGTAGCATCATATTTTCATGTATATTAGAAAGAATTACTAAGAACGAATGTACCTGATAATTAATAAGACATGCACAAGCTCTTATGGGAGGTCCTTGCAATGGGGGTGTAGGTACATTGGGTGTATCAGTAGTAGGGATGTCCTCATCAGATGGAAATTGGTCAAGACCCAATTTGTGGTGCCCAACAAAAGGGAGGAGCATTTTGGAAGAGGGTTTGGGGTCACTTCCATGAGCATCGTTTATTTCCTCTCTACAAATTTTTGAGTGATCGGAGTGACATTTCCCTTCAAAAGAGGTGGGGGTTTATCTCGACCGAGTGTAGCAAGTTTCAAGGTGCGCATGATCATGTGACTGGCCAGCCAATAAGTGGAGTTGGTGCACAGGACATGGTGCTCCAAGCATTGTCTTACTTCCAAGAGAAGTATGATAACAAGCCATTCATTTTCATACATTGTTGTCTACTCATCAAGAAGTGTCCCAAATGGGAAGAGATCTACGAGGCCTTCAAGAGAGAGAGAGAGAGAGAGAGAGAGAGAGAGAAGGAAAGAAGCATGCCAATGATTTCTCGGTTGTCAATCTTGAAGAGGCTGCAGCAACTGAGGGACCGAGCGCCAACCGTATGGGTCGTACGAGGGGGCACACAACTAGCAAGCAAGACCTTGTTTGTGGTTCCAATAACGTTGCATTGCATTCCACCTTGACGGAGTAGATTGCCAATAAGGAGGTGGCAAATGAGAGGAAGCGCACGATGAAAGAAGAACAATTGAAAAGCTTCATAGAATTCTAGAAGGATATTGATTTCTCTTTGTATTTTGGTGTTGGTGACAACTTCAATTGTGGTTTAACCATGTGTCTAAGTTGCAGGTTTTACTTACAGACGGTTTAGTGTGTGGACTCCTCTCTTGAAGGTTCTTGAAGATGGTGTCTCTTATTTGCACTTTCTCTCTATTTTATGTTTTAGGGGACCGTATTATAAAGAGGGGGTCCACCTAGCAAGGTTGTGGGAAATCACGTTTTCATGCATAGACCATTCTTGCACATCCATAGTCTTCCTATTTTTCAGCAAGAGAGTGATATTTTGAGGTAGTTGAGCCTTTTCTGTCCTGACCGGAAGTACCGGCCAGGCGCCAGTAGTTCCGCTCGCAGATTTCTGCAGGGCTGGCCTGGCAGTAGTTCTGACTCAAGATCCGATAGAAGTTCCGCTCAAGTTTAGGGACTCTCTGTTTGAGAGTGTCCTATTTGACGGAAATAACGCCGAAAGTTGTCCGGTAGTACCGGTCAGAAGGTTCAGTCACCCTCTGACTAGAACTTCCGGCTAGCACTACATGGCCAACTCTCTTGAGCGGTACTACCGCTATGCACCGTTAGTTCCGGTCAGGAACCCCGCAACCCAGTACTTCCGACGCCAATTCTGATCCAAATTCCAACGGTGATCGATATCGCTTCAGTACACTTCTATGTTGAAGTGTCATATTTGTCGGAATTTGGGATGTAACTTTGTCGGTAGTATCGGTTAGTTAGTTCCGCTGGTCTTAGCCAGAATTTCTGGTCGGACCAGGAGCAACTCCTTCAGCTTTAGAGCCGTTGGAGCGTGCCCACCAGAAGTACCGGCCGCCCGCCGGTAGTACCAGTGGTGTCGTGGGGGCTGGTAACAGCCCAGTTTGAAGGAGGCCTATTTAAGTCACCCTTCTTCCTCCTCCCATCTTATCTATCCGTTTTCTCTCTCCTCCATTAATACAAGAGCTTCAACTACCTAGATCTATCTCCCTAGCCACTCAAACCTCTTGATATTTTGAGGAGTGGGAGAGGTGTCCTAGATCTACACTCCCACCAAAGAAATCGTGATTTCCCCCACCCATGCCTAGTGGATCTTGTTACTCTTGGGGTTCTTGGAGCCCTAGACGGTATAGGCCATCGTCGGAGTTGGGGAAATTGTTATGAAGCTTCGTGGTGTTGTTGAGGGCCACCAATTGAGTTGTGGAGTCTCCCCTCAACCTTGTTGTGAAGGTTTCGGTTGGCGTCTTCAAGGTCACCGGTTAGTTGATTGTTAGGCCGCCTTTGTTGTGGTGCTCACTAGAGAAGGTGAGGCCTTTGTGGCGCTCGAGTGACCTTGTGTGGCCCCGACACCTCTCCAATATAGACGTAGCTTCCTTGGAAGTGAACTATGGAAATTACATGTAACATCTCAAAACTTCAATCCAAGCTTATCAAGATCCAAATCATCAATTTTTAGGGTTAACAAAAACTTTGCCAAATTAAAAATGAAAGCATTCATGTGTATGTGCATTTCAATTAGGAATTGATTTGAATTGCCATGGTTCTGTGATCCATTGCTTGTAAAATGTTTCTTAGGTGATTTAAACATCATCTACATCATTCCCAAACTTTTCCTAAAGAAATTCAAATCAAAAACAATTAAAAAGGAGGAATGGTCATTTTCGCCATTTTAATCCACTACACTACTTTGAGTGTTCCTAGCACTCATTTCTGAACAAAACAATTCATGATCTTTGCACCCCTTGCTAGTACACATAATGAGGTACCAAGGCCCACCTTTTGATCTGATAAAAACATTCTTTTGCTTTTTTGAATGGCATGTGAAAATTGAATTCAATGCATATGCATAGATCACCCCTATTTGAAAAACCATGAAAATGAGCTCCACTTTCAAAACCCTTGCAACCAGAGACTACCTAGCACTAGTGTAGATCACCCAAAAATTTTGAAACCAAAATTCGAAAGTTTACTTCTTGCGGCCATTTCATCAAACAGGTTGCAGGCACAAATCTGGCCAAATTCAAAACACTATTTTGAGCAGTGATTTTGGTCACCATTTGGGCCTAACTCTGTCCCCTTGTTCCCCCAGTGCAACCCCTACCCTTTGCTAGGCCGGCCAAGCCCTGTGCACACGACCAAATGGACATGGCCATTAAGGCCGAGCACCTTGAGCACCCTCACCGGTGACATCGCGCCACAGCAGCCGCCAGCCTCTCTCACCTTGTCTAGCATGTCGCCAGTGGTCCACCTCCACCGTCCAACCAGCCCCAGCCCAGAGACAGAGACCAGAGCGGCCAAGAACTGCCGCGCCCGGAGCTGGTCGACCATGCCGACGCCGCCTACAGAGCGCGCCCTGTCCCCGCGTGCACAGACCGCCCCTGGGCCGCAGCCCGCTCCTACCGCTCCGCCGGGACCTAGGGAACACCCCAGACACCCCCCGTTGGCCGCCCAACGCACCCCAGCCACCGCTCGCCGTCGAACCCGCAGCCTCTGCCGTCTAGAGCGCGTGACGCTCCCGACCAGCACAAAGCTCGCCTTGCCGCACCTTTAAGCCTCAGCGCACCGCCAGGAGACAGGCCACCGTCCCCTACCTCGAGCCACGCTGCTAGCCCCCTGTGCCGCCCTCGCCGGAGTCGCCTGCCCACACCGCTCAGTCTCACCGTCGGGCTTATATAAGCTGGCCTCCCCAGCCTCTTTTCTCTACACCCACTCACTCCCCACCTCTCACTGAACCTCACCCACCTCTCGCCGACGCCGCTCGAGCTCTGCCTCGCCGGAATTGGAGCCGGAGCCGCCGCAGCAGCAGGAGAAGGGCGCCTACGATTTAGGGCACCCCAAGCTCCGCCGCAACCGCGCCTCGCCTTGCCGTCGTCTTCCAGCCCATTTTCCCGCCTCACCAACCTTGTTGGAGCCCTGGTATGCCCCCAGTTGACCCCCACCGCAGCGTCTAGGTCAAGTTCTCGCCGGAGTAATCCGTCGACGATGATGAACCCCCACCATTAGATCCCCTTTTAATCGTGCGACCTAGAATGCTAGATACCATTTCGGTGTTTTTGTGCCGCTGACTGGTGGAGCCCACATGTCAGCTGAGCCCCGCACCGCGGAGCACCACTGGGCCGGCCCATGTTTGTTCCCGCGCTAGCCCAGCCGTTCAAATTTGGTTTTTTCTTTTTAAGTTGAATCTAGTTTCTGTCCTCTAGTTTAAAAATTAATTCAAAGAGTTTTAGATATCCATTTTGCATGAAATCAATTTTGCTAGAAAGGTATTAAGATGATCTATCCAAGCCCGTTGGATTTAATTCAATTAGAGTTATAGATCTCTCCTAATAAAAATAATAAAATAGAAGCATTTGCACCTTGCAACTTTTTTATAAAATCAACCAAGTTAGCTTTTGAGTTGATTCCAACTCTCAAAAATCACATTTCATCAGATCTATCTAAATATGTAATAATATTAAGGTTTACATGCAGTGACTTTGGACTAGTACCAAAATAATGCTATATAGGCATTTCTAGTCACTTTAAATCATTAAATAATAAACTTGAACCAAAGTAATATTGATCCAACCTTTAATTCTCATTCCCATGTGTTAAGATATGTGGTGATGACATGTGTGAATATGAGCCCATATTTTAAATGGAGAATATTAAATTTTAGTTAATTTTTCAATGAGTAGAAATAACTTTTCTAAAATAAAAAGGATGAAACTATTGAATTAAACTTCTGATGCTTGTGATGAGAATAGATCATCAAATGTGTGTCTTAGAATGCTATTTATCCTAGTTAAGTATTGTTTGGTGATTGTGTACTCCGTATGTCTTTATAGACGATAGTACCGACCAAGCTTTCGAGGAGGAGGAGTTCTACCAAGAAGAAGAAGAAGAAAACTTCAACCACTGCACTTCACAAGGCAAACCACCATTAACAATGCAAGTTAACACTTGCAAGTTGAGTGCTTAGCAAGCTAGGATCAAACTAGATGGTTTAGCCAAGATGCCTTAGGCATGCCTTGATCACACTCCTTTGACTATTAGTACCCCAAGTCTTATTTACAAGTTTCACCTCCCTTAGTTTACACAAAGTTCTTTACTTGTTTTAAAGGTAACATAAAAGTATAAAACTTGACCTATTTAGAAACCCTTTAGATGTCATTCTATGGCATGAGATTGAACCCATCTTTTCAACCTTAGTGAACACTCTTAACTTAGTAGTTTAAAGTAGATCAAAAACTTGAGTCACTTTAGATGGGAACACTTGGTGAAAATGAATTATGAAAACCTTGGAATGATGAGTCATTCTATTGAGATGTTTTGACATGTGTTGAGAAACACAAATGGTTTATGATGGTGAAAATGTTGAGGCATGAGCCTTAACCCTTTTATAAAACTGATGGTTGGATTTGGATGCGATACCATTCCAAATTTACCGTACAACCACACTACCTGAATTGGGTAAGGCTTAGCTAGAAATTTATATGCATTAGTATTAGTTCCCTCGCGGGAGAGGTTTGAGCTGATGCTACCTCTCAATGTTGTCCACCTATGTAGTGCCCAAGATGACAGATGGTCATGGTTGGGAAGCCATGCTCATAGGAGAGGTGCTTATACTAGGGTGTGTAAAGGGAAGGTTATGTTTGATTATCTGCATACTAGGTATGATGATTCAGGGTTATCCCTGACAGATGTATCGAATCTTGTGGTGAAAGTGTACCACCTCTGCAGAATGTCAAACTATTCGAATAGCCGCGTCCGCGGTTATGGACAGTTGGAATGGTCATACTGTTTCGTTGTTAGATGTTTTCCAAATAACTTGAAATGAATGATGAATCTTGACTTGACCACAACATGGTTGTGTTTATCACAATAGCTTCCCAACTTAAGTGATTCTAGAGCTTTACTTTATCTTTCTTTGCTTCAGAACTCAGCTTAGGTTTCAAACTTAACTTTATAGTTAAACTTAGATTTAGCACTTTAATTTAGAACTATATTTCTTGTTAGAGGTAGTTTGCGAGTACTTAAAGAGTACTCATGGCTTTTGTACCTGGCTATTCTCATGGCCAGACTATGAAGGAGACTATCAAGATGATGGCCAGCAGGACGGCTATGATAACTAGGACTATCTGCCTTCGTCAGCATTGCCTGTGCCCCTGAAGATGGACCCCACCGCTACGCTTATATTTTATTTCCGCAGCTTGTTGTATTAAGACTGGATCATGAGATCCTTATTTGTGTAAGACCTTATGTATGGTTTGTAATGGATGATGTACTGTGATATCCAATCCGTTATGTCTCGCAAAAATGGTAACCCTGGGATTGCGAGGTATGGCATAACGGGCATCTGGGATTAAAAATCCGGGTGTTGACAAGTTGGTATCAGAGCCATCCTGACCATAGGAGACCCTAGTTAGAATGGACGTCTGAACAAAAACTTAATTTCAAAACCAAAGGAAGTATTTACAAAAAATATCTCTTCTCTTATCCTTGTGGGTTCACTCTTTCTCAAAAATTCATGTTCCTCAAAATTCTTACACTACTACTTAAAATTTGACACACTTGATCACTTCACTAACTTCCTCATCCTAAATTCTTGTAGATGGAGACTCGGTTCAGCAAGTTTTACCAGTTGGGAAACAGAGGTCAGCTGATCTTCGAGAGGGATCTGGACTCACTGTCAGAGTTACTGGGACACCCGCACCCGGAGTTTCTTGGAGCTCAACTTCCAGGACCCCTAGGAGGAGACCTAGAGTGGCTAGTCACCGCAGATCTTAGAGGGAGCATTGAAGCACCAACTTCTGGGAGAATTCGGTTCTCCGTGAGAGAGAACAACTGGCTAGATGGATTAGCCAGGGCAATGCATGAAGCTCTCGCACGTCTTTGTGCCGTCAGCGTCAACAAGATCCAAGGAACTCGTTTTGCTCACTATGCAATACGTAACTTCATGGGAATGCCGATGGAGATGCCAAGTCACCCAGAGTTGAGGCGTCAAGTGGAGAATCTTGACTTCTTGCTTCATGACAGCTAGCAGGAACTGGACAATGCCAGAGAGTTAGCCAAACAGAACCGTGCCATTGCCGACCAGAAGGCCCAGACTTTCGCACTGCTTGTCCAGGATCACCAGTCTCTTCGCCGCCAGCATGCCAAGAAGGATCGCACCATCGCCCGTCTTCGCAAGAAGGTGGACGACCTCGAGAAGACCGTCAAGGAGCAGGAAGCTCAGCTTGCCGCCAAGGAAGAAGAAGATGAGGGTGGAGACATCCAGGGAGACATGGATTCTTACCTCAGCAATGATGATGACTTTCTGGAGGAGGATGCCGTGGACTTCTACACTGATGATGAGGTCTCCGACTTCATCGACGATGAGTAGATTGCACTAGAGTACTGTTGTAGCGTGAGATGTATTGGTCTCACTGTATCGTAGCTTACAAAATGGTTCTTTAAACCATCTGTTGTCCCTTTGATTGTTTTGGTGTGTGTTGTATCGTGTGCTTGCTTGCATGAATGAAATGAAGTTAGTTGAAAAACCTGAGTCTAACTCAAAGTTTTAGATTTTGAAACCCAAAACCATGAACCTTAGAATTTCCCTCTTACCCCTATATCCTTCTCAATCTTCAGATGACTCGTGGAAACCAAGGAGGGAGCAGCTCGTCGCAAGACCCCATGCTGCAGATCTTGCAGAATCTCATCGTAGACCGTGAAGCAAGCAGGGCAGAACACCAAGCCAACTTAGCAACACTTCAACAGATCGCCTAGATGGCCCTCAACAACCAAGGGCATGGAAATCAGGATCACCAGGGATCCAAACTCAAAAAAATTCAGAACACCAATCCTCCAATCTTCAACCAATCTGAGAACCCATTAGATGCTGATGACTGGTTACAAACCATGGAAAACAACTTAGAAGTTGCAAGAGTTGATGAAAATGAGAAAGTTCTCTTCGCCACCCACTATCTGGCAGGAGATGCAAGAGCTTGGTGGAATAGCATCCGCAATATGAACCATGGTCAAGTGATAACATGGGAAGCATTCAAAGTCAAGTTCAGCCGCACCCACGTGCCGCAAGGTCTAGTCAACAGAATGACAGATGAGTTCCGCAAATTAAAGCAAGGAAGAATGACTGTGGTGGAGTACCGTGACAGATTCATGTCACTTGCCAGATATGCACCTGATGAGATCAACACGGAGGCCAAGAAGAAGGAGAGATTCTTGAACGGACTGCATGATGAGATGCAGCCTGTCCTCGTCAACATCCGTTTCCAGGATCTCGAAGAGCTAGTCGACTCTGCCATTCAGATGGAAGGGAAGATTAACCAGGAAAACGACAACCGCAAGCGTCGTATGATGCAGCAGTATGGATACAGTAGTCACCAGAAGTACCGTCCCAACTCTTCATCGGGATATGCACCAAGGAACAACTGACCCCAACGTCTCGCCCAAGCTACCCCAACCGTAGCGGAGGCAATGGGAAGCCCGGAGGAAACAATCACAACTCCGGCAATGCCAACAACTTCAACCGTGCGCCTCCCAAGAACACCGGCAACAACAACAACACTGCACCTAGAACTGGTAGCAATGCTGTGCCTGTCACAGTCAAGGACAAGTCCCAGATCACTTGTTTTGAGTGTGGAGTGAAGGGTCACTACTCCAATGAGTGTCCCAAGAAGACTACAGCCAATGCCAATGTGAATGCCCCAGCTCAGCAGCAGCGCCGTGTTCAACCAGGAAGAAGATTTGCCCCAGGGAACCCACACAACTGCAACGGCCGTCTCTTCCACATGAACGCAGGAGAAGCCCAGGAAGCGCCCGATGTAGTGCTGGGTATGTTTTCTGTCAACTCAGTTTTAGCAAGAGTATTGTTTGATTCGGGCGCATCGCATTCATTTGTCACCGAAGAATTTGCATGCACTAGTAAGATTCATCCCACCAACTTGAAGCATGTCATGATAGTTCAAATCCCTGGTTCAACAACCAAAGCTAGAAAAATTTGCAAAGCTATACCTATCAGAATACATGGGATGGATTTTTATGCCAACCTAATTGTACTTGGAACCAAAGGATTGGAAGTAGTACTAGGTATGGACTAGATGTCAAGGCATAAAGGACTGATAAACTGTGCTAAGAAAGCCATCACCATGACCAGTAGTTCTGGAGTCAGAGTAGAGCATATCTCTGAAACCTTACCCCGTAAATTCAAGTGCAACAAGAGTGTATCCCTGCCCACCATAGACCAGGCTAGAGTAGTCTGTGAATACCCCGACGTATTCCCAGATGAATTGCCAGGTATGCCCTCGAATAGGGATATTGAGTTCATTATCGAACTAATCCCCGGAACCAGACCCATAGCCCAGAGACCCTATAGCATGAACCCCTCAGAGTTGTGGAACTGAAGAAGTAGTTGGATGCCATGTTAGAGAAAGGCTTGATTCAACCAAGCGCATCACCATGGAGATCACCAGTGTTATTCGTTGACAAGAAAGATGGAGGCAACCGTCTGTGCCTAGATTACAGAAAGTTGAATGATGTCACCATCAAGAACAAGTACCCCTTGCCAAAGATAGAGGATCTATTTGATCAGTTGACTGGAGACCGGGTATTCTTAAAGATTGATCTTAGGAATGGTTATCACCAACTTAAGATTCGTGCAACGGATATTCCGAAGACTGTCTTTACTACTCGCTATGGTTTATACGAGTATATAGTTATGTCTTTTGGATTAACCAATGCCCCTGCTTATTTCATGAATCTCATGAGTAAGATCTTTATGAATTTCCTAGATAAGTTTGTAGTTGTCTTTATCGATGACATCCTTATCTACTCCAAGTCAGAAGAAGAGCATGAGCAACATCTGAGAGTTATCCTAGAAACCCTGAGAGAGCATTAGTTATATGCCAAGTTCAGCAAGTGTGAGTTTTGGCTGAAGGAAGTAGGATTCCTAGGACATATTGTGTCTGGCGGAGGAGTCTCTGTGGATCCCGTCAAGATCAAAGATGTCGAAGAATGGGAAGCCCCAACCACTCAAACCCAAGTCCGTGCATTTCTCGGATTAGCGGGATACTACCACAAGTTCGTAGAAGGATTCTCAAGCATCGCCAGACCCATGACCCAATTATTGAAGAAGGACAAGAAGTTTGAATGGACAGACAAATGTGAAGCCAGTTTCCAGGAGCTGAAGAAGAGATTGATATCAGCCCCAATATTGGTCATGCTAGACATCAAGAAGCCATTTGATGTGTATTGTGACGCGTCCAAGATTGGTCTAGGATGTGTATTGATGCAAGAAGGCAAAGTTATCGTGAATCTGTCTCGACAACCGAAGCAGCATGAGCAGAACTATCCGACTCATGATCTGGAGCTAGCAGCTATGGTTCTAGCATTGAAGACATGGCGTCATTATTTGATGAGCAATCGCTGTGAGATTTACTCAGATCACAAGAGCTTAAAATATATCTTCACTCAGAAGGAGCCAAATATGAGGCAAAGGAGATGGATAGAGTTAATCAAGGATTATGACCTTGACATTCACTATCACCCTGGCAAAGCCAATGTGGTAGCGGATGCTCTTAGCAGATTGCTATGTAGGCTTAACACCATGATCAAGGAGAAGCAACCAAGTTTGCACGAAGAGTTGGAGCAGTTCAGGACTGAATTAGTTAGCAAAGGATTCTTAGCTAGCATTGAACTTCAACCCACTTTGATTAGCCAAATCAAGGAAGCCCAGAAGGGGAATGAAAGTATCGACGGAATCAAACGTCGTATTGGTACAGGAAAGGTACCTGTTTTCACCAAAGACGGAGAAGGTGTACAGTGGTACAAAGGACGTATCTGTGTGCCAGCAGATTCTGAGCTGAAGGAAGTTATCATGAAGGAAGCTCATGATACTCTTTATTCTATCCACCCGGAGGAACAAAGATGTATCAGGATTTGAAAGAGCAATTTTGGTGGCACAAGATGAAGAGAGAAATCGGAAGCTACATCGCCAAATGTGACATCTGTCAAAGAGTCAAAGCAGAGCATCAGAGACCTGCTGGGCTGTTGCAACCACTACAGATTCCGGAATGGAAATGGGATTCCGTCGGAATGGACTTTATCACCGGTTTACCTACTTCTAGTAGGGGAAATGACTCAATCTGGGTCATAGTTGATAGACTGTCCAAGGTAGCCCACTTTATACCTGTGTAACTACCTCGGTGAATTACGCTCTTAGTTAATGCCTGGATGAGCAAGTGGTTAAAATAGTACGGCGGGGCCCAGGGCCACTCACGGTAGACCTTTCGGCCGTCCTAACCACTTTCGAACATCGGGACAAGAACGAGCGGCGTAATCGGCAGGCGAAGGGATCAACTACATACACAAATGAGTATGTTTGCAAGCCACATACAACAGTCCTCAGAGCCATTCCATCTAAAAGAAATAGAAATATTGCAACGCCATACGGCAAGATCCAAATGTCCTAGATAGATATAATAGCTTAGGATAGCTCCTCATACATCACACATCAGAGTATCAGGCGGAAGCAGAAAACAAGATCCGAGTACGGATAAGAAGCAAATTGGCATAAGATGCCCCATAAATAAACACATCCCGCCCACAGATCACACGGATCCCCGTTCCCAGAATCTCTACACCGAATGATCGTTGCCAACATCATCTGTCTCTTCCACCCAGTATCCATCTTGCGGGTACACCTGTTCATCTGAATCAAACAATTTATCATGTGAGACCCTAGGGGTACTCAGCAAGTCTTTATGCCACTAAAGGGGACACAACCTGGGGTGACCCAATTGCAGCAAAAGATAATACCTAACAATTCTACAGATACTCGCTAACCTTCCATCTAACCAATGATAGACGAAAGTCCGTGAATTAAGAACAACAGTTATAACAGTATAACTAACAGATCCATCCTCCTCCTCGCTTACCAACGAGGAAGCGGACGAACATTCCCCCATCATCCGTTGGCAGTTTTATTAACCATTCCATGAGTATTGCACTATTTACTAGTCAAGTACTTAGTCAAATTAAAAGCGGTACTTTAGTTATACTTGTCTATGATCGAGAAACTGTGCTCCAAGTCGTCCATAACCGCGGACACGGCTTTCAGAAAGATTTACCCTCCAGGGGTGCACGAATAGCAACACACACTCGATCAACCTCGGAAAAACCAAATCAAAACCCAACGAGGCATTCACGACAAAGCAATCACAGGATTCAGAAAGATTTCAGGGGGCCACCCCATTAAGCTACCCGCAACGAAGTTGGCCGGCTCCGAGACGGACCCAAGGTTTGTGTCAATGGCTGTAAATGACTGGGAACCCGAAAATGTGACTGGGCTTATCGATACCGCGAAAACATTCCACGATCCAAAACAGTACAGGTGCTCCACGCACAATCTTATTAAAGCAGTAACATGGCATAAGTACAGGATAGTAATAAAGTCCCAAACTAATTGTGGCCCCAAGAAATAAGAATGAATCAAGCTCTGGCTCAGGGGGGTCCATAAGGCCTCCCGGATGTGGATAGCGCGAATAGTCAAGGAACAGGAATCAAGTACTCGGGGTCCTACGGGACACAAGTGAGCATGAAAAACCAAATAGCAGATATTGCTCACCGGTGCCTCTTTCATTAGTTATCCCATTACTACTCAGGTTATGTTGTTTAGGTACCTCGTTATTCATCATACGCTCACATACCCTACTCATGCTTTTCTACGACTCGCATGGCTCAAACAACTCCTGTAGTAATGGCTCATGGGACCGGAACAAGCTTGGTGTGGTTTAAAAGTAAAGGCCATGCAATACTTGGGATTCAATTTAATGCAATCGCGACTCAATGATGCAAGAATAAGATAGAGGCAATAGGTACTGTATGTATGCAAGCATGTGGTAGTGCTTGCCTGGCAGCTCAGCTGAAGCGAGAGATGGATCTAGGTAGTACTCCTGAGATTCCTGGTAATTCTCCTGCTGAGAGTCTATTCGAAGAAGAACCAAACAAACAAGGGCCAACATAAATAAAGTGCACAAGCATATGAATTGAAATGCAACAAGCAACCAAGCATGCCATGATGAATGATGCACAATTACATGGCATTAAAGTAGCATGGCAAAGGTGAGGGGTGGATACAAGAAATAAAGCACTTTATTATTTATTTGACCAAGTTTTATTGCCATAAACAGTTCATATTTTTAATGTTGACATGATGCATGCTTCAATTCAGAACAAGGATTGCATAAATAGAACGGGCTCGTCGCGCTGATCGATTTAGACATATTATTTGTCAAATTTGGAATTATAAAACAAAAGTTATTAATTAAATAAGGAAAAGGGCATTTTCTTGTAATTTTAATCATCTCGAAAATTCAAAGTGTTCAAAACATATTTTGAAGGGCATATTTGAATTCCTCACATCTTTCTGATTCCAAAACATATATTATATGTATTATTTGGATTTGTATTTTAAAAATTATTTGAATCTGAAAAGAATTTGAATTTAAAACAATTTGAAAAAGATTTAGTTTAAAACAGACAATCGGAAAACATTTTACACCGCAGGTAATTCTAGCCTAGACGCTGACGGGTGGGGACACAACGGACTAGGACCACGCGCGAGCGAGAAAACATTTTGCATCGGGCGGAGGCTAGCCCAGGCACTGACAAGCGGGCCCGATGGCGAAGCTGGCCCCACGAGTCAGCGAGAGATGTGGGAGTAGCCCGTCGCGCAGCGGGGACAGAGCGCGGGTTGAGAACCGGGTTTGCTGGGGGGTTTTCTGCAATTTGCCAGGCGGCTGATAGGTGGGGACACTAGGGCTACTGGGAACCTAGGCGTGATCGCCAAATAGCGCGGGGGTCCTTTTTGCAAAATGGTCACGCGAGCGCTGTCTGAACTGACGCTGTCTTCTCTGAATCTCGACGACGCCTGACGACGGCGCAGACTTCCGGTGAAGGTGGCGTCGCATCCGCGGCAAGAGAGCCCTGGCCGCCAAAACGAAAGTTGTAGAGGGAGGCTTCGGCTACGGATTCCGTTTAGAGAGGGTCGGCAGCTGCGGGCTGTGCTGGACGGGGCTCGTCGGTGAACAGAGGGGGAAAACGGTACCTCGGACTGCACTACGGCGGAGCACCTCGCCGGCGGGGGCCAAAAACTGGCGGCGCAAGGCACGAGGAGAGGGGGAAAAATAGGAAGGAACGAGGGGAAGCTCACCTCGATCGATCCCCACAGGACTCGAGGCAGGAGGTGGTCGGAGCGGAGGGGACGGCGAGGACGCGGCAGTGCTGCAGGCGGCGCTCGGTCGTGGGCGGATGTGGGTGATCCTGGGGTCTTCCAGCGGGCGGGATCGTCGACACGGACTGCGGCGGCGCTCCCCGGCGTGTCCTCGGTCACCGGCGAGGATGGCGGCGACGACGGGCCCTCAGACTGGCGGCGGCAGGGAGGAGAGAAGAGAGGGACGGGCAGGGAGCTAGGGTTAGGGAGGAAGCGGCTCGGCGCGAGGATAAGGGGAAGGCTGGCGTGCGGGAGGCGTAGCTGACGCAGCAGACGGATGGGGGGGACGGCTACCTGCTCCCCGCCGCTGCTTCCGTTTGCTGCTGAGAGAGAGGGGGGTGACGGCGTTAGACGGGGGAGAAGAGGAACAGGACGGCGAATCGGTACGGGCTGGGGAGGTGGGCCGAGAGATGGGCCGCGATGGGCGAGGCCACTGGTGGGCTGCTGGCTGCGCTGCAGGTAAGGTTCTCTCCTTTTTTTTATTTCTTTCTTTTTGTTTTATCATCTGATTTGATTTATATTTTTGATTTGTTTCAGATTTAAACCAGCCCAAGGATTCATCTTTTTGGGAGTTTTTGCATATTGGAAAATGGAACAGGGCTAGCTAGGGGATGAGAGACAAGGCTTGGATTAGGCTAAGATGAGGTGGAGGAAAAATAATCATGAAAAAAAAGAAAGAAAGGAGTATGGGAGGGATCCTTCATATAAACATGAATGTAGATGATTAAAATGATAAATGTTGATGAGAGAAAAGAGATGGTGATGATACACAAGACAAGAATCCCTAAAACCAAAAGAAAGCCAAATGGCTAAAGGTGGTGGTACTTTTGCATGGCCCATGCAAAAATAATAATGCCATGATTTATTTTGTGAAAACAATATTAATATTATGGCATTATTCTTATGCATATCCAAGAAGTGGAGATAAATCCAAGCACAAGAATTTAGAGGATTTAATCCACCCCAAACTACATGAGCTAGAATTAAAATATCAAAAGAAAAAGAAATACAAGCTCATGGTTAATGGGATGGTGGAATTATAAGGTGGTGGAAGAGAAAGGTGGTGGAATTGAAATAAAAGATATGCCCCCAACTCAACTTGGGCATTGAATAATATATCAATAACCAAATAGAATATCAAGAGGCAAATACAATTAATAATGCATATGAGAGAAAAACCAAAGAAAGAGGGTTTTATATGATGCTCAAATGCAAGGAGGCATGATGACATGAGCATGATATAATTATGATGCAATAATAATATATATAAAGTAGTCAATATCTTACTAGGACAAGTAGCATTACAATTGTTAGACAATTGGGGTGCTACAACCTGTCAAGACAACTTACCAGAGTGCAAAGTTAGCAGAGCTATACATTGCTAGGATTGTTAGTATGCATGGAACCCCCAAGACCATCGTATCAGATCGAGAAACCTAGTTTACCTCAAGATTTTGGCAGAAAGTTCAGGAAGGATTAGGAACCAAGTTGAACTTCAGCACAACGTATCACCCACAAACTGATGGACAGACTGAGAGAGTCAACCAGATCCTAGAGGATATGCTTAGAGCTTGTGTGTTGGAATACGGATCAAAATGGGAAGACTGCCTGCCTTTTGCAGAATTCTCATATAACAACAGTTATCAAGCTAGTTTGCAGATGGCACCATCTGAATTCCTATACAGAAGAAAGTGTCGTACCCCTTTGAATTGGTCGCAAGTAGGAGAGAGTCAGATCTTTGGACCCGACATTCTCCGAGAAGCAGAAGAGAAAGTTCACAAAGTCCGTGAGCACCTCAAGACCGCCCAATCCAGACAGAAGAGTTATGCTGACAAGAGAAGGAGAGACCTGACTTTCAATGTCGGAGATTTTGTATATCTCAAGGTTTCACCACTAAAGGAAACTCAATGCTTTAGTCTGAAGGGAAAGTTAGCCCCCAGATATATCGGAACCTTCAAAATTCTGAACCATCGAGGAGAAGTATCGTACCAACTAGAACTGCCTGAAGAGATGTCAGCCATCCACAATGTGTTCCATATCTCGTTACTTCGCAAATGTTTGGAAGTGCCCGAGAAGACGGAAGTTTTCAAGAACATCGATCACAGAGCTGTGGAAATCAACAATGACTTGACCTATAGAGAAGTACCCATCCGTATCTTAGAAGAAGCCTACAGAACCACCAGGACCAGGAGTATCAAGTTTCTCAAGATTCAGTGGAGCAACCATACCGAGGAAGAGGCCACTTGGGAGCGAGAAGATTACATCAGGACAGAGTTCCCAGATCTCTTTAGTTCCTAGTTTTCTTTGTAAATCTCGGGACGAGATTTTGTTTAAGGGGGGAAGGTTTGTGTAGCACCCCGTTAAAACCACTACTAGAAAATCGCTTGGAGTTTGTGCTTTGTGCATCATCATGACATCATCATGCATGTTTGATCATAAAAGTATCTTTGCAAAAACCCTATTTTGTTTTCTAATTAGCATCATTTTATTTCAAATTATAAAACCAGGTCTTCCTGGATATTTTATTTGCCTAAAAAAAATTACAAAAGTCTGTTTTAAAAATAAAATAAAAGTTTAAGTTTTTTAGGGGCAACCCAGCTGGCCAGGCCCGAGGCCCAGCTAGCCAGGCCACCACAAACCCTAGCTAGACACACCCCAGACCCAACCACTCAGCCGCCGCTGCCAGCTACACGCGCTCAGCACACAGGCACGCGACGCACCCACCGTTCGCAAGCACGCTCGCCAGCCTCGCGTTGACCTAGCCCCTACCTAATCCCCAACCCGCCGCAGCAGCTGGCAATGCCACACTCGTCTCACCCACCACACAACGTGTGCCACACACGCAGTAGCTGCAACGCATGGCACGCCATCCTGCTCCACCTGGCCCCACCTCCCTCGCGAGTCCCACCCCGTGCCGACAACTGCCCCGCCCTCGGGATCATCGCACGCTCCCCAGTCCCGCGCGGAGACCCACCTACCACTTCACGTCGCATGGAACGCGAGCCTCCCGATCAAACCCCGGCCCCACCCTACCGTCAGCGCTTGACCGCATCCCCTTCCCCGCGTCGTCTCCCTCGCCCTCATCCCGCAATCCCCGCCGACAACTTCTCCTCCATCCCCAAGCCTCGCCACCGTGTTCCTCTCCTATCGCATCGGTCGCCCGCGAGCGACCCCGCAGCCGCCGCTGCCGCATGCCCTCTACCGTCGCCGCTCGCTGCCCAGGGCCGCCCCTCCAAGTCCCGCCTCGAGCCCAACCCCGCCGCCGGAGTTCCACGCCTAGCCTCGCCGCTGTTCGTGCTCGACAGCGCCACCGCCCTCTGCCCGAACCCCTGCATCGCCACCTCGGTTTCCCGCCGCGTGGCGCTTCCTTCCGTGTCTAGGAACCGCAGAGCCCCGCCGCCCCTCGATCTCGGGCTCCGCCGCGGCGGTGGCACTGCCGCGCCCTCCTGTGCCTCCTCTGTCGTGGGTGCCCCTGCCGCGCCGTCTTCTGCCGCCGCCCATGGGATCCTCTCCGCGAGCCACCGCTAGGCCGCCTCTGCACAAGCTCGTCGCCAGGGCAAGGTCGTCTCGGCGGCTCTGGTGAGGCCCTCCTCTCTACAGCTCGCCCCATCCGTCAAGTTTTGTGTCCTGGTCATGGTGTTTGAGAGCTGCTGTTGATGCCTGCTTCCTGCTCGGTTCCCGTTGGTGCAGCGGTATGCTACCGATTGAGGTGTTGTCGCGTGTCACCCTAGAACTCCGTCGCAGAACCCGGAGATCTCCTACACGGATTGTTGGACTACGCAAGACCACCGGTGCTTGAACCCGAGAGAACCACGCCGAGAACCCGCGGTACCCGGAGGTTGTTACCGGACCGGAGCATCAAGACCTCCTTCATGGAACATCAAGACCCCGAAACCAAAGATTCGAAGACCGATCCTCGAGACCAAACCCCGGAACCCAAGATCGTCAAACCGACCTATGTGATCCCCTACTCGAGACCCCTATTTTATAAATGAATTACAATTGTTGCATATTAAATTGTACATGTTTGCATACATATTATCTTGTGGGTTGGGTTAGATGGCAATTCACCTCATAATTAAATATGGATACCATATGCGGGATTTTCTGGTCTTATATTTGCCTCCATTTAAATTTGCATAGCGAACCGATGCCATGTTTTGCCTTGTTAAAACAACATTTAAATTGCGGGGTATCTAAACAACTTGAACCTTCTAATTAATTGTCGGGACCCCGGTTCCGCTTAATATTGTCTAGTTGCACCGCATCTTTGCCATGTCATGCATCATGCCCAGTCTTCTGCCGTAGTATTAAATAGTGCATCTGGTGTTTCTTTTAGTGCTTTGGTTCTTCACGGATTAGGCCGTTGAGTGGATGCGAGTATCGACAAGTTCTTCGAATAATGTACCTTTGGCAATGTTTCCCAGGCGAGCAATCTCCCCCTTTCTACCTATTTTTGCATTTATAGTCTTTACTTCCTCCCGTTGATCTATTGCTATCCGTATTGCGATGCTTTAGTTCCCATGCACCATTTATATTCCCTGCAGCCTCTATATTGCCTTGGACACATCCTATTGCCTGTTGTTTGATAGATAGTCGGCCTTGCGTGTCGTAGTTGCGTGTCGTAGTGTAATGGCCTCAGTACTGACGCTCCTCCTTTTCATTTGCCCTTTGTGGGCACCCCTTTTGTTTTAGCAGGTTGAGATCGACGTCCTTAGCAGGGTTACCCTTCCGGCTTGGCCTGGGCAGGGTTATGGACGCCATTGGTTATTCTTCAGGGCTCTTAGCCCCATTTGCCTCTTGTCCGTAGTCGGACGCTCTATCGTTTGCAAGGTGATTTGAATCTTTGTATAGTATATCTGTATTCTTGACTCATGGAGTCGTTGTTGTATATATATGTTCGGTGGGTTCCATCGTGGACTAATGTGTAATGGTATTACTTCGTTTTCCACCTGCACGAAAGTGCCTGGTGGGCGTCCTTGAATCATTTCTATGCGGGTTTGGCGGGAAGCGCTGAAACTTGTATAGGGCCGATTCGAGGGTGTTACAGTTTGTAACATCTCAAAACTTCAATCCAAGCTTATCAAGATCCAAATCATCAATTTTTAGGGTTAACAAAAACTTTGCCAAATTAAAAATAAAAGCATTCATGTGTATGTGCATTTCAATTAGGAATTGATTTGAATTGCCATGGTTCTGTGATCCATTGCTTGTAAAATGTTTCTTAGGTGATTTAAATATCATCTACATCATTCCCAAACTTTTCCTAAAGAAATTCAAATCAAAAACAATTAAAAAGGAGGAATGGTCATTTTCGCCATTTTAATCCACTACACTACTTTGAGTGTTCCTAGCACTCATTTCTTAACAGAAACAATTCATGATCTTTGCACCCCTTGATAGTACACATAATGAGGTACCAAGGCCCACCTTTTGATCTGCTAAAAACATTCTTTTGCTTATTTTAAATGGCATGTGAAAATTGAATTCAATGCATATGCATAGATCACCCCTATTTGAAAACCCATCAAAATGAGCTCCACTTTCAAAACCCTTGCAACCAGAGACTACCTAGCACTAGTGTAGATCACCCAAAAATTTTGAAACCAAAATTCGAAAGTTTACTTCTTGCGGCCATTTCATCAAACAGGTTGCAGGCACAAATCTGGCCAAATTTAAAACACTATTTTGAGCAGTGATTTTGGTCACCATTTGGGCCTAACTCTGTCCCCTTGTTCCCCCAGTGCAACCCCTACCCTTTGCTAGCCCGGCCAAGCCCTGTGCACACGACCAAATGGTCATGGCCATTAAGGCCGAGCACCTTGAGCACCCTCGCCGGCGACATCGCGCCACAGTAGCCGCCAGCCTCTCTCACCTTGTCTAGCACGTCGCCAGTGGTCCACCTCCACCGTCCAACCAACCCCAGAGCGGCCAAGAACCGCCGCACCCGGAGCTGGTCGACCATGCCGACGCCGCCCACAGAGCGCGCCCTGTCCCTGCGTGCACAGGCCGCCCCTGGGCCGCAGCCCGCTCCTACCGCTCCGCCGGGACCTAGGGAACACCCCAAACACCCCCGCTGGCCGCCCAACGCACCCCAGCCACCGCTCATCGTCGAACCCGCAGCCTCTGCCATCCAGAGCGCGTGACGCTCCCGACCAGCACAAAGCTCGCCTTGCCGCACCTTTAAGCCGCAGCGCACCGCCAGGAGACAGACCACCGTCCCCTACCTCGAGCCACGCTGCTAGCCCCCTGTGCCGCCCTCGCCGGAGTCGCCTGCCCACACCGCTCGGTCTCACCGTCGGGCTTATATAAGCTGGCCTCCCCAACCTCTTTTCTCTACACCCACTCACTTCCCACCTCTCACTGAACCTCACCCACCTCTCGCCGACGCCGCTCGAGCTCTGCCTCGCCGGAATTGGAGCCGGAGCCACCGCAGCAGGAGGAGAATCGCGCCTACGATTTTGGGCACCCCAAGCTCCGCCGCAACCGTGCCTCGCCTCGCCGTCGTCTTCCAGCCTGTTTACCCGCCTCAACAACCTTGCTGGAGCCCTGGTATGCCCCCAGTCGACCCCCACCGCCGCGTCTAGGTCAAGTTCTCGCCGGAGTAATCCGTCGACGATGATGAACACCCACCGTTA